>VZZY01023516.1:0-60000 GCA_013400335.1 Eurystomus gularis
TGATGGCTGAACTGGCACAGCAATAAACCATATGCACCTGCAGACAAAACTGAGTGGCAAGTGAACTATTGATTTTATTATTAATGGTACTGTGAAAGGTTCCTGCCAGGCTGAGGTGTTTAAGGGAGTTGTGATTGCTGTGGGACAGATGCTTTCCATGGGCTTGCTCGTGAACCACCTGACAGCTGAGTTGGCAGCACCTGCCTCTCACTGCTTTGCTGGTGGAGATCACCACCCTCTCCAATACAGCAGACTCCTCTCACCTATATCCACCCTGAATCAGGCATGTTGATTCAAGATGGATTAAACAATTTAATAAAACAAGAACACAACAGAAAACAAAACAAGACTGTTACAAACCCAACTAAGCTGGCAGGAAAAAATATGTGCCTGGGCAATTGATTGGTAGGTAGGAACAAATACCTTGGTCTGGGACCAGCACAAAGGAACTGAGAGCAGAAAGGGGAGAGAGCAATTTTGCCAGGAGTGCATTTAAATTTAGAAGTGAATGAATGTATTACCACCTTCCATGCAGCAAAAGGTGCCAGGAGGGTTAAAGGGTCTGGCTATTGCTTCTGCAACAAATCACCTCATTCAGCTGCTTGATCTAATGTCTTAATCTAGTTTAGGTTCTTTCCCTCTTTTGGGCATGCTCATCTCTCTGTGTATATAGTAAGAAAAACATGTATTTAGAAACTGAAACTGTCAGAATTATGGTTTCCTGTTCACTGCAGCACAATAGGTCGTCTCACACTTCTAGTCACAATTAATTCATCTTGTGCCTCCATATTATGAAGGAGCTTTGATTATGTGAGTGCAGGTTTCCTACCCACCTACCTGCCCCATGCTCTGTTTCATTCCATACTTTAGTTCATTTTGCTGTGGCTCTAAAGGGTCTCAAAGGAGTCTGGATTCAAATTACTGTCAGCAGCCTATGTGGAAGACTTCAGACAGGAGGACCAGGCCAGCTTGCAGGCTAACATAGCTGAAGGCTGGGTATCTAGCTTACCTCTAATTTACATTAAGGTCACATCTGTTCTGTGTGCACTGCCAGGAACATTCAGGACAGCCACCAATGCCTCAGCCATGAAGATGATCTGGAAGGTGGGAAGAGTTGCAGTTCTCTTCCTTGTTGTCAGCCTTGGGGAAAAGGAAACCACCAGGAGCCAGAATCTTTGCACTGGCATTATTCAACATTTGGGGGTGATCTTACAAGTATTGTCTCATCAGTTTTTTTAGTCTCTCTCAACAGGCCTCCTGGGATGTACAGTGCTTTTGTAGTGCTGATGCCTTGTAACTGCTGCCGCCTTCAGCCATGGGCATACCCATACTATATTCTCCAGATTAACAAAGTACCAACTTCCTTTTTCCTTATCTTTTTTGCCCCTCAATTAGATTATCCCACACCACCCTTATTCCATTGTACTCACCGTTTTCTTTAAGCCAGGTTTTCCAGGCTGTTCAGAGCTCCACTTCAGGTCCACCTTTTTTAGATTAGATTCTGGTTCATAGCTTATGTACATTCAGATATATGAATTAGCCCACCTCCATCTCACCTTGATAGTGATTCTGGCTGTGATTTTATTTTTTTAATTTCTACATTGGATTTTTTTAGTTATTTTATTCCTTCTGCATTTCTCAGTGGTGCAACATTTATTGTGCAAGGGAGCATACATCCTCTCAGATTGCTTGGGATGTGACTGCTACATTCCTGTGGACAGTGTCAGACAATGAATTTAGTCAATAGTTCTCTGCAAGAAATTAGAGACTGGGAAAGTTAGCAGTGTAGATCTGCAGCAAATATCAATGATGCACTTTTTTGTTTTTGTAGCAATGAGAAAATGTCACCAGAACCCTGATGTTATTATAGTTAATTCAAGACAAACAGACATCAGCTTGTAGCAATACCCTTTACTTGCTTGCATTAGGCATGTCCACCTGATTTATGGTTACAATGAAAAAAATTGCCATCATGTGAAAAATTCAGATGGCAACATAAGAGGCTGCATGAGAATTGTGTGGAAATTGTGATATGAACAGGGACTCACAACAGCCTTTCAAAGTCTGAATTTTAGGATACAGAGAAATAAGTGAGGCAGAGAGGGATAAGGCCACAAGATTAGTTCTGAGCACTGCATGTGGATGGGATATTTTGTGAATAAGGAAATTTTCCTTAAAAAGCCAAAAAGTTGAATGCAAAGCCCACCAGGCAATTAGTACACAGGGAGTCAGGCAGGAGTCAGGCTCTTCTAAATATTAGGCCTTCATATGGAGCAATTTTATTTTTTGTCACAAAACCGTGAAATATTTTAATGCCTTTTGCTGAGCTATTCATCTCCACTCAATAGCCCCAAAGATCTATTCACTGACTCCATCTGACAGGGATTAGCAGATCCAAACCGTTTAACCAAGGTGTTCTGCTTCCTGCTGGGTTCCAAGTGTCAAAGACTCACTATGGATGGACTCTTTGCATAGGTGAGTTGAAAAATAATTAATAAACCTAAAAAAAAAACCCCTAAAAACAGAACTAGGGAAGAGTCCATATTCATTAGAAGTTTTTAGCAATAGGCAGTTTACTTGTTCTGTTATCACCTTGAACAAATGCATAAATATAATCTGAAGAGAATAGAAATAATAATTTTGACAAAAAAAAACAGGCTTAGTTTATTCCTGTAAAAAACCAAACAAACAAAACCATAAGTACTTATGACTTAAACATAGATGTGCTAAAAGCCCTCAGATGGGTTTAGGCAGTATTGAATAGTGCTTTAAGAGACCAGAGAGAGATTTCTGGCTAACCAAAGTGGTTATGTTCATATTTCAAATAAGTTAAAAAATGGGTGCAATAAAGAAAGTGAAAAAATAGAAAATAGTGTGTGAGGTTATGGGAAAGGATGGTTCCTGAGCCCAGCTATGTCAGCAGCTATCTTCATTAAATGCTTTCTATTCTTAACAAATGTATAAGAAATAAAATGTCAGTAATCTATATTTGCTACCCACCTAAAGTCCTTTTTTCAATGTGATGGTATAATTTGGGGGTTTAGCATGTCAGAGTTGCTAGACGCTCCAGTGAAGTGAGCAAAATGTGTAAAATGTGTATAAAATTGAGTAAATCTGTACCCACAGATGAACAGGTTGTGCTTGTTTTGAACTTGTAAAAATAGGACTGGTCAACCAAATAGGTGATTTACAAGGAGAAAACGCTACCAGGTATATTCTGTTGTGTGAAAGCAATTGGACTAGCCAGTGGGAAGAACATAATGCAGCATGGCAGGCTTTAATTTACCTCTGGACTGTATCGGATACCCTCAGCATTTCCAGATCAGAAATGTTTTGTGATAAGGCTTTTCCCTTTTGGCACCACTTTTCAGCTAGGTATTCCCTTTAACCCTGATATTCTCCTCTACTTTCTCATGGTCTAAACACACCCCTAGAGCTCAGCAAATGTAAATTATGCTACCTGTGACTTTCTGACCAATTTCACCTAGAAGTTTTTGTCTATGCATATAGATCTTTCAGAATTAGCTTCTTTCAATCCAGATGTAATAATGTTGTTCTTTAAACCAATTTTGTATGATGCATAATCTTCAAAATAATGTTTGCCACCAAAATGGTCAAAACGTACCATGTCTCAAATATTGTGGTGTTTTAGATATACTGGTGAAGTATTTTCTAATAAATGTTTAACTGATAAAACAGACAAATTATTCATGGTTATTCTCCCTGTGTTTGTAATGCTTTTTCTCCATCAGAAAAATCATCATCTTATTACCCAAAGTATTTGCTACAGGACCAATTTTGGCCCTACTGAAATTAATGTGTACACCTGTTATCTTTGGGAGAAAGAATTAGCACAATTTTAAGCACCCTTGTTCTGTAGTTAAAGCCCAGCTAACCACTAGAGTTCTTAACCATTTTTAAAGTGTATACTATTTTTGCTACTGGATCATATGTACCTACACTTAAAAAAAGGACAAAGTACACAGGGATGGGGTTGCTGTAAGTTGGTGGAACTGCATACTCTTACACTAGACTCCAATGGGCTGCTTAGCTGAAATACTATCCTCTTGAGTATTTTGTTCTGAGTTGTTTCTTTAGCTGATACAGGAACTAAATAAAAATATTTATGTGACTATTCAAGTCATGGTTTTGTTTTTGGATTTGAAGGATGAAAAAGGCATCGATAGGTCACTTTTATAATATCAATTTTGTTTATAAAAACAGTGTACAGGAGACGGAACAATTGCAAGTAATGGTTATTAATTGTGCATTAGTTCAGATTTTTATATAACAAATTATTGACTATTATTTCTGTATTGACTTAGTGGAGAAAAGTGCTGTTCTATTTAAATGAATGCTATTTTTCATATAAGATCACTGCACATATAAAGAATCATATCAGAGGTGTTACAGAGCAGATTGTTCCACTGCTTTTGATACATGGATGTACTGTCAAAGAAGTATGTCTTCCTTAGCTCCAATAATGAGAACAGCCTTCCTGGTTTCAGACCTTCACACTTTTAGTTCACTAGGTTGTCTTAGACTTAGTTGTACTAGTGACCTGTCAACAAGGGGCTCCCTAAGAGTAGGGCATCCTTTGTAATCTTTCTTTTTGAACACTTGGCTTCCATTGAAGATGGGGCAATGTTAACCTGTTCCTAAGAGCTGCTTTACAGTTTGTGAGTTCTAAATGATAATTGAAAAACAAAATAAATTTAAAGAAATTGCTGCCAAACTTCTCCAATAATCTGGAATTTTATTCCATCCATATACATGCATAGTAACAACATTTGTTGAGAAATTATTTCTATCAGAAGTAGAACATTATCTTTGTGATCACCAGTTGCAGTATTGCTACTCTTATATTTAAATATATCTTATATATGAATTAGATTCATAATTGCAGCATTGAGTTTAGGGGTTTTTTTAGACTGTGCCTTTCAAAAGATAAAACTGATTGATATGACCACATTACTTACAATACTGCTTCCAGTAATTTTGTTCATTCTTTATAAAGTATTGCATTTAACAGCAAAGGTTTAAAAATTGAGACGAGATGCATCAGCAAAAGAAAATACAAGTACTATACAAGAAAAAAAATTGCCATCTTCATTTAACGTACGTTTCAGATTAAGAAAGTGGACAGAAACATACTGCTACATACAAATGCAAAGCCTAATGACTAAGGTACTGTATCTGCTAAAATATAAAGTGCAAACTGAGCCCAATTGTTCAAAAAATTGAAATTTTAAGGCGAACTTTACAGCATAGTTGAAACTTCTTTGCAAGTTATATTTTAGCATATACACGTACCTGCAACAGCATATAAGAAAAAAAATCAGGATACACAAGTGCTTTTGAAGCTATTTCTAAAATGCTTTTCTGTATTGTTTGCGACTATTTTCTTTAAAATCTACTATACAGTGCAAACCATATGTGCTACACAATAACTATACAATAACATTACAAATGACTTTAATATAAAGTTTTTAAATAAAAAATAACATAACTACAGCTATGAATACTGCTGGTAAAATAAATTAATATTTTTGAAAATGGCACCAATAATACACTTTACTAATGGACTGTAATGAAATTACACCCTTAAGTCTTCAACTCAGCAATAGTGAAATCTCCTGATTGTCCAGATGTAATTCAAACAGCTTTCTTTAGACTGCATGGAACAATATGCTAAACACAGGTACCAAAGGTGACCAGTTGTTTCATTTGACGTGTTCTGCTGCATGTGACGAGCAATAAAACTTCTTATGAGTTATAAAGTTTGAAAGATTGTTGAACTGGATGTCACAGAGTCGGCAATACTTTCCACTGGTTGGGGCCTGGGTAGAACCATTCACGCCTTTAGCTATACTAGACAACTGTTCCTCTGCTGTAGGAATTGCTGGAGAGACATTTTCATTTGCAGTTAAGGGATTCTCAGAGATCCAAGAAGGAGATTTGTGCCCATCTTCATGTGGAGGATTCTGAGAAATGTTCTCTTGCTGTGGGTTTGCAGCAGGCCTTTCCTCCTGTTTTAGTCCTCCATTAACTATTACCATGCCTCGGTTTTTCGGCAGCAGTGGAAGAGACTCTTTCTTCTGCACAGCACAGCCATTTGAAGGCGCTTGGCCTTTAGGAGATTCACTTTCTGTATTTGTGCTTTGATCTACATCAGTATTATGAATGACAAGAGAACCAGAAATGTAATCACTTGGCTTTATTCCATAATATGGAGAAAGCTGATCTGCTCCTTTAGCTTTCTTTATTGCTCCAGGGTAAAGGCATTGTGGAAGAAACAAATGTTTGTTTTCTTCTTTTGTAGCAATAAGCTGAGCTGCTTCACTAAAGACTTTTAGTCCTTGAAGTGTTGCTAAGTGCGTGGAAAATAAGTTTCCATTAGGAGAGGACTGTTTTGAGTTTCCATTTTTCTCACATTTGATTATGTTTCTTTCATAACTGACATCTGGGCTGTTTCTTTCACTTTCTGGGTTTTGAAACACCTTACTGTCAAGTTGTCCCAGGTCGTTACGCTGATGGGCAGTGACAGGACAAAAATTCTGCTTGTGAGCCAGGTAGTTCTCTACCTTGTTAAAACTGATCTTGCATACTGTGCACTCATGGTAGTCCAGCAGCCTTTTGGGAGAAGTGGATGTCCTCTCTGATGGGGGTAAGCATTTTTTACTAAGATCTATTGGCACATCCATCTCCAAGCAAGACACAGTGGAGTGGGGAGTATCACACTTTGAAACTGGAATGCACTTGTTAATAGACAGTGATGTTTCCAGATGCTTTGAGACTATTCCTGGAAAGATATCACATCGTGGATGGTAACATTCTCCAAGGCCTTCTGTTGACTCTTGAGTAGATGTACAAGGATTGCCAAGATTAGCCACTTCTAGAAATCTCTGTTGAACTAGTGGTGGCCTTTGTTCTTGCTCTGGTAGGCACATCTCATACATCTTCCTTCGCTTCCGGGTACGCATTGTTCTCTGCATGGCAGGCACTTTGTTGGAAGCAGACCTCTTCAGTGGGGGATCATGGCGAGTAGCACAGTAATACTGCTTGTGGACCATGTATGTTTCATGTCTGCTGAAAGTAATATTACAAGCTTCACATGTGGTCTTGTTAGGATCACTCTCTCCTTCTAAAGGAGCATTGGGATTCTTCACATCAGAAGATTTTCCATTTATTTTCTCATCACCGTTGCTTGCAGTTGACAATTTCTTAGATTGTGCTGTAAAGTCTTTTTCATGACTTTTATTGTTTGGCCCAATCAAATCTAAAACATTGGAAGAGTTCATGCAAGATGTCTGCAGAAGTTGATTTTCTGGATCTGATGTGTGAGGAGCTGCATTCAGCATGTTTATAGAGCTTTGACCGTTACTGGGACTTACAGCTTCTGGCATTTTTTCTGGAACACTGGAAAAATCTGGTGACTTTGCCATCTGCTGCCATCGGCTGCTGCAGTAATGCTTTTTGTGTACCAAGTAGTTGTCCAAATTATTGAATGTTATGTTACACTCAAAACATGTAGCTCCTTTGGGCATCAAAGGACTGTAAATTACAGGAGGATAATTGCTACTTCCATGCCTCAGTCTTCGATGGACCAGTTCAGACATTTTGGCTAATATCTCTGAAGCCTGAGGAACCACAGTGATGTCTTGCGGAAAAGCAAACTGGGAAAGAAAAGGTCCCATTGGGAAAGAAGGACCAATATTAGGCTGAACTGGCGATGAAGCAAGTCTTGGACTGGATGGTTCAGATTTTATTTTAGTATATGAAAAACTCTGCTTATTTGTTGCAGGCTGGGTTTCTGGCCTCTGGTTTGGAAGAAAAAGTGGAGCCTTTTTTTCACATTTATCAAGCTCTGTATCAGAACTTGCATCTTTAGTCTGCATGGTCTTTTGGCTCTGGGGAACATCATTTCTGCTCAACAGGTCCGTTGCTGGCTGTAAACCTTCTTCATTTCCACTTGGAGAGTGTTCAATGTCACTTTCTCTCTGAATTTTGTTGCCAGAGACATGTAACTCTTGGTGCTGCAGTAGCTCCCTCTGAGTTTGGAAGCCAAAATGGCAGTGATTGCATCTAAAGGCAGCTTGAGTAAGATGCGAGAACAGGTGCTGATGAAAGTTAATCACTGAGTCTGCAGTGTAAGTACAAACTGTGCATTTCAGACTAGCACCAGGCGGGAGAAATTCTTCCATTTTCACTCCTATAGAAAAGACAAGTAAAATATAAAATAAATTGACCATTTTGCCCTTCATGAAGTATACTGGCAAATCAGCTGCACAGAACATACAAATATAGCAAGAACAACTAATTTTCTTCCAATGGGATGGTATTAGTGACCCTGAAAATACTTGAACTGGTTCAGAATTTTTCCTCGAACTGCTAGAGGATATTCCCAGACTTCTGCTCTGCTTTGGAGAGCCTTAGTATCTGCAAGCATTCAGGAGAGATGAAGGGAAGGAAAGAACAAGGGAAAGGATAAAAATAGACTGTACTTATTATAAATGAAAAGGTCTTAGTAATTACAATTTTAACTAAAGGAGACATAATGTTCCCCATACACAATCAGTGGAAATTTTGAATCCACAAAAGGCACATCAAGGTCAAGAGGCTCAAGATTATGATGTGGCTTGAGGTACAGCCCTCAAACTCGGTGTCTGAAAACCACAGAGAGAGTTGAAGTAGCATTTTGAGCATTACTGACGCTCAGCTCTTAGTCTGCATGAATTGGCTGTAATGGGGGAGGCAGGATATGTATCTATCCTTGTCAGAAAGGACTGATGAGTTGTGGTCATTGTGAAGGGAGGAGGAGAAGGAAGACATGACTTCACCAACATTTTATCTTCCAACTATAATGGCCATAGGCAACTACTGCTGTAATACAACATCTTTCCTCATGAAATCACTAGTTTTCCCTATCAAGAACAGTACATTCAAAGCCATCTTACAATCACTGCTGAAACAAAAAAACCCCAGGTTTCATGGTATTTTGAAACTGAAAATGCTTTAAAAAGAGGTGAGACCAAATTTCTCTACTGCAACAACACACTCTGATTACATGTTAGACAATAAAAACTGAAAAAATATTGTCAGGGATGATACTCAGAATGGGTATTTTTTCTGTCTGCACACACATACACCATGCCTTGGTCAGGTAAACTAGGTTTGCATTTGTTGGACAATGTAAAGCTTTAAGAATATTGGGGCTCAATCTGTGGGAAGTCATTGTGTTCTACCTGGAGGCCCTCACTTCTCCCTTAGCATCAGTGACTATTACAGTTGTAAGCACCATTTGAGTTTGGCCTCACAGACCAGAAGGGAGCCCAGGATCTATACAGCACTTGTTGCCTGTCAGGCACTTTTCCACCATGAGGCTATATAAAGCTTTAGCTCCTCCACTGCCATGAGAGGGTGTTTCATATGCTTCCACATCATGTGATACAGTCACAGTGGATTGTCTTGATGGACTTTGCATTTCAGTAGGGGCTTCATGCTCCAGTGGTGTGGATCTGCTACAGTCCCCAGTAGGAAATGGAACAGAAGTTGAAGCAAACACAGTACTAGCTTACAGGGCATTTGGAAAATGAATGTTTCATTCCTACCGCAGAAGCTGTTATAACTTGTGATATTCTGTAGAGAAAAATAAAAGATTGGCAGGATCTGAAAAAGAGCAAGAATGACTGAACTGACAGGTTTATGACTAAAAAGAAGGGGAAGGCCTGAGTTTTAGTCTGTGATCTAAGAAATACCTGAAGATTCTTACTGGAAGTTAAGCAGGATCTCAGACCTATGTCTATCACAGAACACAGATGCTTATCTCTAGATTGCAAAAAAGACATGGTCACTCACAGCTCATGGCTGAAAACCCTCTTGACAACTAAGCTAATGGTATGCCACTAAATGCAAAGTGCTGAAGCAACCTTTTTTACACAGTGGCTAAGATTTCAGAATTTTCCTTTGCTTGGGGAGAAATTAATTTGTTATCTTCCAAGAGTACCTGGCTTTAATTACTAGGCTGGGCTACATTCACCAGCTCCTGTTGAAGCTGCTCCAGGTCAGAAACTGCTGGCATTTTGGTAGTATCTACACCTGATGCTTGCATATATTTGGAGAGACATTGATCTACTGAATTTCTGTAGGGAGTAATTCTTCAAATAGCTAAATCTAGAAGATGCTGCAGGAAAATACATGGTACTTACCAGTGTGAGAATTTAGGTGCATTTCCAGAGCTCTTGCGTTAGAAAAACTTTTGGTACACTGTGGAAAGGGGCAGACACTGGATATCTGCTGAGCGCTATCTTCGTTCTCCTCTGACACCTGAGGCCCCTCTCTTTGCCTCCCACTGCAGTAGTACATGAGATGGGCCTGCAGGTTCCGCTCGCTGCGATACCAAATGCCACAGGATTTGCAAGGGAATATGTCCTCTACAAACAAATATGACCAGGTGCAGGTTAGCCATGGTGTCAACCAATTAACACAGCTGGATTAATTCCCCCAACTTCCCCATTAAATGCATACTTATTTAATAAAATTCTGAAAACAGAGCCACAGATTTATTAAAATGTCACTTGCAGGTGAGAGATTGAATGTGGGAGACAGTTGTTTGTTTCAAAAGGAGATTTTAAAAAGAGTTACTAAAAAAAAGTCTAGAAGTTTTTGGCATGTAATTATTTTTAAAATGAAATTAAATTGTTTGCTGTGAATATGCACTATTAATTCAAGAAGTAAGCTGTATTACCAATAAATCACTACTCAATAGGTAACATCTTTCAGTTGTGCTTTTTTTTCTCTGCACAGAAGTCTTTTCAGCATAGGGCCTTGGAATTTTTGAGTGCTAATTGCACATCATTCTGAAGACTGTACATTTTCAGAATACTTATGCAGTTATTCCTGTAAAATCCTGTTGCTCTGATATCCAAGAGGACAGACTAGATCATGTTTCCTTAAGATCCTACAATGTTGAATGTAATATTATATTAAGCAGCATGTTTATTTCCTGGGTTCTTGTCGTTATTAATGTTGGAAGTTAAAATTTCTAATGTACTTTTGTCTTCTTGGTTTTGGTAAATTGTTACTCTACCACTTTTCACTACTCAAAAAGGGTATTTGTTAACAATAATGCAATTTTTCATTGTCTTCTATCCCAAAGTGCCAGCACCCTCTCTGAGGGGGAGATAACGCAGAGGTTGCACAGAGTGCTTTCCAGCAGCACAGGGAGTAGACATTTTGATCATGTACTGAAGGCTACATACTTCCCTCATGTGAACAGTAATAATGAATACTGTGTATTTACATGAAGCAGATAGATATTTGGTTGTTAATATCCCATCAGAAGGATACCTACACAGTACATGCTGTGTATCTGGCTCAGAAGGACAGAGCGACTGAGGGAACTGGGGCTGTTCAGTCTGGAGAAGAGGAGCCTGAGAGGAGACCTTATTGCTCTCTACAACTACATAAAAGGAAGTTGTAGTGAGGCTGGTGTTGGTCTCTTCTCCCAAATTACTCATGATAGAACGAGAGGAAATGGCCTCAAGTTGCATCAGGAGAGGTTTAGATTAGATATTAGGAAGAAATTCTTTACTGAGAGAGTGGCTGGGCACTGGAACAGACTGCCCAGGGAGGTGGTGGAGTCACTATCCGTGGAGGTGCTTAGAAAATGAGTAGATGTAGCACTTGAGGCTATGGTCTAGTGGCTTAGAGAGATGTCAGGACAAAGGTTGGACTTTATGATCCTGGTGGTCCTTTCCAACCGTAATGATTCTATGATTCTATGATTCTAAGACCTATTTAATCTTTCTGAAAACTGAACTTGTCCTATTGGTAAGAACAAGGAAGAAATCCCAGCCCTTTAGGGTACATCTACACTAGTAAATTAAACAGTGACAGGATCTAAACTAGAGCACTGGAACTTCTTGTTGATATTCTTAAGTCATGAGAATGGTCCTTTCCACACTTTTGGCTTAAGTCAATTAACACCTCCCCCATTCCTGCATACAGTTCAGGAGTTTCCATGGGCCTAGGATCATTCCCTGCAACTGTTTTGGATACTTCTTGCCTGTTTTTGAGACTAAGAGATGAAAAATTATGAGTGCAGCCAGACTGGTCCAGCTGACCTCAGGATCAGAGAATGGGCAATTGTAGTCAATATTGAAACATGTCTTGGTTAATGTCAAAACTCTCACTGTCTTCAGAATGCAAAATGCTGCTAGTGATTGAAATTAACTTAGTCTTGAAGAATGGTTGCTGCCTCTGAAAATAGGGCATGTGTAGCTGATTATGTATTTCATTACTATTTATGCCAACTTATGCATTATTTCAAATACAGATGTGTACAGGACAACTAGGCTGTTCCAATTCCTTTGGGTGAACAAAGTTGAAGACTCCAACCCATTGAAATGGATGAGTCTTTTACTTGTTAAATATCTACAAATGCTACAAAAATTTACATTGCTTACTTTGCATCTCTTGACTGCATTGCTATTGCTTGTCTGTTTTTCTGCTCATGAATTTACATAAAATATTTTCACCACTACCAGTTTCTATTTTTCCCTTTGCCACTGAATAATTGTGCACAAATTTCAGACACAAGCATTTAATGGAGCAGTTGGTATTCCAGTATGTACCACTATTAAAATATTACTGATAGAGCTTGTGTTATCTGAAATGTCCATCTCATGTGAAAGCTGACATTTCAGCATTTGTTTTTGGCCTCAAATGGTTTAAAAAATTGAACTGTTGGAGATTCCACAGAAGAGAAAGTCCAAAAGTATCAATAGGAAATTCTGATATGGGCAACATGTCCTATTTGAATTAATTTGACTGCATTCCATCACAGAATTGAACTTTCTGATTACCTTAACAAATTTGACTTCCAGCCATCTTTATTTCCTATGGGCTAGATGGCCTGGACAGTCTGTAGCTCCAGTTATGTATGGGGAATATGTGACTCCCATTATGTGCCATACAGAGGAAATGCATTTAAGGGGCTTTGTATGGTGAGAAGCTGGAATTCCAGGGAGAACAATGTATAGGGCTGGGATCTGAAACTATTAACGTCCTAAAGTGATGCAAAAGAGATAAAGGCTACTTGAAGGTACTTTCAAAGCAAAATATTTTTATTTGTTTCAGTTGATAGTTTCCAAATATTTCCATGGATCAATTCAGGAGATGAATCGTTCAGATTCAAGCTGAATGAGCCAAAGGGGATACTCTCTATTTGATTTTTCACATAGAAAATGTTAGGAAACATTAAAAAAACCCAAACACCTGCAACACAAGTTTTTCTAGAAACTGGATTTTTTTTCAGAGATCTAGCAAAAGAATGGTTAAGAGATGCCTCACTACAAACCTAGAAATGCATTCAGCATATCACTGGACCTGCATCTAGCTTGAGACTTTACTGAAGAAACTGAAATTCACCAAGTCAACAAAGAAATGTGGAAACAGCCCTGTCAGGTCAGAGGCAGAACCAGCGTGGAAAGTTCACTTACTACTTTAGCAGCCTCCTGGAATTAAGAGTACATAAGTTACTCTGAGTTGCTGCTAAGCCTCTATAGCAAGAGCATTATAAACTTAAGACTCCTAGCAGCAGAAGTACCAAAGATCAGTGAGGCTTTCCAGGGCTCTGCAAAAGGCAGTGCTGGCAGCAAAGGTGTTTCCAGAAATTTGATGCTGTAGAAATCTGACTACTTTGTCAAAGCCCAGAGTTTGCCTCATGTAGATTTGCACAAAAAAACACATCCTCAGCTGAAATCAGCTGTGAATGAGTCTTTGTCCTTTAGGCTAGGTAACTCCCTCCCTGGCTGCTCTCCTGTAGCTGTTGGCTATAAACACCAGGTCTGCCCTAACTGGTAACTTGGTGGTCCATTTTAGGGGCTTCTGACATCTTCTTTTAGAAAGGTCCTGTACAGTGCTAATTGGTGGTTCTCTGAATAGGTACATCAGCTCACAGCAGCCCCACTGCTGGGGTAAAAATGAATGTGCTTAGCTAAAGGGCTTGAGGTTGCTGCCAGATTAGTCTCTGGAAGGGAGGACTTGTATTACTTGGAAATTTTAAGGTTTAACTTTCAAAACAGGCTAACAATAAACATGTAGCTATCAATATTGTTTACCCACAAAATAAGCAATGTGTTTGCACATGCATTCACACTGGAAATACTGTGATCAGTAGTTTGTCTAATTACAATACTTCTTACAAACCACGGGATGCAAGGCAAAGTGCTCGAACATGAGGTGTAAATGGGCAGGCCTAAAAAAGTGCCGAGAACTAAGGATGTACAATAGGTCTAAGTGATGACTGGTGAGGACCGTGGTAACAGCTAACATAGTCGAAAAGTACTTAGACAGGAGAATGAGGAACCAGGGCTGTATAAAGGTGAAAAAGCAGTAATACGAAAAAGTTAAAGAAATGAAATTTAATTTAAGTTGAATTGTCCCAGTTCAGGAACTGACTTATCAGGTACTTGCGTCCCTCCTCTCTAAGGACAGCACTTAATTACATGCTGTATTTCGTCCATGCTAGGGCCTACTGATGTCCAGAAGATGTAAAAACATTCTTGGGTAGCCACATTGCATGGAGATACTACAATAAATCAGGGCTTTAAGTCATGATCTCTGCTGCATTTTGAAACAGCCACTGAAGAAACGTATTCTTTCTTTCCACTGAGTATCATGAATTATTACCAGAAACTGCAGCTGTAAGCAACAAGCTTACTTGAGCAGCAGAGGACCGACTTTGTGAGCTAACAGGCCTATCTTATTTGCTTTTTTAACAGTTTCTGATATTCTTGCCTCTGGGAGCAGATCACAGAACCTCCACAGGAGGGCAGCTCAGATACTCTGGGTGAGGCTCTTGCAGAGCCCAGTCACCAAACCACTCTCCTCCTTTTATATGTATGAGTTCATCTGAGATGATGGGGGAAGAAAAGCAGGCTTTGAGCTGTGGAGTTTAAGTCGTGTGGTTTCTGTGGTCTGGAATTCACTATCGCTGTATTAGCTCTTCATATGTGTTTTAAAGTACTGCTGTTTTAAAAAAAACAACCAGAGAATAGTATTTATCACTTACTGTTCACAATAGCTGTAGGCAAAATAGATGCCATTGCAGCTTGTTGAGGGAGCAATTGTATTGAGTCCAGGAGGCGTGCAGGATACATCCCTTCTGTGAGAGTCATCTGACTAGCAGCTTGCAGCCTTGAGTCAAAATCTACAACAAAGGCAATCAGCTCTTCCCCCTCTGAGATGGCCTTGGTTGTGGTACACCAAAGCTGCCCTCCTACAGAAAACATAAAAGCAGAAAGATTTAATTGATGATATCAGATTCCAGAACTTAAAACATCAGTGCCATACCTTCGCAGTCTTTTTTTTTTTAAATTTTGATGGCTTGCTCAAGCAAGACTGCTTTTACAGTCTTCCTTCTATCAATATAGGAATTGTCAATGTATAAGTAAGTATAACAATTTGAAGAACTTTTCCTAACTATTTGCAGCATGAATATACCTTTTCATTTTTAATTTTGTCATATAAAAGGCCAGATTATGAAAATCAAGATATAGGTGAAAATATTTTATATGGCACTTCTCTTACCATTACTTTTCACCAATATTTTTTCTTAACTCCAAGTTTGTTTTATTTTGAATACTAAATCACAACACAACAAAACCAAACAGCTGCAAGAAAGTAATCAGATTTCCTCTTAACGGCGTTCTTTCCCTCCCTTATATTTTCCACCCTCTTTCTCTAAAAATCTTCCCTTATGTAATATTCTTCGTAACTTGACTGCTTTATCTCTGCTTACACTGACTGAACTTCCTGAAAAGAAGATATGCCAAAGATCTGTTTCATAAAGGCTTATTCAAATAAAGGTTTGTTTAAAAGGGGGGGAGGTGGAAGAACTTTCATCAAACAGTAAGATACACTATAGCTCTGTGCTGCAAATGTCACGTGTAGTGCATTAAAAAGAAAATTAACTATGCGAGTACATCTACTAATGTATTTGAATGTGATAGTGAATGCTCATTTATTTAACATGTTTAGACAGGCAAAGCACTTATATTGTGTTATCTACACTCTCAGGCCTAGATACATATCCAATACAGTTATGCCTGAAATAATGTTGCATACTTTATATGTTATAAAGCTTTTTTTTCCTCAGGTTTTGTATATATAGAAAAAGCTATATGTTGTATTCATTAGGCAAGCAAAAACTGTACTCGTTTTGATAAGTAATATTGCTGTGTTTATCTTTCGGCATAACTGCCTTTTCAACTGCACTTCATTTTTTTCCCCTCAAAGAGATTATAGTTTTAAAACAACTTGTTGCAAAAATCTGGTAGTGCAGATAACAACAGCGTATGATATGCCACAGCTAAATGGAAGAATTAGGACATTGTTTTAGAGAAATCTTGGACAATTAATTAAACCAGTCTATTAGCTTTCAAAGATGAGCAAACAAAACAGCATCAGTGACAACGCATTTCAGTGGAAAAATAAAGCTAAGCTTCCAAATCTCAAAGTGGTGTAAAAGTTTCAAAGCAGAAACGTGTCTTTGTATTCACCCTTCGGTAATACAGCAGTTGGAGGTGTCTCCAAAGTCTACAAACAATTTACTGTGATGGGACAAAAGCATACCAAGGTTTACTACCTTCCAAAATTACAGCATCAAATGGTGCAAACCTGAGTAATTTCCTCTAGAGAATAACATGATGAAATGTGAGGATAGTGCCATAAATGTCTGCATAAATGTAGAATCCTAATGCCCAAGCAGGAATTCAAACATTTGAAGAGCACAGTCTGACTTATCATCTGGTGTAAGTCAGGAGTAAATATACAGAAGCCTTCAGAGTTAAACCGGTATAAAACCTGTTCAAGAGAGAAACAAGCTAAATTCCTGAAGTGTACTTAATTAGTCCTGTGGATAAAAATGCATGATACACATGCTGCAATGTGAGAACCTAAAACTGGGTACTCTCACCACAAACACCACACAGTTTGTTTTCTGGGAGGTACAGGGCTTTCATTATTAATGTGCACTTTTATTTATATACAGAAGATGTAATAATCAACCAACATGTTTTAGTATATTTTAATACAGCATAAAAGCTCTTCCTTGACTGTCTTATTCACTGGATTCCTTAATAAAATAAAAATGAGTTACTACAAAAGAACCAACTGAGACTTTCTCTATCCCAGCAAACATCTTGACATGCTGTACCCTTGGGAAAAAAAAAAAGGGAAGTGTAGTTGATTACTGGGTCTCCAGCTGCAATCAGTCTGGATCAGCTAGAAGACTGACTCAGTGTCCTGGTGTTAGAGCTCCTCAGGCTGTTGACTCATGTCCAGCAGCAGATTAAACTCAGACAGCTGAAGTGAGCAGTGACCTGCTCCACCCAGCTCCTGGAGGCTGTCACACCTACGGCAGGCACAGCTGAGTGGGATGCGTGACAGCTTTGGAAGCACAACAATCTCTAGCTTGGCTTATTAAAGGAAATCAGAACTACAGATGTTTAATTCACTCCTGCATTTGAATATGAACCTTCAGCCCCACAGGATTCAGATGCAAGAATTACACTGTTATTTTCTTCCATTCCATTCTACAGAAAATGAGGCATTTAAGTGATCACAACATGTATGTCCATGTTTTCAACATTGCATGATCTTGTGTTAAGTTAAATCCCCAGATGAACTCCCAAATGATGCATTCTTCCAGCTACTGGAAATGCAGTATACTACCTCTGCAGGGACAGGACACAGAACAGTCCCCTCCTGTCCCCTTCTCCGCTTGCTTGCACAGGGTGAGACAAGAGCTGCTGTTTTGAAAGATGCAAAAAGCTTTATTCTCCTTAATGCAGTGAATGCAAATATGTTGGCCTTCATACACAGTGGGAAAACAGTGGAAGAGAAGTCTTATTCTACTGCACAGTCAGGGAAATGGTGTGAACGGAACCTGGCAGAAGCTTCCATATTTAATAGGAAGTTCCAATCATGACTATTGGAATTACTATTACATTACTATGCCATCTAGACACCCTTGTCAGGGATCAGGGCTTCCTTACAGGTAGTAGTTACAAAACAGGAAAAAAAGTTCTTGCTTCCCACCAACATATCTACAAGCTAAGACACAATTGACACATACATTGTAATTTCTTAGAAGCACATTTTTTTCATAAAGCAAAAGGACAGTGCTAACGACAGATTTTCAAAAGGATAATACGGAAGTCTTTGCCAAGTACCAGTGGCGATAGAGAAGAAGATAGGAAGATATTTTCTTGAAATATTTGCAAAGACATTAAGATTTCATAAGGAAACATAAAGGCCTAGTATTTATATGAGAGGAAGTTCTGACTAAGCTGGCTAACCAATCGTTCCCTTTGTCAGAACAAGCTCATGGGGATAAAATGGTTCTACTGAAGCTTTACTAGGCTAAGTTTCTCAGTCCTAAGACACAGTCATCAGAAGAAAGGAAGAACCTCCAGATAAGTTCTAATACAGATGAGTGACGGTGCCTCAGAAATGAAGTCACGGTTACAACTAATTTTTGTTAGAAGGGAAGACAATGGTAGATTGGTAATTTTGGCCCTCTTCCCACCTGTTATGAGTAGACTGGTCATCCATTTATACTGAAAAGGATCTTACTGGTTTTACATGGTGCATAAGAATAGTCCTACTCTTATTCCAGTGCAGAACGGAAGGTTTGAAATACCAGAAGTCTTTGAGGTACTGGAAAGCTATTTTCTCTAAAAGTCTAGTTCTGACTCCAATTGAAAAGTAAGCTTCTTAGGCCTGCAATATATTGGTTTATACTTATGGTTGAACCAAATAAATTTACATGATATGTAATACATACATGTCAAGCAAAATAAGATAATAGAAATGTCTGTAAATATTATGTATTTATTTGAACTCTTTTTCTAGTTCACATTGCAAGGAATTAGAAATGCTCCTTTAATCATAGAAAGTTGGGAAATTTAAAGAATATCTTGTTGTGCAAACTACAGCAAAAAATTACATTCCAATTGCATTGGCATGAGTTCTTTATCAAATGACATCAGGCATCGAAGCAGCTGATACCTTCAGAGTTTTCACCAAATGGAAAGGTTATTTCAGGACTCTCTTCTTTGTCTGCATCTTTCACTGCAAACATTTTTGCTGCTTGAAAAAAATCAACACCCTAAAAATCTCAACAAACCAACTTTCTATGCAAAGGAAAAAGTAAGGTCCTGATGTCCCTGAAAAACTGCGGACTTACTGTTCTTTGTAATGTTTATGATCAAGATTCTTGTGCAAACAGATCTGGTTCCTAACAGGAAGCTTATAAATCATACTCATAATTGCTGTCAAAACTGCAGTGGAGTGTACTGCAAGTTTCGATAATAAAGAATAGAGTCACAGTTCAAACTTGATTACATTTTGGAAATTCATGCTGCTCTTACAAGAATCAGTGGTCTTAAATATCTTCTTCTCCTGCCAAATTTTTCACTTGCACTTTTTATTATTTATGAAATCAGTGTCTGCACAATGTCATGCAGACCTCTGCTGATAAACTCTAATTAAGATTAAGACAAGCCTTTTGGAAAGGATCCCATCATTAGCAAACATGATAAACACAAAAATACTCCCTACTTGTCAACCAGGAGCAATTCAGTAACCTAACAGTATTATCTGTTGCTAGGCTACAGAGCTGACAAAGCTTCAATTATATTGTATGGCCATACCTATAGAGTACTGTATGAGCAAAATGTATCTAATATAAAAGCATTTAACTTCATCCATGCTATCTGTAATTCATGGCTTCTTTCAATGGCAAAAATCAGGTTAATAATTACATAGCATGCTGGAAAAAATCTTAGCAATGTGTCATGTTTGCACAGTTTTTTCTAATTTATCTCTACAACTGATAGACATTTGCTTTGTAAAAATAATAAAATGCAAGCAATGGCATGCTGTAAACCACAAACACAACTACATCTGGGCTCATCAAGATAGGGAACCACACTTAGTATAAAAATATATATAGTAAATTGAACCAATTAAATCATATTTAGATGCAGTAATACCCTATCTTCTGTATTCAGAATAAGGAGTACTGTGGTGATAGATTGCATGCTAATAGCAAACTTTATTTTATGTAGCACAGACGCCTAAAAGACAAGAGAAACTTGCTTTTCTGGTTTGTTTGTTTTTTGTTTGTTTTTTTTTTAAACGGTCCCCCATTCTTTCTTTCTACATTTGGAATTTTTTTTAAACAAAGCAACCTCTATTATTCCATTTGGAATCACCAATTTGCTCTGAAGATTTAACTAAAGCTATGGCCCTTCACCCATTCTGATTGATTGTCAGAACCCTACAACACTTTCAGGGAAGACACAGACCCCAGCACAGTGAGCCTTCTGATGGTGGGCTTTTTTTTTTCTGCTTATTTTGTGCAGACCTTAAGGAGTGATGTTATGCGGTCTGTGAGTCACAGTCTGAAAAAAAAGGTATATTTAAGGACAGACTCTCCCATTAACTACACTGGTAGAAAGAGCTTCAAAATGGATGGAACCGTAAAGCCTCTTGATTCATACCGTTGCTTCTAGGAAAGGTGACTTAAGAAAGCAAGTATCTAAAAACAAAGTTTCCATTGATTCCAGCTATTTTTTTGCTGAAGAATAATCACAACAACACAATATAAACATATATTCAAAGGCAATCCTTGTTTTCCTGTCTTTAGTATTAGTCAGTTTTCCTTGCTGAACCATTTGAGTCTAGTTTTTTGACCCAGAAATGGCAAATATCTTTCAGAGAAATTTAGGAAATCAATGGCAATTTCTATTAAAACTAATTTTCAATGCCAGTTAATTCAGAAGTACTACTTCTGCGTAGTAAAATCTGTGCCTACTGGATTTGATTGTGTTGCTGTAACAACATAATAGCCCACTTCCTGTACGCACATCTTTTTGCAAGAAGGGTCAAAAGACTATCAGAATATATTTAAACAACAGATTGTTAGTCTTAGCAAACTCCAGGCATCGTCAACCAAATTAAACCTTCCCCTCCCAATGAAATATTCCCATTTGTAAAAAATGATGCTTTTTACTAATGGTAATGGGGGTTGGAGTTAATTTTTTATCTTCCCTCCTTTGTTGCACAGGTTAAGAATTTAAGGAGAATTTGTACATCACAATAGGATGGGATCTTTATATTTGGGTTCGTCCTGCTTCTCACCCATGGGGTTGTGACGACTCAGCACAGTGAATGCCATTTCAGTGCGGCACAAGGTACTGTGTAGATCTCTAATTTTCAACATGAACAAAGTACATATATCTATATGTAGACACATTGTTTAATAAAAAATTATAATTAATTCAAATCCAATACTGTTGAAATTTTTGACAGTAGAGTGGTACAACGAACAGAACTTATAAATTATGTGTGCCCCTTCTTTGAAAAATGCTTTGGAGGTTTCTTTGTGCATTGGCAAATACAGTAGGAATATGAGGTATTGTGTGGATCCTCCTGCACAGCACCTGATAAAAGAATAAAGAGCTGTGACATATTCTTAAAACAATAGAGGAATTAAAGAGAAACAATGGGCCAGCTGCTTCATTAATACAATCAAAAGAGAGCCCAGCACAGAGGAGTCCAGATAATTAAGCACTACTCTTTTAGACCTTTTTTCTATAATAAAATTGCTAAAAATTTATTAACTACTTCATAGTTGTTAGATAGATCTATGTACTTGTTTATTTAGGTTGATTAATGCCTTTTCAGTATTCTACAACATGCCAAGTCATGGTTCATACAAGTTTTTGAATAAAATAATGTAAGAATAAATGATATGGATCTGTGGTATATACTGCAATAAATCAAAGCATTTTGTTAACAGTCGTTCCAGTTGCTAAATAATTCTTTGCATTTTGCACATGCATACACAAAGTATGTACTTTGCACAGCATTTTTACTATTCATGTATTTTAATGCCAGGGTTCCAAACATCTCTCCGTGAAGTGTCTCAGAAATCACCCCTGAAATTCAGACTTCTCAAACTCTCACAAAAAATAGTTTTAGTGCTACATTAAGATTAATAAGATGATCATTTTTCCCTGTTTACTGATCAAAGGAGGTTGCCAAAAGATACTTGACCTTTAATTTTAACTAAAACACTGCATATTATAAGCCTGCAGCTAGTGACTGCAAAAAAATGTAAAATCTATTACACTCTATAAAATTAGACCAATACAGTGGACAAAACTGCTTCATTTTTAACTCACTGAACAAACTGCAAAATAAAGGAATTGCAATGCTATTTTTCAGAACAAAACAACAAAACAATACTGAGCTTAAAAGCACCAGCCAAATTGAAGAAGACTGCTTTAAAATCCCTGCATTTTGAGATATAAAATGTCTGACCAGAACCAGAGAAGAAAAATACTCCTTCAGAATATAGCTCTTACTCCTGCACCTGAGTCAACCTGAGCTTTGGGCATGAGTTCAGCTTAGTCATATGCTGACAGCTGACAGTGTTTTTATCTGAATAGACGATTTTATAGTTAAAGCTGTCAAGCATTATACAGCTGATAAAGAGAAGAAGAAAAATACTGAAGGAACTTGCCAGTCCCAGGGGAGTGAACTCCCAAAGCTGGCATCTGTGTCAGTGTAAGGGGTAGGTCTTTCCCTTGCTGCGGTATGACTATTGCTAACATCATGATCTGTACTGCAGCAGCTCTCAAATTAATACTACAAAAAGCTTGATAAGCTGCACCCCAAATGAAGCAGAGTGTTTCTGAAGAGCAAGGAGTATAAAAACCAGATTTGACCTCTTATTTTTTCAACTGTTGTCTGCCTCCTATTTGTTAGTTTGAGGATTTCTGTGTGTTTCCTCCAATTAAATGTCCGCGTGTAACACTCAACAGTTCTATTAGGTAAAGCGGCAAAATAGATTAGTGCTCTGAAAATATTCACAGGAAAATAATGTGGTAATTTTATTTGCCATTTTCCCCCCTGATAGAGCTGTCACAGCTTATTTACCACAGGGGGAGACAGTTAAACCCATATCCTTAGAAGTTCTATGCATTTAAGAGGCTTATATATCTCTTCTGGGACCCTCGTTCAAATCCTGGGCTAATCAGAGAGAATACGTATCTTTCTATTAGATGGCTCTAAAAAGTCTTAGGTGATATCAGTTCCTGGTGGACGACAGTCCACAGCATAAAACTATTAAATGTTTGGCACAAATGGCAATACTTATGGAATGAAGCTGTAAACTGTAATATCCTCCCACATCACAAGAAGTTAAGTCAAGTCTGCTGCTCAGAGGTCGAAATTAAAGCCTGCCACAAATGCTAAACCTGTTATATTTCCTTAATTCAGCATAAACTTAAACAAGGAAGTTGGAGGAGTTCTTTCACAAGTTTAGCAATTTCTTCCTTTTGCTTTTCTTTCCAAATTCCTGGTTTGAATTGAGTGCTCACCTTTTTTACATTTGAATTGGGTCTCATTTGAGTTTTACTTCAGAATTTACTAATCCTTCAGAAAGAAAATGATAAACAGCTTGGAAAAAAAAATGACAAACCCTTGCTGACATTACCCATGTTACCCTCCCATCACCACTGCAAAGGAGCTAGGACTTATTGTCACAGCAAATTCATCTCCCCTTTTACTTTTTACAGGATCAGTGAATGGGCACTCTCCAAAGAGCTTCCCAGGAGACATTCCCAGGTGACCCCCACTCCTTCCCCCTGCTTTTGTGGATGCACCAGGTTTCAGAGAGAAAGAAAATGGACCACTGAAACCATCTACTCTGAAGCAGGGCTTTGGATACACACATTCCTACAATCCCTGCTTCCCTAACAGCACAGCTGTAAGGTGACCTTTTTGTAGCCTTACAAACACAATCATGCCTGTGGATGGTCTTTTCAGAGTTATTTTGTGAGACTGGAGTGTATGAAAAAAGGCGGTGATTAAATGAGACAATAGATATGCTTTAATAGCACCTCTTTCTTACAGAGAAAGCAGAGTACGCTACATCTTATCAATGGATTTTCTGCTGTCTTGCACCTGCTGCTGTAGGGCTCGTTTCTTGCCCCTGGGCAAATGTAGAGTGAATAGCAAAGGTACCTGAGTGGGAGAAAGGATTATATAGAGGCAGCTGGATTGATAGGCTGTATTTGTGAAGGAAATAAACACATTAAATTGAAGGACAAGTGGGCAAAACCAAAGTAAGAAATAAATAGAGGCTATGGGACCTGGTTGCTTATTCAATACAGAGGCCACGCTCCAGAAGAAGCTCAAGGCTGTATGTGAAACAAAAGCCACCTTTTATAATGAACAGAAGCTGGAGCATTTAGCTGTGTGCACTGTAACCCAGAGAAAGTTGCTATTGTTGCCAGTTATCTTGGGCCTTTCCTGGCACCAAGTTCAGCTCCCAGGTTGAAGTTCAGGAACTAGTTTACCTCAGCTGTAACAACTATGGAAGCAAAGTAGCACTTCTTGATTCAAAAACAATCTTGCTCCCACTTAAACCATTAGAACATTTAACACTGGCTGCAGTGGAGACAAGACTGTGACAAATCAGTGGCTTACTAAACAAACAACTAAGTAAAAGGCCTTAAAAGTGGATTTGCATGTTTAACATAATCTAAAATGTAAATACCTTAGAAGGTGCAATAAGCATCTAACCCAGCCTTTTATACTTCAAAAGTACCTCATTTAAAAAAAAAAAAAAACAACCTTCACACACACACAAAACCCACGCTAAAACCCCAGATTTCCTCCAGATGTGTTAAACCCCAGTTATTCTAGTTCTGCCTTTTGAAGTAGAAGCTAGAAGTAAAAAGGACTGAAAACTTGCGATGACCAAAAGCATTTCCACCTTATAAGCTATGTACAATGTCCAAAGTAAACAAGTATTGTACACCACTGCCAGTCTACCACTTAGTTCGTCTAATAAGAGACTTTTAACAGCAGAAAGCAAACCCCATAATGGTAACAGCAAGACTGAGCTACTTTTGGTCACAATTGAAATTAAAAAAAGATTATGAATAAGCAAATAGTTAACACTCTTGCTGTACACACTAACAAGGATTAGCAATTAAAGAGGATTCTGTACTTGATGATTTCTTCCAAAACAGACTTAATATGAAATACCACTTTACTGAGCATCATACAGGTGCCAGGAGCTAACATTCTGCCTGCCTGGTCAGCATGATTTCTAAATGGCCAGGAAAGAAGTGACTGTATACCCAAAGGCAAGCTGTCAAAATTCAGGCTGCAGCTGATAAACTGATTACAAAGCTGCTTAAGACTTTGCTTGTAAACAAAAGCATTTATCAACTAATAATTTGCAATAAACTGATGTAACTCCCAGCTGAGCCCCAAACTGTAATTGTCTTTACCATCTGCCTATTAAACTACCATTCTTCATCACCAAGCAGGAGCAGAAGGGAGAGAATCTCCAAGAACTACATAACTTGCATGCTTATAAATAATCTGTGAGCATTTCACATGTTCATTATGATTGCCAGGTTTTGTACTTCTTTTTTTTTCTTTTTCAGAGGCAAGGAGGTGCTGTAAAGTGGCAGGAAATAAATTAATAAATACTGCCTGGTGCAAGAAGAAATTATGTAAGTTCATCATACTCTGCCGTTTCTTAATTTTTTTCTCTTTTTGCTACTCCATAGGAATATCATGATGGAAGCCCCCTCAAGCACAACTTTGCAGATTAAACCCTCAATTTCTTTTCAACTTGTCAGTTTTCATTACCTTTCTTTCTTATGCATTCACTTCTACATCTGCTTCAATGGGAAGCCAGTTAAAGTATGCTGTCTCCCCAGGGGGGCGTCTGCCAGGGTCTGAGGGATTCTGCAGACTCTGTGAACCTCTACAGGGTCACCCTTAAAAGCATTTTGCCTGTCTTGTTGAGAGGCTTTCTGAAAATTAAGCAAATGCACATGCTTTTATTTTCCAGCTATTGACAGTCTTAGTCCTGAGAAAGATGGTAGAGTTTAGACAAAGTTCAAAATTAACCAGTTCAGATGCTCTAAAGCTGATACATCCTGAAGGAAGAATCACTTTGTTAAATGCTTAGAATACTCAAGTATAAGAGGAAGAAAACAGGAGAGAATTGATACCATGCAGAGAATGGCAACCCCTCAAGATGTGTCTGCATTAAAAATTGAATTTAACAGAGAATCGCACTATGACTTGGTGCAATACACTCAACCAGGTACTTCTGCAATCTACACTCTCAGCTACCCACTGTGGCCGTGACCAAGAGACCTACAATTAGTTTACCTCTTCAGAAATGTCTGTACAAAATGCATAGATGCTTTCAATGCAACTTCTCATTGACTTTCCAGATTCTGACTAAAAATTATCTGTTTGGCTGAAGTGAGGCTTTTCATGTGTACAGAAAACATTTTAGGTCACCACTGGGAGGAAAATGAGAATCTAAAAGAGGAAGATTCCTCCTGTTAATTGATTGTTAACCTGTTAATTGTATTGAAATGCAAGAAGTTAAAGGATGATCCCATCACCGGTGCTCACAGAAGCAGTCTCACTTCTCTCAGTGATATCTTTCTCCACCTCACAGTGCCTTTGTCTGACCCTTTGTTACCACTAGCATTGCCTGTGGAACACCACCCCATGCCCAAGAACTGAAAAAAGAAGTCAAACCTCAAGACTGTTTGGGAACTATGGACCTAACTGTTTAAGATACATCCTGCTCAAGACAATTACACTTGTAAACAAAGGGAGTTTTACATGTATATAATAACATATACCCACGCACATGCTGGCTGAGCCGGGTCTCCGTACCCCGGTGTGTATCCACAGTATTGGGACAAGATCCAAACAGGGGAAATAAGAGGGGAGACAGCGAACAACCGTGTGCATGGGCAGGGAAAGTACTGATGTACTGAAGGTACATCATATACTGAAATATATGATAATTCTGTATTTTTTTTGACGTTGGAAAGAAAAATTGTTAAACACTAGGGGACGGGGATAAAAAGCACCCTTCGAACCTCCATAGTTAAAACTCATCATACGAATTATTTAAGAAGCACAAACTTTAACTAAGTTGGTAGGGCGGGATGCTTAGCAGGACAGTGCCGGGATGTGTTACAAAATTAGAAAGAGTCGCAGTTTTAAAGACTTGTGTAACAGTTTGTGGGGTTTTTTTTCTTGTTAAATGGACATAACAACCAAATAAAACCGAGAAAATCTCGGCAGACACGACACCGGAATTTGTAATTTCTTGCGGTTACGAGACAAAAGGGAGGACACGGACGGACGGACGGACGGACGGACCCCGNCGCGGCCCCCTCGTGCCTGCTGCTTTCCCGGCAGTCGCGCCGTGTCGCGACAGAGCGAGGTGCTTTCTCGCATGCGGCGCCGCCGCACGGAGGGAGGTGCGCTCCCTCCCCGGGACAGCGAGCCTTGCGCCCGTCGGCAGCGGCCGAGGCGGAACTGGGCTGCCGGGCGATACGGACCGAAAACCGGTGTGTTTTAAATTTCCGCCAGCTCGTTCAAGGGGATATTTAGGGAGTACTTCCCTTCCGACTTCTGTGCCCTTCGACCGGCGGCAAAGCCCGCCGCTCTGCCCGCTGACCTGCGGAACAGCACCGCTGGCAGCCCGCACGGCCCGGGGCCGGCTTGCTCTGCTCCAGGTAGACCAAAACTTCCAGCAAAACGAAAGCACGCGGTAAACAGCGCTTCTGCACAAGTGCCTTTGTTGACCCCACCGCTGCTGCGCTCTAGGGGGGATGCTGAAGCCCGCAGGACAGTGAGTTTTTGAGCAGCCCCAGGCCATGACGTGCAGTTATTAGGACCTGTCAGCATGGCGGGGACCCAAACGCAACTCCCCTCCCCTGGCTTCTCTCCCCAGATCCACAGCCACAAGCGTTCTTTGAACCAGACTGCAAAGGCAATGCAGGATGGACTTTCTCCACCCCTGCCTATCAGAAGATGTTCATCGAAACCACCTTTGCTTACCTACAACCAAATAGATGTTTACTTCTGCTTAAATTGTTCTCCTGGGAAGCTGGCTAGTGAAAAGATGCAGCTAAGACTGGAAATTCCCCAACACCAGCCACTTTGTAATATTTCTGTTGCTGAGCAAAACCAGCATCCCAGGGCACCTGACTCCCACTGAAACACGTGGGGATCATGATGTTAAAAGTTTGTGGAAACCTTTGAACATTTATCTCTGTCTTGTGAGAGTAATGAAGAAATTCGATGTCAGGCATGCAGTGATCCCAGAAGAACTATCTGGCTTTTGGAGGCACAGGGATTACAAACCAAGGTGAAATTCTGCTAGCCCCGCAGTGCTGGCATGAACCCCGGTGTCCCAGCTGGCCTCTTCTTAGAACTGCACAAAATCTTAAGAGGAATGGTATGAGGCTACTCTTAGTAAAGAGGTCACGGAGATTAAAGAAAAGTTCTATTAAATGTTTGGGATGCTCCTGGGAGTAGAAGATTTTTATGAAGCAGAACAGAAGAACTGGCAGCAATTACCTACAAAGCCTCCCAGTCTGCTTGGAAATCTACCCTGCTGTTCAGGCTGTTCTCATGATCACACCACCCCATCCCCCTACCCGCCCCTCAACAGACCCACCTTTACACTTCACTGACTAGTCCTACTGGACACTAAATGTAATCTACTACCACTCTTCCTTTTTAACCAGGACAAAGTATAATGAACAACTTGGAATCTCTCTGGGGTATGGAAATGGAATGCAATCTGGCACCATGGAAAAACGCAGTTCATCATTGCCTAACCTACGTATAACTCAGACCAAAACACAGTCTCTTGAATGCTGGCCAGTTTACAAGCAGTGAACCTCACAGTACCCACAACCTGCTGGAGATACTTCACTGTCTCCTTCTTTTTGTTCTGCTAAAAGTTAGCACTCATGTGGACAACCATCTGCACCTAAAACTCAGAATCACTAAAACGCTCCATTAGTCTTTCCCTCAACATGGGGGAAGACTTCTCTTCTTGGTCTTGAGAAGATGATCCTATACTATCCTATCTCAAAAAATGTGCCCTCATGCTTCTTTATTAAGACACCGGAAAAATCAATGCTCTCTATGCCCTAGAAGTGGAAATGGGATTTAGTGTCTATCTTCATAATGGAAAATATTGCCCATCTGTAGAAGAGACAGTTTAGACCTATTTCCCTAGTCCTGGGAGATACTGCTTGACGTAAGAGTATAAAATGCCTTTCAGTATAGCTCCTTCTTGTACGTTTAAGTCTTTTTAGCTAGGGGGTTCTCATTTGGTGTCTTCTTCCTGATTAATTCTCTTTTCTCATTTTCTTTCCCCTCTGCTTTCAGCCCTGTGCTCCACTTCACATTCTCAGTTTTCATTAAATACAAACTGATAAAATATTAACTGATTATTGTTAATCTATATGCCAGTCAGGTAACACATACACCGTAGCATATGTATACACATGCAAGTATCTGACTTACTGTCCATTACAAGAATTCTCTTAATTCTTCACTGTGATCAGTCTGCTGGGATGATATGCAGCTAAAAAGCCAGCTATTTTTAAAGTTGAAGAGTCTGTTGCACAGGTACACTGCAGCTGGTCTGGATACATTACTTATTGGCACTACCAGAGACGTGGGAACTATGTATGAGATACTGTGCCTTGCATCCTTCCGTTATCAAGTCAGGGAAGTTCTACACAAGTCATCTCTCTGAATCTGAATTAACATTTTATCTCTTTGCTCATTTACCTATGCATGGTATTATTAGCTGAATTAACTCCACAGACAGCTGAGGAGTGAATAATGCTTGAGAAATGGATATAGCAAGCTGTAGTTGTTTTTTTTTTTTTTAAAAAAAAAAGCTTTATTTGACTGGTTTTGACAGGTCACTCAAGACTATTCAGCTTCTTGACCTAAAGTCTCTTATGCATAACTGCATGCTTTTTAAATGCTAGCTCAGATATCTAATCTATATCTAACGCATACATCCAGTTCTCTGGAAATGGAAGTGTGCCAAGATAATACAATATTTGAGTAGGAATTTAAAGAAAAGAGTTGGCAATATCAGAAGGAAGTTCTAGCATGAACAACTTTTTGAGAAATGCATAAGCCATTGCAGGAAAAAAAGAGATAAAATGGACAAACAACCACTTTTGGGGGAAAGCAAACACAGCATTTTGAGGGGGAGACAAAAGAGACTAGAAAAGAGAAGTATGAAGGATTTAACAGGTAAGAATGAGAGGCTTAAATATACTATGTGATGATAAAAGGATCAAGGCAGGATTTGAGAGGGCATAGCTGGGCATATTTTAAATGAGCTAAATGATCTTCTCAGTAGACTTTTGCAGATGCTAGAAGGGTTTGAGGAGAATATCAGGCAGCAGTCACTGGGCAAAAATGAAGAATGCTACTCCTGATCTTGCTCTGACTTCTGATGTGCTCTCCTTCGCTTATCTGGGAGAATTTCAGATGGGTTTGCTGGTGGGCATACCTGAATCTGCAGAGCAGCTCTCTACCCTTCTGCTATGGGCAATGGCAAAGATCCACTCAAAGCTGGCTCTCAAAGTGCATTTGTAAAAATTAATGCAAGGGATATGAAAGCTATTACCTGAAAAAAAAAAAAAAGTCGCTTTCTGATTCTTTCATTATTAATTGTTATTAATAATTAAATATCCTTGGTTTATGTATTCAAGACACCTCCAGACAGGTTTCCGCCCCAAGGAGTTTGCCATGGAAAGGTCAGATTTCAAAAACCTTTATATAAAATAACAAATGCTTAATCTGCAAGTAGCTATCAACTATTTACATGGGTAACACAATTTTGTGTCAGTCTTATGTGTAGACTTTGGCCTCCAAACTGACAGAAGATGACAAAGAAAGAACAGGAAACAAATTACAGAAATGACCAGGGTAATGGCAATAAAAATGGATAAACGGCAATGTGTGGGGTAGATTAAACAATATGCCTGCTCGTGTGTCCAGATCCCATGAATTCCTTTGTGAGTGCATGTAGCATCCTTACCTACAGCACTTTTCATTTTTAATGGGTTGATCTATATATCTGAGAGAGTGAAGTCCAGGAAGATGCGAGGGGTAGCAGATAATTCTCAAAGGCCAGCTGAAAGGTATGAGTTTTGATGAGGGATTTGAAGGAGGAGTTGCAAATACTCTCATCCACATAGACTCTACTTTTTCCCCAATGTAAATCATTATATTTCTTGCCCCAATTTTTTATCAAAATCGCTTCCAACTTATTTCAGTCTGTCACAATAATATTTTCATATGAGGAGTGTTGTAACCTAATTCCTTCATTTGAATAATACATTCATTTTTAATTACTGCAACTTGATCTCAGATTATTCAAATAACTGTTTCATTTTTTATGCTTACCCTGACCCCAGTGTATTTATAGGCTTTTATCCTTACCTGATACCAGTGTAATGTAATTATAGATTGTATTTTAATCATCTACTATATCCTAGTGAGTTTGTTTAAATCACTCCAATCCAGAGTCTTTTATTTCTATGCCTTTTAAAATTCTACAATGGCATTCTCATTGCATAAAAGCAATATTTTTGTAGTTTACTACAATGAATGAACATTTTGCATGCATTGCTGGCCATGTTTCTAATTTAAATTTTAAAAAGTCGCTATAGAGAACTCTATGTAAAATGAAATCCTGACTTGTAAACAGGCATGGGACAGCTCATTACTTTAAATCTGTTCATAGCTTCTATTTGCTCTCTAACACAACTTTACAAGAAACACAGCAGTAAAAGAAATCAATTTACTTTTTATCCTAGCAAAAATAGAAGTATACCTTGTACTAAGAATTGACAAAATACTTACCTTTTCTGTTCACAAGTTTCACATGTTTGCAAGTTATTTTACCTATATTAGAAAGAATTTCACACTGTATCCAGAACAGAAACAGTTTGAGTGGTCCATGTTAGCATTGGTCATGGCCACATTTTGATTGCCAGGGTTACCAATTCTCTTTAAGAAGGATTTAACTCTTGGAAGTGTTGCATATTTCGAGATGGTTAAGTTTTGCTTAACCATAATTTTAAAAGCATTAAGTGTTATTTTTCTTTCCACTCCGTAGTGCTGATTCAGGAGTTCTCCTTTCCCTATCTTTTGCATTGCTTCAGGATTCAGATGTAGGACAGGGTCAGAAATCAGACAGGTGAAGCTTCTCACGTTTGCACATCTGCCAAACTACCTGTATCTTTCTGGTCATCAAATCGATTTGTACTGAGATAATTGCCATTGCTCTAGTCAAATTGGGCCCTCTTTTTGAGCAGCCTTTTTTTTTGTGATGACATCTAGCAGCAAACAGGAGCAGACCTTAGAACGTCCTTACAATGTGCCCTCAGTTGCAGCATATGTATTTTTCTACAGAATGACGTAATGCCAAAGACACTTTCAGACTAAACCTTCAGCCCAGCAGTGTGGTGCAACCAATGATACTGTTGAGTCTGTGTCTAGGGTAGATAGCATAGGTGGAAAAATAATCAAGAGAACACAAAAAATATCAAAACTATTAATAAATCTGTGGGTTTGTGGCCACTTACTGCTGTGTCCTGTTAACGAATGGAGACTGTATATATGCTGCTAAAATTCACGTCACTTGCATTCTCCCCACCCCTCCTTTCACAAACCTTTAATTTTTAACTTCAGGTACTTCTGTTCCTTTCTATTCTCCATGTGTGTTCCTCCCCCCTCCATTTCCTCTCTGAAATGTCACTGTCAAATCTGATCCCTCCTAGCTTTGAGGAAATAAAGGTTCAAAAGGCACAGGAAACATGATCCAGACTAATGTCTGTTGAGAGGCCAAGTAAGAAATGGGCATTAGCTTCTTAAGTATCAAGAAAGTGTCCAGAAAGGACACTTTACTCCTATGTCCTTTACCAGATGATCTCTTCTCAGTAACACTTAGGAACTGCCCAACATGTCACTGGTGACAGAAGAATTCAGACTACTATCTTGAATCCTATGAACAGAAATACTGTCCCATCAAAAAAAAAAAAAAAAAGCAAATAAGAACAGGGAATATGGGTTTATTGAATATAATCACTGACTAAAATGAATTATTCTGCTTTTCCCAGATCCAGACAGAGAAGCGTGTTTCCCTGTGGGATTTCTACTACCATTTGGTCTAATATTCATTTTGCCTGTAATAATACAAGATTCATTAAAGGAGTAAAACAGCAATTGTCTCCTTGAGATCAAAGGACAATCTGTTAAATAAAAGCAGTCGGATCTCTAGAACAAAATAGTAGGAAAAGTTTGAACTGAATTTTATGGTGAATCAAAATGTAAATTGTAATTTCACAAGGAAGACACAGAGCACAAAATTAACTTTGTAAAGACATGGGAAGTCGATATGTTGATCTTAAAAATGTCCACAGATACTGAATATTTATCTATCAGTGGCATTTCTAACTATAACACTTCCAATAGATGAAAAATGATGCCTGACTAAGGGTATTGGTCTTACAGAATTGCCATGAAACAAGAAACACTGCTTATCAGATAAATTATCTGACTGACCTAGCTTCTATTAAACTAATCTTGTATTTGAAAATTAAATATAGCGAAAAAATCCATCTCATCAACAATCATTCTGCAAATCTTGTGACAGAATAGTACCTTTGTTAAAATCTGCCACGTAACACCTAATATTATTCCTAAAGCTAGATTTCACTGTTTAAGATTTGGTACCAGAAAATGAACTAACATCTCCCTTGCTTAGTTTCAGCACTGGTTTCTCTGGATGTTATAAACACAATCAGTGCACCTACATTTAATCGTTGAGCATTATGGAGGTTATAACTGAAGAAAATACTTCAGTATTTTTAGCAGACATGATAAAAACCTAAGTGTCTCTGAAAGAAAAAAAAATCAAACCAAAACCAAACAGCAACAAAAAAACTCCTGAAAAAGAAGGTTGTTAGACAAGCCAAGGGAAAACTAGGGATGCAAACTCTTCTCTAGCGAAGCATTCCCATAGGACACAGGGCAGCCCCAAAAGCAGACAGTACCAGCCAGCAGAGCAGGACAGCTGAGGGCAGTGAAAGAGCCCTTGAAACACATTGGTGTGTTCTAACATCATCCTCAGTTTCCTTATAGTAAAATGGTGGTAAAAATAGTGATGGGAACCATTATTCTTGCAGGTTTTATTTCCCTCTGCAGAAGGCACAGGCTAGCGTAGTGAAGTTCAATTCCAATCTCCCCCTGCCAAAGTAACCCAATCTCTATGTTATTTCAATCCTCTTATTGAATTATGTCCCTATTACTCATCAAGAAAAAAAAATACAACTTATCCTGGGGAAGAAAAACTCAAAAGAAATAAAATCCCTGCGAGCGTATCTTAATTCTAAAGACTTCTGAAAGGCCTGTGTTTATAATAATTAGACAAAAGATTTTGGACCCATATTTGCTCAACATTTTTTACACACACTTCTTAAATGTGTTCAACAGTCACAGATCATAGGTCTGGACTACTAGCTTAAAAAGGACAGTAGTGGTTGGGTTATCTGGTGCCTCTATACATCTGTCAGTGAGTGAAAACTTAGGGGAACAATCTGCTAACCGCAACCAGCATATCATATAGACTCCGAAAGTGTAGTTTATAGCTTAATGCATCCACAAAGCATTGTGAAGGGCATTGATGACTTCAAATAAGAAAGGTTAAATAATTATTACTATTATCTCATAAAAAACCCTGTATTTGTATCTCCACTAGACCAGTCAAATAAATGTCTGGTTTTGCTATACCACTGTAATCCCTGATAAACCAATAGAAATAATGGATAGACATGTGTAGGCAAGATTATATGTTTTGATTTCAAATAGAAAATAAATGGCTAATGCCCACTTTACAAACTCTGTGAAATCCACCTAGCTGAAACTTTCTATACCCTTCCTTCTGTATTTAAAAGTGGAAACCACAAGTACAAAAAGGTATGAAAGAAAACCATACTGATGCCTCAGCAGTGCTTTAGTAAAACTGTATGTAAAAGAAAAAACTTTAAAATCTTATTTTCGGCAACTAAAAAAGAAATAAAATGCCACACCACTAAATATAAGTAAATAAACAACAGAAATTCTAGTTTAACAAGATTTCACATTCTAGGATTTCCTTTATGCATCACAGTGACTTCTTTTAGAGGGAAAACATGTGAATATTAGATGTCTTTTTCTACACTTGCGATTCATATTTACCTCTGACACAAATAAGAGTGTGGACCTTGATAATATTATTTTTTCACAACATACTAATTTTGGTTTAAACCAGCTAAAATATTTCTGCTCTCAGTAAAATGTCTTGTATTTTAAAATGAGGGTTTTTTAATGAAAAATGCGACAGTTTTGCACTGTGTACAGGTACAGAACAACATACCTTGTGACAATAGAAGTCACTGCTAGGAGATGGGCAATTCAGCTTTTATAAGCCTTTGCATATTGCTCCAACTTTCTACTGATTCAGCTCTCCTTTCAGCAGGTTTTTGCACTCTCTGTGGTGCAGTAGGATCTATGCTGGCCAGCTACAATGTCATTTGAAAAAGAACAACTCTTTACTAAGAAATAATCAGAAACACTAAATTATACTATTAGATAGCCAGTAGAAGGCAACAATTTTGCTTCTTAATGGATCCTTGCTAGCAAGGAGTGGTCTTTATTTCCATTTTTTCAAGACCTTAAATTACATAGTCCTCATCTCCCTATTTTGTAGTTAACACATCCCTTGACTTCACCGAAACGGCATTTGTTCCGACCCATACCAATAGGTTCAGATGATCAGTACAGAATGCCACTCAAACGTTCTTGGATAGGAATATCATCCCTAATAATCAAACTTGATACACATACTGGTTCTTTGGCATGTCTATCATCATGGCCATCTGTTAGGGTGGAATTGTGCCTGACAAAAAGGAGATATGCCAGTTTTAACATGATATAGGTGCCACAAAAATGCAAGTGATGAAGGAAAAGCTCTAGAATATGGCAGTGATCAGTCTTCTGCAGAAAGATCCTCTGGGTAGCAACCTAACTGTTAGAATTATTACATTGATATCTATGATAATCAGTACCTTTGATTGGCTTTACTGTCTCTGTCCATCCTGTCTGAGTGCCTGTCTTCACACTACAGCACCAGTGCTTGGTGCTCTGCACTTGCTGAAGGAAACATACATCTTTCTCATTTACCATCAAAGCCTAATCACATTAAATAGACTAATTTGAAGGTCAAAATGATGACCTTTGTAAGTAAGATGAAAAATTGTCTTTACACCTTTTAAAATCTGAAGTGATACTGATATTTTTAAGAATAAATACTTTTAAGAGTGAAACACAATCCTACTTACTATCCTTACTTATAAATGTCCTTAAGAGGTCTCCTTCCCTACTAGTTCTGGTAAAAACTGTGATTCAGAAGCACTCCTACTGTCTGATATTGTTGATAGAAGAGTGATTTCTCTTATAGTCTTTGTGCTACTGCATTATCTTTAGAAACATAAAAAGTATCCTGCTGGATGGAACAGAGAGTGGTCTATCTAGTTCAGACTCTGTCTCTATCTAGAGTGGTAACACGTAATGTTATTTAGTAAGTATATGAGAATTTGGCCTCCTTCTACAGTTCATTCCCCTGAGAGTTCCCAGGCATGCACATGGATTAGGAATGTTAGTGGTACATCCTCTCAGTACCATTTACAGATCCATTGTCCATGAATTTGTCCAATCTCTCTCTGAACCTGCTGATACTGTCTGCTTTCACAGGCTCCTGTGGCATCAAGTTCACAGAGTTAACTTCGTGCCGTGATAATCTGTTTTAAATTGTTCTTCGCCCAGTTTCCTGTAGCACTGCAGGATTTGAGGAATAACAGTTCTTCATTCACTTTATCCACCAGCTTCAAGATCTTATAAACCTGTATGATATTTCTCCCTCAGTTTTCTCATCATCAAATGGAGAAGTCTTAGATTTTTTTTCTATTGTCATAAGATAGCTGCTCCCTTGATCACTCTAGTTGCCCTTCTTCAGCTGTGATCAGACCTGCACACAGTACTCAAAATCTGGGTGCACTGAGCTTTCCTATATGGCAAACTAACAGCCTCTGTCTTGTTCTAAAAACCGCATAGTCTTTTGTGATCTATAGCAAAAGATCTTTAGATGTGTTTAAATTAGAAATCTAGTCTCATACAATTGAATGGTTGCCTCTGGGGCTCAGATAAAGCTGTATATTGTCACTGAAATAGAGCTGTTGATACTTCTGACTTCCACAGTATACAAAGGGACATAGCATGTCACACCTGGGTAATGTAGCTATGCATTAAGCCATATGATCATACTAACGGTGAAAGGCTTCACGATATAAGCATACACATAATTTATAATATTAGACGGCTATGATGGATACAGCTTCAGACATTTAAGAAAGAGGTTTTCAGTTAGAATATACCCAATGCACATATTCTGTACTTGAGAAGCTACTTGAAAATGCTCAGTGATTTTCTAGGTAACCGTAAAAGACTGGGGAATGAACACTTAATACTATTTTGCTCACCAAAGATTCCTCCCAAGAAATTCTGCACACAATTTCCATTTGAACAACTTGCTAGTCTACTGGCAGAATTCCTGTGTCATTCAAAATAAATCTCCGAGAATGCTTCTGACTGCATAAAGTGTCAGCCCTTCTATAGGCCTGAGCCTGTAGCCAACAGAGTCATAAGAAAACTCTGGTCCTGATTTGTTTCTTAAGCTGGTGCCAGCTCCTGCTGACACATCTGCTCATTCTTTTTCAGCTCCCCAAGTTACTGGATAGATGATCTCTTTGCAACAGGTGAACCCCTTTCAGCCAGAGTAGCAGCTGGGGCACATACGTGTGGATTAATGGCACCTGAAACATGCCAGACTCTCAATATCACAGATGATTGTTCTTCTCCCAGCTTGGCTTTCCAAGATGATACTACTGTGCCAGTGCTCAGAGGAGAAGACCTGCTGTCTCTTGAATTTTGCTTGGCTATAACTTTGTAGAAGGGAAGAATAAATTACCAATGAAATTATGTTCTCTTTTAAGCATTACACCATCCTTGGTAAGATATTTGAGTTTCAAGGTTAATATCTTATTTTCTTTTTCCAGGGCTCTCTGAATCTTAACACAATCTTAAGTCTGTCTCCACTACAGGCCTGACCATCTGATTTGCTGAATGTGATGGTAATTCAAGACCTCTCTCTTTTAAGACAGAATAAATGATAAATGCACTAAAGCTTACTAAATGCAGACTTTGTGTATTAGATAAACCTGAAGCAAGTACAGATGTGTACATTAAACCTTTTGGAGGTAAGTCTTTCGGCATGGTTTTCACCACTACTCTGGATTGGTAATACCAGCAAGTGTCTGGCATGCTCCCTAAAACTTGTTTCACAGAAACAATCAAAGTACAAAAATTGTATGATAAATTTTTAGTATCTGTCATCTGTGGCAAATAATACAAATGCTGAACATAACTATTTACTCTTCCTTGTCATACCTGTAGAATTCCAACTGTCCATACCATATCTAGTGTAGGAGAAATAGGAGGAAGAAAAAGTTGAGCTCCTTTTCTGACTAAATTAATCTGTTTGAAGCCCCAGATTTGCAAGGAAAGACAGTATTTATTGGTGCACAAACCTGCTTTTGCAAAGAATCGAATTCCCTGCAAGAAAAAAAGATAGACACTGTCTGTAGGCATGGGAAGAGCAACAAATTCATGTTGCCAAAAGGCACATCAAAGAATGGGAAAGTGCATTGTTTTACTAATAGACATACATATCAACAGCCTACAAAGCTGCTTTTGTCAAACTAATCTATCATTATCCAAGAAATTATTGATGGAAACTTTAGCTATGCTCTATGTAATCATTAGAAAGACTGATAGTTGCACAGCTTCAGGAAGAAAAATTACATCAAAAGGTCTTCTCTCACCTGGGTGTGAATATCATACCATCAAGTCAAAACGACTGTCCACTGAAACTAACACACCATAGAAATGAGTATGATAGATAGCTGGGTAGATTGTAAGAGGCCTGAAGGAAAAGCATTGGTGTTCATAATGGTGATTTTCTGTATTTACAGTGTCCAAAATAAGTTCAGATTTTACCCTAAAAATCAAGTAACATCAGCATTAGGAGATACTTACTTTATGCGTGAAAGACATATCAAGCTGAGTAGTAGTAGGTAGCAGGAAAGAGGAACAAGAGGAGTATTTTTTTTCTGTTCTGATTCAGAGTTTGGCATGCTGAGTGCCATATCACAGGCTGTTAAAGGAAGACTCTTCACTCCCAGAACTGATGAAATCAAGTGTGCAGAATAGGGCTTAACTGCTTTTTTATTATAAAAATGTCAATTTCTTTTGTCCCATAAATAGAAAACATTAAATGACAAAATAAAAGATTTGACCACACATTAATTTTTCAGTCATAAATACAACTTTCATAACCTTTGCTTTTTATAGGATGGGAGCCCCGTTTTTATTAGAGTTGACATCAGAGTAAACTTGGAAAGTATAATGGGAGAGTGTGTGGTTCATTTTGAATATATTAAAATTCCACATGTATGATTTATATGTGTATGTGCATGTACTTTCCATTTATATACACACATGGATACACACATGCATAATAGTTCACCAGACTCAGCAAAGCCAGAAAAGAAAAGTGGTTTTAACCTTTAACATAAAGGGTATAACCCTAAGCTACCAATCATTCTACTCTAAATTATATCAGCATAAAATAGAATACCATAAGCTGCCAAGTGCATTAACTATGGATTTTAGATTGGAATTTGGAGACGGGGAGAGAATAAATCTCATTGTGCTCTCTCCATGCTTTTAATTAATAAAAAGAATGAAATAGATGACAAACTCAGTCTACAAATAACAATGGCCATTCAAGGCTTATTTACATGGCTCTAGTGGATCTCTATATTAATATAAACAGGTAATAATGTATTTTTCTTGTTAGAGGTCTGCTATACAATCTGAGTATCAGATGGACTCATTTCAAGGTTGAAAATACAATCTTGTTTCATATACTTGGTGCTTACTTGAAATTTGATGTTATAGCTTTGTTTAAAAATCAATTGTACAAGTTGCAATGTAACAAAATACATACAGCTAGAGCCTACCCTTCATAGCAGCTCCTATTGTTTTGCATGAAAAATGCATTGACTATAGTATTACGAGAGTAAATGTGCTGTATGCTGAAAAATTCTGTCACTTTCTATTAGCTGTAAATTATCGACTAGTATAAACCCTAATTTCATTTGTCACATTCTGTTGCATTGCTGCTCTTCCTTGTTCCCATTCTGTCATTCTGGCAGGCCCAGTCTGCCCCAGGTATCACGGCATCGCCATCTGCACCCGACATCTGTCTCTCTATTGATCACACGGGTTTAGCACTTGATCAAACAGAGCACGACAGAATACATCTCTTTTTTGCAGTGCTGCCAATGCCAACTGCTGCATGAAATCTATTACAAAAGCATTCTTTTACCTAGTTTCTGAAACTGCAAATAGGTTTCTCTTCTTTTAAAAGATTCTTAGGTTGTTTCTGTCTTTAACTTTCTGTCATTTATTGCAGAGAAAAGAAAAAAAAAAACCACAATAGGCTGCCGAAAATGAGAAATGAAGCATTTTTATCCTAAAGTATGCAAACTAAGAAATTAGGCTACCCAAATTGAGATTATTTATTGAAATAAGTGATTACAGTAATTCAGTTCATTAGTAAACATGCATTTTTCATTTTGCTGGGGAATAATGGTGTCTGGTGGTGTCTGGAGACCCTTAGCTGTCTGCAGTTTAGATGGCTGACTCTAGCAAGTGACTTGGGGACCTAAGCAAGGTGTGTAACAACTCATTGCTCAATCAGTGGGAAAAAAAATAGAGCATCTGAGGACTGATCTGGCATGCTGACCTAGAAGACTGGCAACAGGCAATTCTTGGCATTGGAGTATGTCTGAAATCACATCTCCTTCTGTAAATGAAATACCCATAACCAGGTCTGGGCACCAGGTGCCTCCATTTTTATGTGAGCAGGAGCAAGGAATTCTTTTCTGAACATGAGCGCTTAAATAAGAAGTATTGATGCTTTAAAACACCACGAATGTGTGCACTACATTTTGCATAGGTATTCTGTTAGAGTGATACGAGAATGTAGGATAATCCAAGATGGTCACCTCACAGGCTTTAAGACAGCTACACCACTTACACAAGCTGAGCATTTGGCTTCTTTCAGGGGATGAACTGCAGTAAAACCTGTGCAGTAGCATGCTCCCAGTATTTTTTCATAAAACAATCTGTGATCAGTTCTGATACTGAAGGGAAATAAGATTACTTTGAACTTCATATAATTAAGCTTTTTCATCAGTAAAATCACCAACACTGGCATAGGTGACATTATGTCTTGGAGAAAGCACTATCAGATATTGTGCAGTTAACAAGCTGTGATACAACTCGGCATCATTGCAGTGTAATCACAAATTATTTTTAAGAAAAATGTTTAAATTCCAAAACAGTATCTGATTTCCAAGGCCTTAGACATACCTACGGCAAACAAGGTGTTCTCAGTACTTAACAATTTAAACTATTTTATTGCCATTGATTATATGATAAGTTCTCTCTTAGAAGTACATGGGAGGGTAGTACTAGCCATAAGAAACATGGTATATAAGGCAAAGAAGTTAACTTACGGGCTAGCAGGAGTCACAAAGACAATATATCTGCTTCTCAGAGCCAGCATTATGGATTAACAGCACCTAAGTATCTTATGATAATGCTTTCCTGCTTTCCACAGGTGGATACCATATTTCTATCAGTTGTAACATATTTTAAATTCACTGGGTAAACAAAAAAGACATGCACTTTCTGACAGTAAATGTTGACTTTCTAGTTACAAACTATTCAATAACCCTATAGCCCCATATGGTTTTCCTTACTTATGCTACCTTTTAAAATTATGCTGAAAATAAAATTGTTACGAGCAATCAGATTAACACAAGCACACCACACCACCCCCCAAGTCGTGAACGTTAAGAGACTATTTTCCTTGTTTCAACTGACAGTATTAGTTACAACACAAGAATTAGACTGGGATCCAGCAATGTATTATTCATTAGATTTTTTTGTAGCCAAATACATTAGAGTATATAGTTATACCAACAAATTAATATTTTAGAGCTAATTGAAATTGTTCTTCCTATAAAGATTAAGCTTCTTCCCACCCTACACACTTCAGTCATTAAAATAACACTTTTAATGCCTTCTCTAAATGATGTCTCACATTAATGCAAAGCTATATTAAAGCACTCAAATGACCAGTTCTTTTGTAATGCATTCTATACGATCAGACACTGGGTCAAATCTGGGCAGTGTGTATGAAGTGGTATCAAGTGGAAGCTAATTAAAATATATTCTCTATAGAACTTTACAGAAAAAAGAGAACAGTAATCATCAGAAGGTAGAGTCTGAAAATGGCATTTCTGAAAGGCTTGCAATGTGATTTATTCTATTTGCATGAGGATACTTTTTGGAATAAAGGCTTAAGAAGATGGCATGAATACTTCAATTGCAAAGTACCTTACTTCATTCCTGACAATCTCTGTGATAACCTGTTTCTGATTTGTTCAAAACATAATTTGAGAGCATTTAGGTTTGTTTACAGAAACAGTATTTAGATACCTTTCTCACAATCAACTTAAAAAACCAGCAAAATATTCATGAAATAAATCTAGCTAAATCTTTTAAACTTTTCAGCCTTACAAAAATTTTCACTCACAAAAGGCTATACATAACAGAATAACTGGTAATTGAATATGAATGCAGACAAATCCCATTTCCTTTATCAAAGTAAGTTTACCTCCCATATTAATCAGATCATGAAATACAGTACATTTATTTTTTAAATCCAAGTTTTACAACATAAAAGTTGAATCTTTTTTCGTACTTCTATTGGTGTTTTCTCTATTGTACTTTTACTGATTCAGGGAAGGGCAAATAAATATGGCAAAGGATGAGATGCTCTTGATACCTCCACATCACCCCAGAGGAAAGACTTTCATGTGATGCTGCCATTTCGTGCTCAAATGGAGGTAGATGAGTGGGAGGAGGGAGGACGGCTCTAGTCAGCCTTGCAGAGTTAGCAAGGGGCAATTAGACTGCATTTTTCTAAGCTCTGGTCGTTTTGTCAGATAAGGCATCAACCCACTTATCCACTGACTTATCTCTTTAAAAAAAAAAAAATATGAATTTCAGGGATGTGGGTGTTAAGAAGATGGATGAAGCATTTTCTGGGGATAAGATGTGGAGGGCCAGAAAGATCTTTTGTCTGATCTACTGCAGTAATTCTTACAGAATAAAAAACAGAATGAACTTTTTAGTCCCATACAGTGTGCTGAATTTACTATATATAAATAAAGTGATGAAAGCATAAACATCTTTTTTTTTTTTTTTGTCATAATAACTTCATTATACTAACTGCTAATCTATAGAATAACCTTTTCTTTCTCATAAGTCTGGTTGTGATAGACCTCTCCATTCACAGTTCATAGCATGGTAATGTTAAGTGCTCATTTTTCAGAAGGCCTGTGAGACACTTTTTCCCCCCTTATAGCTCTTCTCTTAATTTGTTATTATTTATAGGATTATTTTGATGTGGGCCAAATAAAAACCTTGAAAAATGGGACTTTTCATTTGTGCTCACACTCCTGTGCTACAGCTGTGGTGTTTTATGCAGAAGATGCATCTGCATTGCAGTAAAACACTTCACCCTTATTTAAACAAGCAGACCCATGTTCTTTTTAATTTTAATAGGTGACAGTTTAACTACTGTAACGGAGAAAGTGGCACCCATGTTCTAGTGGGAGTCTTGGCTGGTTGAGCAGCCAGTACCAGACCTCCAGCCCCTGCAGCCATGCTAGAACAGAGCAGAGTTTCACATTTCTGTCGCTACATCTACATCAGCTTCAGCAACTGCACCATAGACTTATGTCAAGAAGAAAAAGGTAAAGCAGTTTTTCTGCATTTCTTTTTAGCTGGAAAAAAGTTTCCTGAAACAATGCCATTTGGCTATATTAATAATTGATAAAAGATAAATGTAGTTGTGGTTTGCGGTGCCCGTAACCACAGCTCCTGCCCTTTGTCTCACAACTCTGAGGGGAGGTTTCCTCCTCCTTTTCTCCCTAGCAGCACCAACCAGACCCTTACACACTGGAATAACACACTTTGGTAGCCACCTGGCTGCATAATCCCATGCCTAGGGAAGGTTTGTGCATGACCTGAATCTGCCTACCCCACCACTGAGGTCATAAATCATATGCTAGCCTTTGGTGGCTTAAAGAAGGGGCTTATTAGCTTAGACTAGAATCTGATCTTAACATCTATGTGGAAAAAAAAAAACAAATCAAAATGAAACAAAAAACCAAACAAAAAGATCAACCTAAAATGTAGAGAGTTATGAATCCTCTTTAATAGAGAGATACAGCTCAAAGGATGTCTGTAACACAGTATCTTTGATAACCTGGCAAACTGCTTCCTTCTCTTAGCAATCTCAGGTGCCATTAGTGTATAAGGTTTAAATGCAGGGAATCAGGTGAGGATGCAAGAAGGAGTTTTACACTATCTCTGCTTAAAGTGCAATCATGCTTTATCATCTCCCATGAGAATCCTACTCTGCTTGTAATATGCCAGAATGTGATTCCTGCTCACCTGAGATTTAAAGGCATGGCAAGAAGTACTGAAAACATTGGGGCAAGTAACAAGGGAAGCGAGACGAGAGCAACAAAATAATGTAAGGGCATTTCCATTGATTTTGATGCCTGAAGGAAGTGTTTTGGTTATCAAGTCTGGCATCTTGTCAGCTACTTAGAATTTGCTCAGTAATTCTGGGAACTGTTTGTGCTTCAGAAGTTGTCAATTTTTTCTTTTCTAAAAGTATGCAGTCTCCATTAAAAGAAACAAAACAATAGACAATAGAGCATAGAATCATAGAATGTTTCTGGTTGGAAAAGACTTTCAAGATCATCACGTCCAACCATTATCCCAGCACTGCCAGGTCATCACTAAACCATGTCCTTCAGCACCACATCTACATGTCTTCTAAATACCTCCAGGCATGGTGACTCCACCATTTCCCTGGGCAGCTTGTTCCAGTGCTTGACAACCCTTTCTGTGAAGAAATTTTTCCTAATATCCAATCCAAACCTTCCCTGGTGCAACTTGAGGCCATTTCCTCTTGTCCTATCACTTGATACATGGCAGAACAGACTGACTCCCACCTCACTACAACCTCCTTTCAGGTATTTGTAAAGAGCAACGTCTCCCCTGAGCCTCCTTTTCTCCAGGCCAAACAACCCCAGTTCCCTCAGCCGCTTCTTGTAAGACTTGTGCTCTAGACCCTTCATCAGATTTGTTGCCCTTTTTTGGTCATGCTCCAGCACCTATTAATCACAATTAAACTGTTGCAAGGACTAATTAATCTCAGTGTTTAAAAAGTGAATTTATTTCCAGTTTGAGCTCTTTAGCTGTCCAGCCTTTGGGTACTGATGTGTCTTTACTGCTAGGTTAGAGAGCCATTAGGAAAAGACAAGGCGAAGACAGACAGCAGTTAATATAGGGATAAAAGGAAATACTATTGGGAAAATACTAATATTCACAGGTGATATTTGAAATTCAGATAAAAGGCTAGATTTTTAGATGTTCTCCAGTAAAAATATTTAACGATATTATTGTTTTTGTTTCAAAATGATCCAATATATCCCTTAGGAGGATCCTGTTTATATTGAAAGAAACCTTTAATCCCATAAGAAAACTTGAGATTAGCAGAAGCATCAGAGACACAATTAGCCTGTCTCTATCTGGCCCAGTGACAGGTAGAAAACTTCACATGGAGCCAGAACTCCAAAGATGCATTTATTTCTTGCAGTTCTGTAAAGTATGTCTGGGAATTACATATGTTGTCAGCTTTAATTTTTCCTTGAACTTTCAAGTGAAAATACCATTTTACAATAGATTTATAAATTCATCAGTAATACCTGTTAAGTTAGTCAGATGTTCAATATGCTACAAGGTCCAAAATGTAGATGACCTTGTGAGATTGTGAATATAAAGGAAAAATAGAAAGGATCACAAATGCTAACCATGTTTACAGTAAGTTTTTGTGAAAATGCATGTTTATATAAACCCAGCAAGAAACACATCATTTCTATGCACATACCTTTGCTGTCATTCAGATACTGTTGTAGTTCTTCCAAATATCAAAATTTAACGAGAAGTGAAAGGAAAGGAGACTGTAAGTAACAGCATACGATTTAGAATTGAAAACTATGCTATGGAAAATGCTCAGATTTGAGCTACTAATCTTTAGATTAACCCCTATGGCTCACTTGGGAGATGGTTGTATGAAATACAACCAGCTATTACATCAGCTTTTACAAGTGCAGATGCAGCCCATGGTGGTCAAACTAAAAGCAATACACTTCAGAAACATGTAGGGGTTCTTTCCTGAGGATGCAGGACAGCAGATAAAATATCAATGTTCTGTGCACAGCTATGAAGATTAACAAATCTTGTATTTTTTTTCACATGTAGCTTCAGATCATGACACACCAGACAAGCTCTTCATTTTTTTGAGTACATCCTTCAACACTAAAAGCAGTACCAATCTCTTTGGATTGCAATTATACATGACAAATTAAAATTAGCAAATTAAATATGAGTAGTATTAATTACCTATACAAATTTGTTATCATCATTGCAGTTACTGGTGGCCATAATTTATTAATATTTATTAAAATATTAGCTGACCATTGGTTAACATGTTTACATGAAACATAGTCTAGCTGGTTTTGAGATTTATAATTGTTATATAAACAGGAATTAAACACTGTAATATTTCTTCTTTTAAAATTCACTGCCTTTTAATTCCAAAATTCCAAGGTAGACTATGTAATAAACAAATAACCTGATTATCAATAAATTACAAGTATTCTATTGATTTCAATGTATATATTTTACAATCTCTGGCTTTTATTATGGAATTAATATAATATGAAAATTGCACAAATGCAATTACTTGTTGCTTCATTTGTGGATAAGATCATCACTGGAGAGATAAAATTACAGATCAAATTCTATTTTCAAGTGCTCTGGAATAAATCTGGAGTAACTGAATAGCTTGTCTACATCTCAGCATAGAAAATGAAAGTAGTGTATTTCTACATATTCTACATATGTGCAAAATGAAGGCTATAACTGTGCTGATCTCATTAGTACCTTGTAGCACTAGTGACAAATGTGGATACTCTTCATTGTGAATCAGTCTGTTTCCCAGCCCTTACAGTCTGCATGTGTTGGCACACTCACTCCGAAGTGGTGTTTTTCATGACTGCAAGCAACCATCAGCATGGCTGTGAAACAGACACCAAAAATAGGTGCAGCAATAGGAATATGCAAAGATTGCTTCTGTAAAGCATGAGGAAAAAAAGTATGTGGAAAATGTAGGAGTAAAATTTGTACCCAAGAACAGAAAGCATGATCTATGGTGTGTTACTCAGAACAGCAGAAAGATGGGATGGGAAATATCTTAAATAAAATGAGGGTATACAGCTGGGACACTTTGTATTTTTGACTAGATAAAAATATACTTTCCTGTATTATTAAATCTAGATTAAATCTAGTCTGGATAACTTTAGTAACTTAATTAGTAATTTGCTATAAAACCCCTGTATTTTACATACAGCACTGTAATTATCATTTAGCATTAAGAACGGAGATTCCCCAAGGGATTAACTCAGAATTATTGATTAAAAATATGGAGGACAGTGTGAACAGGAATTATTGGGAACAATATTTCTACATATGACATTAGATTGAAAAAAGTAATTTCTTGAAAACAACTCTTATTTAGCAATTTGGGAAGAGATGTGGGAGATCCATTATTAACACCCTTCTTTCAGAAGTCAGATCTCTTTGGCCCTCAGCCTATTGCCAGAAACTTAATCCCATGGCCTCTGACCTGAGTAATTTAAGCATCCATATTTTCTTGAATGGCATAGAGTAATGTAAGACTAAGTAACTTGTTAAAATGGAAACTAAGGCTAATGCCATGCAGTCCTGCACAGTGGTCTTTGTTTGCTTTTCTAATGAATACCTATTAGATCAGAACATGCCCTTTTTGGCTGACCTTGCCCTGTTGGGTTACACAGGTGTGTAAAAGATAGCCACTAGCATACCCAGGATTAGGGATGCTTACTGAAACTCCTGATTACTTGCTTGACTCACATGGAAAAGCAGTCGGTATTTTTTTCTGATTAAAGCATCAGGAAATTCCACTTCACTGATGTGTAAAATTTTTATAAACTCTGTTCTGAAACAACATTATCATTATGGTAGTCAGACTGTAAAAGATTGGCTTAAATGTGCTCATCTGTATTTCTCATATTTTTTTCTTCCCTTCTAAATATCTTCATATAATTGTTTTTCTCATTCTGTATTTTTTATCTAGCTTTACACATTACAACTATGCCTTTGTGTACACATGAAAACACCCTCCAACCCCCCCAGAATCCTTTCCATGCACCCAAAGTACAGATTATTAATTAATATACCCACTAGGATTTTTGCAAAATTAGCATAACTGAATTTAAAATTGTTCCTTTAAATCATACTATTAAGGTTAACATTGAATCATTAAATGAAGGAGCAAAGTTACTATGTTTTTCAGAGTAAGTTTAAAAAGTATTCAATATACTGCATGTTTACAAGGGAACAGAAAAAAGCAGACGGGCTTTGGAATATGAATGTAATTTCTACACAGACCCAACTGTTTCTTGTTTATGACAAAGGAGTAAATAATCCATTGATCTGGCAGCCGGGCACCTGCCTTACCAACCGACTCTGTATCAGTGGTCCCTGAACCCTCATTATTTTTCCTCAATTAAAGTTCATAGTCTCCTAAAGTCTGTGCTGAGCAGATGTACAACTGTTCTTGACTGCTGAACACAGAAGAATCACAAATTTAGAAAACTACTGCCATTTCATAAACCCTAGAAGTGCATCATTTGTTGTGGTGAAGAAACATTATAAACAATATGTCTCTTTTATAGGCTGCTAAGCCAGAACACTACAGAAAAGAATATTAAAGTTCAAAAACTGTCACATAAGCAATGCATTATGAATACTGTAATGTGTTTTTTTATGATTCAAATAATAGTTACTGAAATGAAAAAATAAACCCCTCAGAGAGGTATAATGTAAAAAATGTGACTTATATTTACCTAGAATTAGACAAAATTGATGTATGAACCAAATCAAACTGAATCAATGATCTGCAGAGAAATTCAAAATATAATAACTGATAAATCACCAAAAGCAGAATTAAAGTTATGTTTGCTGTATTATCGCTTTGGTTCTTTGTAATTGCTTCTTTTGCAGAAATAGGGAAGTCAGGAGAAATAATCAGACGGGCAATACTACCTGCAGTTATAATGCAGCAAGACTCTAGCTGCAAAAATTAACCAGAGGATACACATTTCACAAGAAGCAGCGTTTTAACTGTGAGTGTAGGCTCAAATATTGTAACATATGAAAAGAGGCTGCATTACATACATATTCCCTCTACAGGGTGTCATGTTGTATGCTAGAAAGAAAATAACCTCTTGGTAAGGCTTAGGGAGATGCTCATTTCCAGCACCAATCAGCTTAAGAAGCAAAAAAAAGCCATATTTTAGGGGAACAAAGTTAAAGTTCATACATAGCATTTGTCAGTCTTTCTCCAGCATGATTCCAGCACAGCTCTGTTGCCACAGTATGTGCCTGGATTGAGTGCAGCAGATTGTGAGTCTTTAGGTCAGAGCATGTGCTTGAAGCATCAATAGCTACACCTGTCATTTGAGTTTCTCTGGGAAGAACATGTTATTGTTCACATCATTGCAATATGCATTAGTCACAACCTGACTTTGGGGCTGGGCACTGAATTTGGAAACCCAGTCAGTTAAAATATTACTGTCGATGATGAGATGCAGGTGTTTCCTGTGATGCCTGATAGAGATACTGCGATTAAAGTACATGTCCTGTATATAAGCCTGTTCCTACTTGGAGCTGCTTAGGTTCTCCTGTAAGACTGTAACCCAGCATTTGTAAAACAAACAATGGACAAAAAGGAATTGAGAAGGCAGGGAATTATTAAGGAACATATCATCCAGCCAAAATAACAGAAGAGATTACTGGCTGCAATATTATGTTATTAGCAGGGGTCATTTTTTCCTTTCAGTTTTTACAACTCTTTAATTCTCCTATCTTATTTTCACAAATATTTTTCAGAAAGCTACTTAATCTAATGAAATCTTTACCATGTAGCTCACTTAAAACTACTCATGCTGAACCAATGAGTCAATCATTATAGCGTTTGATGTAAGCAACTTAGACAAAAGGTAATGTTTATATTTTAAGGATGAAGAAATCAACAGAGGTAATTACTGCCGTATACTGGGGGATCAATTCTCTATGAAAAGGGCTTTTCTTGAATTTAATGCCGACTGGACATCACACATTTGTAAGCAAAGCTTCGCAAATATTATTTCACAGAATAAATGGCAAAATTGCTGGCAGTTCCAGTCTTGCACTAGAAAGAATACAAGTATCTATGCAATATAAATTTTTTGTTTGTACAGTGCAGGATGTGCTTCAGCATACCCAAATATGGGATATTTAGTGGGTGATAGTGTGATTTGCAAACAAATACATATTAATAAATTACTTGTGAAACATAAAAGACCATGCTAAATCATAAGTACTTTCTTGCCACAAATAGATTTGTGTACACACACGACATCCATGTGAACTATAGTATGGAGGTAGAATATAGAGCATTTTACCCCCGAAGTTCAGATACACAGTTATGAAGTTTATAAGACAGGTAGTCTTTATTAAATACTGGAAGCTGAAGGCTTTCTTGATGCACTGATATCAGGTATGATTCTAAAGGGAAATGTGATAAAACACCACCACAATTATTAAGCTCTGGCACCAGTGCAGTGTTATATCTGCAATATAACTCTCTTGACTTACCCTGCTTGTCCCTCTAGGAGCTTCTCAGTCCCACCACATTTCTCCATCCTCATCTGTCTCCCAGAGGAAGGGCGATGACACCTACCCAGCCTCTTGGCTCTAAGCAGGCCACACTTCCCTCGCCTCTGCAAAACTGCTGGTGGCAGCTCCCTTGTGATGCCAGTGCAAACAGGGCTGCTGGCTCCTGGGAGGCAAGAGGGAGCAGCAAGCAGCAGCTGTGCTGGAGCTGGACCTCATAGCACTGACTCATGTGAGAGGGAGTCTCCCTGCTATCACTGACTCATGTGAGAGCACCTGAGGTCTCAGTACCACAAGCTCTGCTCGGCCATGGAGCCTTTACCAGATGGTGAAATCCACAGGGACAGGTTTCAGCTTTCCACCAAAATTGGATAAGCTCAGAAGCAGTGAACTTGTCAGAGTAAAAATAAAATCCAGTGTGTTCCTTTCAAAAAAAGAAACACCCTTCCCCTGACTTTCTGTCTGAAAACATTACCAATATCATACACTGTGGTACCTAGACAATTTTGGAGGCACAGGGCTGGCAGGGGATCAAAAGTTGGACGCGTCTGCATGTCTCATGGGCTCTGCAGGAACGGGTACTACCACACCCACAGTTTTGCTCAATTATTCATCTGTCTGTGCTAGCAGAAAGGGAAAAGCTGGCACCTCCTGAACTTAGGGAGTAGAGACAATGAATGAAAAATAACTTCTATAGCTTTTCTGCAGCCTTTTCTACCTTTCCTCAGGAAGCACACAAAAGAATCAATTCTTCTGCATATCAGTCCTTACACCTGCAGATGTGGAAAGAGGCCATCACTCTTGCAGAGTGGCACTTAGCTGTTCCTGGAAAGCGGCAAGCCCTCACAATGTGCTCCAAAAAGCTCTCAGACACTTAAGTATTAACACAAGCTTCCTCTCCTCTGTCTCATTGCTTCACATATAAACTATATTTGATGCACCATTTCTTTGTGGAACTGGCCTAAGATCTCCATGCTAACAGAGTCCTTCTTAAACATTTTGAATCATTAATACATGAAATGCTACAGCCAGTTATTTCAGAGCAAAGCCTCTAGAAACTCAGCTTTCACTGTTTCAGGTTTTCTCATCACCTGCAGTATCCTTTACTTTGAAATGTGCTGCAGTCTCTGTGGGCTGGAAACATGTTGCATTTTTAACTACCACAAAAATGTCCCTGTAGTGACCAGAAATAGCTCTTGAAGCTTCAATGCTTCACAAACCTTTGGGCTGACTTTTCTCTGCACGTGTAACAAGGCAGCAGTGGATGATGTAAAATAAATATACTTTATTTCTAAGTTTACTTAAACATCGTTCTCATTTTTAAGACTCTCTTTCTTTTACTAAGTCCAAAATCTTAGTATAGTGATGCATCAGTTTAAATGTATCAAATGGCTTCAACACTGAAAAGATTGTTTTGCAATACACCAACTTTAAGACTCAAATTTAGCTTCACCTGATACAAACTATTATTAAGGTTAATAATTTTTTACAAAATATTTAGATGCAAATTCTCAGGGATCTTCCTACACTGTCTGGTCTGGCACTGGAAAACTTCCTTTTAAATAGTGTCCTAAATTTGAGGGATGGCAGGTCAGGTATGGTTCTTGATGAGGTGCAGAGTTTGCTCTGATTACCTCAGTAATTACTTTCTAATATTATTAAACTTTTTACATGAAGTAATTTCTCTTCTGATTGATCCACAAAACTAAGGTTAAAGGCCATCTAATTATAAAAAGTTGCCGATCCATCTTCTTCGTTTGAAAATACCTCTTGGTCAAGAGCTGAAGCAAAGCTCGTAATCACACTTGCAACTCTCAGACCATTCTAAATCACTTATAGGCAAAATATAGCTAAATAATTTATTTGCTGATAAAATAGCTGAAAGAAATCCTTCTTTCTTTACTGCATAACTGAAGGATGTTCCAGTTTTTATAGGCCTTGCTTATAAATATAAGATAGTGTGAGCAAATAAATGATTTCAGTTATGCTTTAATAGTGCTTAATAAATCAAGACTGCATATTGAATACTTTGACATTCTAAACCTTACCATAATATTTAATTAAGCAAGCTACTACTTTGATCTCCATATTTCTGAGCTGGGTCCAATGTTCTACCATCAGTGAAACCATCACAGACCAGAACTGTAGTTTCTTTCCCTGAAATGTGTAGTATGTAGTGAGCAAAATACATTGGAAATAAACGATAATGGACAAATTCAGGTTAAAAGGTTTACAGATCATGTTTTTCTTTTATCTTGCAATGCTGGTTGGCTGAAGAACTTGTTGCAGATATTTTAAAGGCTACTGGTCTGTTAAAGCCAGCCAGGCCGCCATCGTGCCAGTTTGCAACCCAGAAATTCAATCTATATGAACTGCTTTCGTTTAAAAGATAAATGCTTTATACTTGTTGTAGATTTAAAAAATCATCTTTCTAAATGGATTATTAATACTGATGCACGAAAATGCAGTTAGGTCTGAGTAGCAGTAGGGCCCAACTGACAACAATGTTGGCATAAATGGATGAACGTTAGTTAACCCCACAGGATAAGGGAGTATCTCAGCTATAAGGATACAGCAGTAACTTCATCATAACAAGCTGTTAATCACTATAAAAGCCAGATGAGCCAATGAAGAAAGGGATATTCTCTACCTACCCTATAACTGGGCATATGCCCTGGGGACAGACCCCCAGGGACTCTCCAGCTCAGCCCCAGGACTACGCAGAACACAGCTACACCACTTGGCACCCTGTTGTTTCCCTCTGTGGAACAAGGAAATTGCATAATTTGTAAAATTGCATATGTCTACAATTAAAAGTGTTTTGGTATCCAGGTCCATTTAGTCTCCACAAGTCATTTGGTCTTGAACCATGTCACTATGCAGGTAAGTCAAACCTCTCACATCATCTGTTTACCTTATGTGTATTTAACTAAGCTCTAAAAAAATAACCTCTATGTTTTCAGTAATCGATTTAAGTTACTGAAAGTAATATGAAAACAGACAGGTAAGACATATGAAAACAAAATTAATATATTTTTAAGAGAAATGTATTTTAACAGAAAGCCTGAATAGGTTTTTTTTTAAACCAGTTTGTGACTGGGCAATGATAACGTATGATGTTAGGTACAAGGATTTGTAAGAAATCACTTTCTTTTCACTAACATTACCACACTAATATATTTAACATAGACATTTACATGCTTTGCATTTTAAGTGCCTCTGAAATTCAAGCACCAAGTCTGCACATTTCAGCAGCACCATCAGATGTAATGAGTTATGGTACTATCGGCATGTTGATAAGCTATAGCCCAAAGAAGAACAAGAAGGAAGTATAAAAAATATGGCCAGAGGATGGGATAAAATTATCAGCGAGTGTGTTTTCCTGTTTGGTTTTAATCTACATTTAATTAAATTCTTATCTTCTGTGTACTTATGGTCGCATTTGAATGGCGAGACTGCATTCATTATGAATGGTAAAACTTAACTCGGAGAACATTTCATGTGGCTTCTTTAAAAAAAAAGGAAAAGGAAAAATACTGTCTTTATTCTTTTTACTTAGGTCTTTTAAAAGAAGGGTTAAGTTACTTGAGGCTGAAATGGTGGTCTGCACTTAACCTTTAGGTTAACTGATTTCTAAAATTGTTCTTTAATCAATTTTTTTTAAAAATATATCATTTGGAAATGTTAATATCAAAATTTTGGTTCAATGAAGTCAGCAATGAGGGAGTAATGAAGCACACTGAAGTGTTTTCTTCATTCTTAAAAACAGACAATGATAAGAGGAAGTTTCTACTACTGAAAAAGAGTGTGCATTAGGCTGCATCCAGAATTACTTATATTCATCAAGTTCTTTCAAATTAATAAGATATTAAAAAATTATTAACAATGATTTTTGAGAGTCTTGGTTTGTATTATTGTTTATTCTATTTTCCAGATCACTGGGCTGACCATGCAGTCCTCCTTGGGCACACCTTAAGGTTTAATCTTGTGTAAATAAGAAAGGCAGAATTGGGTACTTTGTTTTACTTATTAGTTTCAAAGGTATTTTGGGGGGCAGAGGACAAGGGAGATTGGAAATGACACTACCAGCACAAAAATAATATCTAGGCTAAATTATTAAAAGATATAACAAAGTGAAACAAAATAGAAAGCCTTCTGCCTTATCAGTCAGTACAGCAACTACTACACCATATATATTTTTAAAACATTCCATTTAGCTATCGTTTTCCAAAAGATGCTATCTTGCAATGCAAAATCATATGACACTGTGTCAGAAATATCCCTGTGACTTTTATATTGCATACATTTATTTTCTTTCTTTGAAGGGCCTATCCCCAAGATGCTTTAAGGACATCTGAGAGGTACAATGCATTCATGCAAACCCAAGCCCTACCAAAATGAAACCTCCTCAAATTAAACATATTCCTGCAGTACTGAATACTCATTTTCCTGAGCTAACCTCCACAAAAGCCCTTGAAAACCAATCGGCTTTGAAGTGTGGGTGGATAATTAACAAATATGGGGAGCTACTGCAGGTAGAATATTTCAGGGTCAAAAGTCCCACTCAGAAAATGAAAACATTGGCACCAGAAAGTAATTGTTTTCTTGCTCATTTGGCCATTGATTTTTAACTCCCTCTTCCCCCAGAAGTTTGGATTTTACATACCTTCCCTTCATTTGTTCCTGATTCTTCAAGTATTATAGTATCAATAATAGATAAAAGAAAAGAGGAAAGACAGGAAGGAAAGGAATGGAAGAAATAAAACATTCAAAGGTTCATCTTACATTCATTTTTCTAGCTAAAAAAACCACCAGAAAATAATATTTTTAAGTAGAACTTCTATTGCTGAAATGCAAACTTTGTCTCTTTCTTTTCTTCCACTGCAAAAGTAAGCAGTATTTTTTTAAGTAGAATATCTATAATTTATGTTTAATGTCTTCTTTAGAGCCCTCTGGATCTAAGCTGTGCAATTAATGGTGAGTTTTGCTTGCTAAAAGGCCAGCTGAGCTCTGAATCAGCTGACAGCTCCATAGCCTTATGCTGCAGCTCCATTTACAATGTATTGCCATGCTGTAATTTTTCAGGTTCAGAAACAGAAGTAACTCTAGCAAAGTCCTCATCCAAATGAAAATGTTATGATCATTTCACTAGGCAAACATAATAAAGCAAAATAAAAAGCTCCCTCACTCCAGCATCTACCACTAGGCTTTAATAAAGATTCTGAATTGACAACTGAGTCAGGTATCTTCTGTCCCCATTGCCGGGAGAAAAGTAATTGTAATTCCTTCCACTTGTATCCAGCCATGTATCAATGTTACCAGAATTTTTCTTTTTTAAGTATTTGCCAGGTAATTTGCAACTAAACCACAATTTAAGCTGAAGTAAATCACTTCACTTCATCTGTCAGATCAGTTTTGAGAGACAACACAGTCCTGGCTTAATCCTTTAAACACTAAGATATGTAACTATGGCACTGAAACAAGTCAAGGTGGTTGTCCCAGGTTTCCTCTTCTTACTTAGATCTGAGGTAAACTGAATTGCTCTTTCAAATGCCTGTCTCTGCATCAGGATTATCAAGAGTCAGGCTGACACTGATCCCAATTTTGGTGCCTTGGATACATGTCTAAAATTAGAGGGAATCTGGTGCAGTTGCCACTCAGGAGAGATCACACAACACTTTTCCCCAATACCTCTTGAGATGGCATTGTGTCCTTCTGCAGAGGAGAGGTGGAACAGTCTGAGAGACACAGCAAAAAAACTACATGGAAAATACCCTTTCTCAGGTTAAACCATCAATTACTACTCCTGGATTTTGGAATCACATTAGTGTAGTTGCTTTCCTATGCATTTCATATAACTTCCAAGAAGGTCTTGTGGGATATCGTAAGAGCTCTGGGAAGAAGTGCTGCCAAAACCTGCTAAAAACTTTATTTGCAGCACTTCATCTGTAAATCGATTTTATTGCTGTTGCTGTGTTAGAATTAAAATATCAATTCAGCTTGAAAAAAAAAGGTATATATAGCCAGCTAATAAATTGCATAACTTTTCTAAAAATGTCTTCAGCATGATGACATTAGGCAACTGTGAACCTGTTAGCTTCCAGCTCTGCTGTCAGTGCTATGATATAACAAATGCCAGGATGGTGTTCCAGTCAGCTACTGCCACCTGCTCCACTTTGGAAAAAGAAGTCTCTTTTTTTTGGCAGCCATCAGATGCCATACCCAGTGCCCACTGGCAAGAACAATGACTTTTCAGCATGGTATTCTTTGCTTAAGAAAATCTTAAAAAGAGGCCTAATGCAGAGCAGAGATAAAAGAGCTGTAGTGTGGGAGATGGAGGATGTCGAGTGGGACTAGCATAGTAGTAGCACTGGGGCATGAGGACGCCCAAGGTGAAGGCTGATTCAGAGAAAGCTCACTGCTTACAGTGGACTCTGACCCTGGTTCTGACTGGGTCTCCAGTAAATTGCAGAGCAGCTCTAGGGAGAAAAGCAACCCCCATTTTGTGCTAGTTCAGTGTCTGGAGGGGGGTTCCTCCCTCTTCAACTATCTCTGTATATATTTCTGTATCTGTATATCATAGCATTGCATCCCTTGACTCACCCAGAGGAAATCACCACAGCAAACTGGGGCAGGCAGGTGGCTGTCTTGATCTCTGACATTGCTCTGTAATGCAGAGATTGCACCAGGGTGGAGACGTGGCCCAGAAGACGGGAAACAAGAATAATCTTATTTCTATCTTGTCTGTTTAGCTGACTAGACTTCCCCAACTGGTAGGATTCATACTTTGTCTTCTTAGCCCTAAGATGTGAGAGAAACTGAATTTACTCAACTGAGAGGGTTATCTGTTGATTAATGAAAGTCCAGTGTGATGGAATATCATCCTAATCACACTGCACACTGACCAAATACTGCTATAAATGAAGGGGAAAGAGCATTTGCTTTTTTAATGGCTACAGCAACTGGGCTTCAGATTGGCAATTTTAGCAGTATTATGCTAAACTAACACACACATATCTACCATAAGCCTAATGCACTGATTTTAATAGGTAATGCTGGCATTAAATGCTGCTCTATATTGGGACAAGCCTGTTCTTTGTATTTATATTTTTCTAATGTGCACAAGCATTTACATGAACTGCATTTTTCCTTCGCAGGGATTTTTACTGGAGTAAGAGGCACAGATTTACACTGTATACATTTGAGTGTATGTATAATGAAAAACAAAAAGAGAGAAATTATACTATTCTTATTGCTTGTGAACGAAAGCATGACTGTAACTCATGAAAAGTGAAGCAGTGAGTTATGCCAAACCTGCTCTCACAAGACAACAGAGATGATAAATAAAGTACACAAATGCAGACACATACCACATTCCATAATTCCTTGCAAACTTTAAGCCTACAGTTTGTTTTGATACAAGCCTTGCCTTCTATGGCAAAATTTTCCAACTTTCTGTTGTATTAAAGTTAAATAGAAATAACTATTGTTCTATTTATTTTTATCTAGTGTTCAAATGATTGTGAATCCATGACAGAAGTTGCTGTGTAAAGAACAACACTCCCTTTAGTATAGACCGATATTAAGACTTTTTTTTGCAAAAAAAGTTCTGTATTTCCTAGGCATTTGGGGTTGGGGGAAATATTCTTCAAATTGTAAGACTGAGACTTTTTCTCTGGTTTTGGCTCCTTCTCTCATAACACAAATGTTTTGAAATAGTCAAGCAAAAAATAGTGCCACACATCTACCGAGACTCAGTGAAATAAACTACTAAAAGCATCCTATGATTGTCCTGTTCCTACCGCTTCTCATGTTTGCTGACTTACTCAGTACTGTCATCATTTTAGCACATCTGATTATGATTCTTTCTAATAGGAATCATCAACTTGGATTCAAGCTGACAAGGTTTTGTGAGGCTCTCTTTTTCATTGCTAAGAATTCATCTTGTTCACAGATCTTTATGTTTTTAATTTAAAAAGCATTAACTAACACATTTGAATGGTTTATGTATATGCACTAAAGCACGTGAATTATTTCTGACAATTGTTAGCTTCCTGCTTAATATCTGGAACGTAAATAAAAGTTGCCTTGTTTAACTTTGAACTAATTTATCTGTGAAGGACAGATCCTGCTTTTCTCTCCAGTCACAAGCCTCACTGAGTTTACATTTCTGTGTCTGAGCAAGGCTTGCTCAGAAATGCCAAACTGCAAAGAACCATGGTGATGGCTTAACTCCTCCACAGATGCATGTCGACATGCTGGATATAGGCAAGTTGTTCATGTCACAAATTTTACCATGAAAAATTATTTTATTAAAAAAATAGAAAGGGAAGAAAAGAAAAGAAAAATCTATGTCAATAGTACATGTGAAAGTTCTATAAATTTATTTGATTTTATTAAGCGCTCACTGCACTTGCTAACACTGAGCTTTCAACCATCTCTGCTTGATCGGGAGAGCCTGTCCTACCCCACTGGACAGCAGCCTCCCTTGGTGGTTTAGGGCATGTCATCTACTGCCAGGCCTCCGGAAACACACAAACTCTGGGCACAGCCACCAGCCTGTCAGCATCCCACACAGCACCGAACGCTGCAGTGGATCTCATCAGTGATATGACCTGCTGCAACCAGGATGAATTCAACTTCTATACTGCATATGGACTTCTCATATACCGCTGGCTGAAGTTAAATATCTCACTCCTTTTATTCAAGGATCTCAAAAGCCCAAGTCTAGCACATCTGAAAATCACCTAGTTTTCACACTGAAGATCGCAGCCAACAACTCCACTCCCCAGGCACACAGGACTTCCAGTAAGTGGGTTAAACCTTTCCTGGAGGCCAGTCTGAGACACAGAATGACCTCCCAGAGGTGAAAAGGATGACTACCATCCTTTCCAC
>VZZY01023516.1:65000-122648 GCA_013400335.1 Eurystomus gularis
CTTGTTGGTTTTATCCTGCTTTCAGGTCATTGGAGTTTGCCCCACGAAAAAGGAATTGTGGATCTGAAACCTAAATAACTGCAGCAATCCACATGTAAGTGAACAGCAACAATCATTTTTTTCAGTTTTATTTTGCTCTCTCAGTGTTCATATCTACAAAAGCCTCTAACCAGTAGTCAAGATAAGTGTTGAACTGAGAAGTATTGATCCAGTAATAGCAGTTCAAGCTTTGACTGTGAGTCCTTAACCCTCCAGACATAATGTCATAGCCTCTTATCCCTGCCTCTTAACATTACCTGCCTATCTCTTCAGAGCTGTCACCTATGGTAATACAGTTCCAAAAGCTTTCTAATCATTACTCATTCAGGCAGCATTTATTCTGTAGCCAGTAAAAAAAGTTTGGAGTTCTTAGAAGAACAAGGTGTTTTCACTTGCAGTTCCCTCTGGGGCTTTAATATACTGTACATACTAGGATGCCGCAACATAAAAAAAGTCAGTTAAAATAATGTAGAGAGGAGAAGAGTAAGACAGTTAAGACATCACTATCACCGCAGCAATCCACCTTGAACAATGTAAAGAGACCACTGGGGTTAGGAAAGCCTTTATTCTCAGCAGCAATCCTTGCAAGTGCACAGAGCTCTAAGTAAACAGCTTTTGTGAATATAAAAATCTATCAGAAGAGAAGGAGAACCAGAGGAAGTGGCATCTCAAGGCAAAGTACATCACTAATATTATAAGTATCAAGACCTTTGTGTAGAAAAGAATTAAGTGGGGATTTTTTGTCTGGTAACAGAACTGAACAGCATCAGAACAGTGATTGGTCCAGGTCTGTTTCCAAAACAGGTTGATTGAACATCCAATTGCTATTATTTTTATTAAGTGGATAAAACTTTTTTTTCTTATATACAGAATCATCTATGATGGCAACCCACGGAAACTTAGTAACTCCACTATTTACAAGTTTTAAACATAATATGTATTTAAGGAGAATACTGCCAGCCTAACAACCAAAACTGACTTAAGTACAGTGAGAATGTATGGGGGATGTGAATAACAAACAGTATTGCATACAATTGCAAGCCTTAGATACACATCCAGGTATTTTTTGACCATTCTGTAACCAAAGATACAGCTAGCTGTAGTCATAGTCATAGTAGAAATAGAAGTATTTAAAACAAAGAACAAAACACTCTTTTGAGAGGATGAAAAAACAAGCATGTGACTGATGCTACTCATATTCTGTAATGCTCTAATGTGACTACAACAGTTACGTAAAACAACCTACACGAAATCAAATGTAAGAGCTACTGCATTTTCAGCTGTGGATTCAGAGCCACAGAAACCCCTTGTACTTGGTATGCACACACACAGAGTCCCTCTTGCCCATGGAAAACTGTGGCTGGGCAGTATACAGTTTTAGGTTACAGGAGTAGCACAGCATTCCCCAGAAATGAATATTATATTTTCCATGACATACTGTTTATTCAGTTGCTACATGGTATTGTAATTGCCTAACAATTGACAGCATTTAGATTGTTAAAAAGAAAAAATGGAAGGGAAAAGAAAACCACCCTGGAATAAATTTGCAGTCTGAAGGCTGTAGCAGCTGACAGTCAAAAAGAAATGCCCCAAAGTGTTCCCATTAGCATGCTTTAGAGAATTATTTATTTTATGAACTGCATTTAAGAGGGAGAACAAAAATTTTGGTGTATGATCACAGTAGATTGTTGCAAGAAGACACTTCAAGTGAAAAGGTGAAAAGCTGAAATGGACTGAGGTATAGAGGGAAAATGAGGGCAAAAGAGTTAGAAGTGCTCTAAGTGAGGAGCAGCTGCTTGTGTAGCATGTGCAAGTATAGAGAAAGTTATTCTGAAGATTTATGAGAAGAGATATGTTTTTAGAGTACTGTGGGATGTGACACTATTTTTGATAAAAGAACTGGATAGATTAGAAGAGAGCCCAGTGTTCTGATGGCAAGAAATAAAGCAAGGCTGAGAGAGGTGACTAAGAAAGACTGAGCAGAAATTTGTGTATCTGGAGAAGGTACTGCTTTTTAAAACTTCAGTTATGTGATGTCTAGGGCAGCAGGTTCTTGATTCACAAATAGTGCCTATGGACAATGAAGTAGCACAGATAAATACATTAAAAGCACAAGATGAAAATCAATGCCTTCTTCAGGAAGAGAACGAGATACAGAAAGAACTGAGAGCTGGGCAAATGAAAAAATCTTAGCAATAATAATGTGGGTCAGAGATTGCAAGTTTAAAAGTCAGAGAAATGACATAGTGCACACATGAGTATTCACTAGGATTCCACAGATTACCCATAGATGCTAGTGTTTTATGGAGATGAACTGTCTAGCAGTGCCTTTTGTCTACAGGGGTTTAGTTGCTGACCTTCTTGTGTAACCCTTAGAGCAATAGCATTAATACAGCCTTTTTATTTTTTAGGTAATTTGGTTTCAACTCTTGGACTAGTAGTATTTAACTGGTGAACCAATCATCAATGAAATAATCTTTAAAAGCATTTAAAAGGGCTGAAAAAAATCATGCTGTATTAGCTCCTTTACAGTAAACATGCTTGTTTTGTTGGGTTTTTTTTAACTTAAAATGTTAATATGAAGAAAAAAAATACATTCACAATTATATATATATCTCACAATTCAGGAGAGATAAAAACCACTAACTAAAATTAAGAAGAAATTAAGGTACTTAGTACTTTACAGTAAAGTTTCTTAAATTTATCTCTATCTCTGAAACATAGGGAAACATAATTTATACCATTAATATGTTTTTTGAAGTGAGCAAGACCAGAGGTATATGAAGGTACTTATACCTGTTAACATACAACTATGGATAACTAAATAAGTTTTTATGTACACACAGAGACAATATTGGTATTTGCACGCACAGACACACACATGTATGCATATGTATATCCACATAAAATTTTGTACATGCTCACACATATTGAATAACTAATTTCCTGCCGAAATTATTATTCCACATATGCCTTTTCCAGCAGAATATCATGTCATGTATTCAACCTTTTAATGTGAGATTTGCCTTGGTATTCTGAATTTTAAAAAGCAAACTTCATGTAAAACCTCATTAGAAATTCTAGTTTAACTTTTGAATTCCTACAGTAAATACAAGCGTATGCATATTCACTCTGCCCTGTCTGATATTAGGGACTCTGAAACTTTGTCTAGTTCCCATGAACTTTGGCTTTTAAACCTCAGTCACATGTAAAAACAGTTGGAGACACAGGACCTTTGCCCTCTACGCCTAAAGAAGGTGCTCACAACACAAAAAAAGACATTAAAAAATATATATATATCACTCAATAGAATTAGTTCTGTTCTAACTCAAACCAGAACAAGCTTCAATGAGATGAAATTTCAAGTTGTTTAAAAATGACTTTTGATTGACCTAAAGCATATAGGCTGTTTCCATTCATATTGAAATATTTTTATTTGACCCATGAACGGTACAGAAAGACAGCATCGCTATAGCAGACAGATTTATTTTTTAAGTTATTTAACAGCTGGTGTTAAAAATGCTCTACTTCTTCCTTGGCATCTGAACTGCACTGTTTCTGCAGAAGACACTACAGGCTTTTGCTTTTGTGATGGAAATCCTGGGCAAAAATGGTAAGAATGTAATCTAGCAATGACAGAGGGAAAGAAAAAAGAAAGGAAGAAAAATAATTTATAATTGGGACTGGCTTCTTTAATCCTATGCTATACTACTACCTATGCCAAATATTGTTAAGAAATGAAACATTTCTTAATTCTGGTGAATATTATTTCTACATATTACTGTTCGTCTGTAAATGGACTAGGAAACACTTTGTAATACTAGTACTTCCTGGTATTGAAATGCAGCCTGCTTCCCGTGATGAGAAAGAAAATCTTATCAAAGTGTTACAGATGTTCTTCAAATGATTTAATAAATACAAGAATATCTTCTAAGTAAATGAGGCAAATATGTCATTTGAATTCTCACAGCCTTGATAATTAAAAGCAAGACCACCAGCTGACTTCTTTTATTTTTTAAAAGCACAACTTGATCTGCACAAGGAATGTAACCTTCTTCAATAACGTTTCCCTCACAAAGTTAAGAACCTACCTGTTGATCCTGAGGCAAATGCCAGTAGTGGTCCAATATTCATCAGAAACTTTAATTAATTCTGCTTCCCTTTGGGCATCTTACTTTCACCACAGTGGGGGAAAAAATAAAAAAAAAAACAAAGCTACCAAAACCATGGTCATTAATATCAGTATAAAACTAGGACGATGCTTAAACTGGAAGACCTGGAGTTTCACATATTTTACTCATATTTTTTTAAGTGCCATCCAATTAGTACATGGGGACAGGGATATGTCTCAGTGTGCAAGAATTGCCAATTTATTTTATAATTTAAAGAACTTAACCCTCCCTCTAGCATATCCCTTTTCCTCTTGTATAACTATTGTTTTCAAAGAAGCGATATACCTATGAAATGAATGAAGAGTCATTCTTGATCCAGTGGAATTAGAATACGTGTCGAATGATTCACACTGAAAGTTAATCAGAAAGGAATCAAAGCAAAAATTACTTCCTAAGATGTCAGAATATATTTACTGCATATTCTAAATGNTCTCTCTTAAATCCTCATGGGAAGAAAAAAAAAAAAAAAAAGAAAGAAAAAGAAGATACTCTAACGTTTTCACAGAAATTGATAAATTCCCTTCTGCACTGCTGTTACTTGCATGATCTTATCCAAATTGTGTTGGATTTTCAAATCCCAGACCACTCAGTGCTGGCCTGAATTTTTACATGTGTAGGTTCCCACCCTTTGTGGACATTTTTCATAGCTGGGCTGCTAGAAACCCTTGAGATTTCTGTTAGGAACATAACTGTCTGTACAGGATTAAAATACCTTTACATTTCTCATTTTTATTTTCTCTGAATCTCAATGCTTCAAGTGTAATTACACCCCACATTGCACAGGGTTGCTGTGAATATAGACGTTAGAAACACTGAGGTACGCAGCCATTGGAGTAACCAAAATCATGTAAGACAAAACACAATGCATACTAGAAAGGGTGCTTGATGTACCTTACTGCAGTTCTGAGCCTTAAAACCAAGAATAAACTGTGATGTTTATACTACACAACCTTCTGTAAATCGGTGGATTTCCCAGGAACGTAAATCAACAGAGCATTTGGCTGCAAAATTATTCTTTATAATCCCAGAGGTGTCAACATAAAAACTCTCATGAACAGGAAGAACTGGGGTTTAGTTCTCAATCTGTATGACTCTTTTTCTGGCTATGAGCATATTTTGTCTGCAATCCCTCCAGCCCTGGTCCTGTCTTACAGAGGTCATCATCTGCTAAATGTGTTATTTCAGGACATAACCTTTCCCAGTGTTAGGCAGGAGAAAAAGACTTAGATGACAATTTACACTTGTACTGCTAGCCCTTTGTGTCCTCTGATGCGGTCAATACAGGAACCCTGGAAGAGAAAATTGTGAAGGAAGAAAAACATTTATATTTTTGGTTCTCAGCTATTTTTGAGAGGAGGTATGCACTTAGCCAGTATAAGACCTACTACCACTGACATTTTGCCTGAATACCCGTGGGGTTTTTTTGAGTTTTAGAACTCCAAATTAATATGCAATAATTAGTAGAATTTTTGAAACTAGAAAATTTCCTGAAAATTTCCTTGGACAGTGGCAAAAACATAGCTAATACATTTGTGCCCAATGTGTTTGTGATGCAAAGGGACAGGACACATGGAGGGCCTCTCTGCAAAAGCAGTCACTGCTGTCAGGAGAGAGAAGAGGTAATTGATAAAGCTCTGTTGCACAAATCGGAGTTTCACTATTGGCCTTAAATTTTAATCCTAGGTTCCAATATTATAAAAATATATGACTGATTTCTTTGGAGAGAGTACAAATTATTTAGGGAGAAATGGAGCTACAAGTCTTCTCCTGACAGTCTGTGCCCCCAGACTCTTATTTGCAGACTCTGAAGTAGAATTACCTTCATGTTTTCATGGCCACCTAGGGTTTCAGTGAAAAGAAGCCCCGTGCCTTGGCTCCTTTCTGACACCTAAACATTGTTCCTTTTCACAATTACTGAAATAGGTCATAGCCCTGACAAACCTGTTATTCCTCATTCTTAAGCACCTGCAGTTTATTTGGACAGTAATTCCTGTCCTGGAGCATCACTGAGTGTTCAGTTTTCTTTGTTTTCGAAACTGAGCAATAGGTACTCTGTTAAGTGTTATAATCTTATTGCCCATCCCCACACCCCATGAAGAGCCAATGTCAAGTGCAACTCAGAACTTCTACAACTCTATCCTTTTGTGTAGCCACTAAGCCTACATACAGAAATAAAAGCAGTAATGATGAACTGATTCAAAGCCCTATTTAAAATGCATCCATCCACATCTCTGAGAAAACGATTTCTACCATTTTGTCGACAATGTAGCTACAGCAAGGCTGCAGGTGAGGTACAGCAGTGCTTTGATCACCAGTTTAATTGGCTTCCTGCTTGCAGCCGTAGCTTGCATAAATGAAGAAAGGACCAGAAGATGCAAAGTCCTTGCTTCCTCTGCACCAACGTTCAGGACTACTCTTGGATTCCCCTCCTATGTTTGTACTGGAACAGTATTTGAGGTTTATGTTAATACATTTTACACAATGCCTAAGGAAGGATAAATTATAATGCTTCAGATGACAAGTGGTAGCTACACTGTACATGACTACTTAGACAGGTATGATTTAATGTACCTCCCCAAAAGACAATGGCACAGGTCAGCTTTCTTTTCAGCTAGGACAGAAGCTAGAAAAGCCAGGAGCCTCTTATTGCCACACTTACTTGCTCCATACAGAAGTCTTATTTTCACTATTAATACAAAACCCTATGGAACTGCAGATGACTTCTGTGGTACTACTGCTTTTCAGCTTGCCATTTTGAAAACAGTGACCAGAAATTATATCACTAAATTTCACTAATTTCTGGAAAGTATGAAACACAAATATTCAAACAGGACAAACAGCTCCACCCAAAATATTTAACAGTTTTACTTCCCATTATGTTCAAAGAAAACACAACTGACTCAGGGGAAAATATTTCATTTTTCTTAAATTGCAGTAGCTTATTGTTGATATAAAGTATTTTTGTTGTAATAACTTTTTAACTGTCATCACTATGACTATAACATATATTTTTAACAACATTCACAGCTCCCAGAAGTGCTAGCTTGCTAGTGGAGATTTTGACAAAATAAATTATGCATTTAAAAAATAACTTCACTGTACCTTTATAACAAAGAATGATCACTTCATTTCACTGAGAAGATCATTAGGGACTTTCTTATGTGCCATCAAGCATAGCAAGACCTAAACTGCTACATTTTGCTTGAAAGCAAACGTTCATGGACCCCCTCTTGCTACTGCATGTGAACACGCTACAAACTCCAGGCTATCTATGCAAAAAATGGCAGCATATTCACTGCCCATTTCAGCTCGAATTTTAACTGAACTAACTTCTGCCCTGTTCAGTCAGGAATGGCCAGCACACATCTAGTAAATCTGGCAACACAGAGGCATTTTTCCTGAACGCAAGCAGTAGCTGGGTAATGAGGAAGCCTCTCAGAAAAGGCAGGCCCTGCACTAGACACATGTAGTTGTGCAGTTTTAGTGGAGACAAGGCGTTCCGAAGTCAGCAATGCTTGACTGGCTGGGTGCCCACTCCCACCTAAGGGGCACTGTGGGCTTCTTATTGGGGTTTTTGGACATGATCTAATGTCACTTTTGGAAATAGATTTTTAAATAGAATGATACATCGGTCGAAGAAATCCATTAAGTTTATGAACATATGAGAAAGGGTTCTTCAAAGCCAGGCTGGTGGGTTCCCTTGGGTTAAGTTAGGGTTGTGAAAGTCTGTCTTGATTTAACGATGCCTTTCATGCTGTGTATGTGATAATGTTCATTCACTGTGTACTTTGCATAAAAGTTAGGAAAGGAAACACATGAAGAGAACACTTACCATAATCCTATCCCTGTATGTATAAGCATTATGATGGTATCTTTCACTACAAGAATACGTACTGCTTCTTAAACCTGGAAAGATTCTACAGATTTTTCATGTACCCTAGCAAAATGCATTTTTTAAAAGTGCTCATTAAATGAGAGACCGGTTCATACCTCTCATTCATTACAAGTATTATGATATGCATTTTGTGCCTGCGTAATTCTGAGCATTCTTGATTTACTCCCGTTTCAGTAAGATCTGTGGATATTGAGAAACTTGGCCAAACTCTGGACATACTAAAAAGCAGGATACTGAAAGAGTTGCCTTTATACTTTAAAGGCAGTAATGGAAATTAAATAATACTTCAAAACATTTTTTGAGACTCATATGTTAACACATTCTCCAAAGTAATACATGCACACAAGAGGACCATGCCACTTTTGCTTGTGACTTTAGCTTGTTATTACAGCTTTTACTCAGTTGAAAAATGTTAAAATTCTCTTAGCGTTGTTCTTTAATGGAAACATTAAAATGAAATATGAAAGGTTTTTTGAAAACTCCAGAGTCCACCTAAAATGACTAACCTAAATCAGAGGGATGTGCTTGCAAGCTGCACTCTTGCTCAAAACTGGCTGCTGATCTGAGCATTTGTCTGCAATGTCAGGAGGAACAGTTGAGCTCTTTTCTTCTTCCAGATATTCTCCCAACCACACTTGTACACATTCATTTGCCGATCGCAAAATCACAGCAAGTTTATGCTACGGTGGTTCTTAAATACCTGATTAATTCTAGAAATTACCAAAATAAATACAGGCTAAGTCTTTGCTCATTGAATAAGGATAAAGTAACTTCAAAATCCACAGCCACTGGTTGCCATGCAACCTGCTATAGTATTATGGCAGAAATAAGCTGCGCTTGAATTTTCAGTGCCCTCTCGTTCAGCCTTCTTGATGTTGTGATACTCTAATGCTTCTCAGCTAACTTCCATTAAGTAGTTTTTTGTGGGGTAGTATTCCAAGGTTAAAATGATTAAATAACTTTTATGGTTGATCAAATATAAGCCCTTATTATACACAGTAGGCAAAACCATACATTTTAATTACTTTGTTATCAAAGATCTAGGTATTTACATTTCATTTTTCAGTTATAATTCTGAATTTAGTTTGACCTTCATAAAAAAGAGAAGACCCAAGATTCTTGCTGTCTTAAACAATTTTTCCCATAAACAAAAAAAAAAAAAAATACATGGTAACAGCAGAAACACAGCAATGAGATCTATGCAGCCCATTAGAAATATTTTCTACTGAGATATTTCATTTTATTTAAGCATAGTCTTTTAATTCTCCAGTTTAATTTTTAACTACTTTAATTATTTGTGAGTTGATAATACATTTGCAGTCTAAGGATGATATATCAATATTTGATGATATTGACATTACATTAATTCAAAGTTAACATTTAGAGCTATCAGTAGCATTTTTCCCTTACGAGAAGGACAATTCAGTTTAAATACTGGAATAAAAAGAGTAGTTTCAGGTACTCTACAGAACTTTGCTACTGACTGATAACAAAGTAATTTTCTGTAATTAAAATAAACTAATATTTATAGTGGCATATGTTTAAAACCTCATGATTATGCAAAGTTTGTATTTTACATTTTTGGCTTCTGAAATCATTTGAAGAAGACAGATTTCAGAGACAAAAATGTCCTTAATAAGGTCTTGTCTTACAAATCCATTTATTAAAGAAATCTAATGCAACCCAAAATTTATCCATTAACCTCTACATCTAATGTAAAATCAGATGTATTAGAATAGGACAGAAATACCATGTGGGTGTTTTACACTCTAAATATTTCAAAATAAAAATACTATCCTTCATTTATTAAAAAAGCAAAACTGAAAAAAAACCCCATAATATATTTATGTGGAAAGGTGTTCAGATCATCCTTTGTAAGAAAATGTTTTCTTTTGCTAAATTCAGATTCAGCATTGTTCATGTTTCTGCTACATGGGGTTACACAGTAATGCTAAAGCAAAAACAAACACAAGTTTTAAAAGCTTATATTTTAACTCTCTGAGGCTTTTTCTCAAAGGCTTGTTTTTTCTTATTTGGTCTTCCCACAGCTTTACAGCTTTTCCTACAATCTACCATGGTTTTTAAATATGTATGATCAAAAATATACTTATATCTGTGGTGGCAGGTTATAGACACATTTTTTAAAATCATTTCCTTTTCATAGTGTACTAGCTCATAACTAATAATAAAAAAAATACTAAATAGAAAGCATGAAATTAACAACAAGCAGTAGATTCAAATAACCTTGCAGCCGAAGCTTTCTAACCTAATTCCAATAATAGCTCAAAGATACATGGCATAATAACATTTTCTCTTTTTCAGATTGTAATGATGTTCACATGCAAACGCATGGCCAAACTCGTCGTTATAAAATGATTGCTTAACACATTCCTTCTCGGGATTTGTAGTCTCACGTCTGCATAATGTGCCCCTTTATGTATCGTACAGCACGACACTTAAAAGTTAGCTCCAAATATCATCACTATATTCTCACTTATTTTGTTACTTCAGGGAAAACATCCCCCCCCCCTCCAGCCCCTGGATTTAAGGAATGACTCTAAACCAAGGTTCCAGCTAAAGAGAGGGGAAGGAGCTTATCTGTTTGAAAACGCAATCTCTTGTAACTCCTTCTGTAAAGGGTAACAGGAGCAGACAGCACATAAGTGACACATTGCCTTGTGTTTTAGAAACAGATGGGGGCACTAGCCAATATGCTCAACAATATCCCGCCCGGCGCACAATGCGGCAAGACCAGCAGAGCTCACGGCGGTGGTGGGGAAAGCAGCTCGGCAACAGGGCCCAACACAATTTGAGCCATTAATAATTAGCAATGCTAAACTGCAAAGACTCCATCCTCGCTGTCAGGTGTTTAGATAATGCCATCAAGCGTGGAGCCCGGCGCCCATAGTCATTTTGTAAACTCTATCTATCAGTTTAGGAATGCATTTCAGTTTCTTAGCGTGTATACAGTCGACCTGCTGCTGAAATTACATTGTATAAAGGAAAATACCACACTACGCAGGAGAAGATATAAAGCAGAAAAGAACTTAAAGGAAAAGTTTAAAGGATCTGTCATCAAAACTTTAAATAGGCCTTTCTCCAGCTGTAGCTAAATTATTGTACTTCTTGATACTGTTTGCTCCTCATAGCAATTGAAAGCATATGTAATTTAACAGCAGGCCTCAATCCTTTAATAAGCTGTCTTTAAAATACCTTACATGGATTACCTATCTGTAAATCTGCTTCCCATGCAGAATGTGACAGCATTATGGAAATTGTGAGTTCAGTAAAGATGGCATATACCAAAGAGAACCACATCTGCACACTGTAAGATTATACCAAACATTGGAAGTAATCTTTAGTCATTTATAATACTGCAGAATGCATAATTAAGATTAAGGGCTCTATTCTGCCCTTACTTATGTCCTACGTATCTCATAATTTTTTTTTTCCCCCGTAAATTAAACGGAAAAGTAGCACTGCAAGGCTTTCTTGTTCAAATTATGCAAAGTTGGTATTCATCTTTCTGCAATTTGGTGCACATCTAAGGAAGTTTGGCAAAAAGGAAACGATCACATATGGAGCAGAATCCATACTAAAAAGGGCTATCCCATGTTTGCCAAAAGGAGCAACTTGCAAGTGGCACTTATTTCCTTATCAATTGAAAAAAATAAAAGAAACAAAAAACAAAAAAGGAGTTTCCTAGGGCAGGAACATAGTTCAAAGAGCTGCTGTGCTCCGAGTCACTCTGCTGAGTATACAGCCTGCCTAGACAAAAAGAAACACAAGTGTCTGCAAGCGGCTAACAGCAAAGGAGGGGGAATCAGAAGGTTTTGGCAAGGAAAGGGCAGCACTAATGTTCCCTGATGCTCAGGTTTCTAAGCCATACCTGCTTCTACATTGAGGAATATAACTTTCTTCTGCCATTTACTGGTGAGATCAGCAGCAACAGGAGTGTTTTCAGCAGCAACAGGAGTGTTTTCACACAGCCTGTTTTGGTAGGTAGGAAGAGGAGGAGGAGGAAGAAAGAGAAGAGGAGGAGGAAGAGGAGTCAGTCACCAAGCTCCTTCAGTGGAAGACCTATGCACCACCAGCCAGCTCCACAGTTTTTTTGCCTACCCTCAGCTCCAGGAATCTGCAGACAGCATCTATTATGCACTGTTATTTACTGTGAACTTATATTTTATTCCACAATTTACAAGTTATTTACAATTCTCTTTCAGCTAGGTACCACGATATGGGGTCTGCAAATCCCATAACAAACTAGACCAAAATCTATCCTTACACCTTACCTCTTACAAATGCCTTTATTATTTGCAGTAGACGAATGCAATGCCTATCTTACTGAAAGCCATTCATTATATTCCACTCTAGAAATTAGGAAACATCAGTTAGTGGCAGGATAACATAGTTCACATCCATCTTTTGCCTTTTTCTTTGCTCTGGCAACTAATGAAAGCCAAAAAAAGGCATTTTTTGGAATAATTTTTAATAATGACTAAGATTTGCACACATGGTTAATGTCTGCTACTTTGGAAACAGTGGCTTTTCTAGGACCTGGCATTTGAGATAGCAGATGGGGTGGAAAGGAATTTGCCTCTGGGGTTAGGGCACTACATCGATCTCCTTTGCCCAGTGCAGAACTGTTTGCTCATTCCCTCAGTGCAGAGCAATAAAGATGCTGCCATTTAGAGCATCCAAATCTGAGTTTTATCACTTCCTTTATTCTCAGAATTAGTGCTGTGTATAAACGTTGGTCATACTAATAGGAAAATACATTGCAAATACGTGCAGCACATTCAGGCCCTGGAGAGCCTCCAGTGTTAAGTGATATCTCAGCTGCTGTGGCAGCTTTCTCACATAAGGAGGACACTTCCCCCCCACCCCCCCCGCCCCAAGAGCCCAGAGAACGCACACGTCTTTAAATGCAGAATTAGCTAAGCAAGTAGCACATCATATGGCAAAACAAACAAATTCCCAAGCTTGTTAAAAGCTAAATGTGCCACTTTAGAGAACAATGCACAGTCAAATGAATTTCAAGACTATGTTACCATTACTACATGTTTAATCCTCCAGTCAGACATTATTTTAAAATTGTATAGAAAGTGAAGAGGTGATTATTAAAGGAGTGCAAACATATTCCAGCTCTAAAACAGACATAGATAAACTGACATATGCACAGACATCTCAGACGGAGACTCAGCGCTCCAAATCATTGGAAAAAGAATCCCTCTGCATTCCTATATATATATTTGGAACTATGAGTTCCTCACTGCTGCAGTAGCATTCATTTCCTAAACTTCTGAAATCCTCTTTATCAGTGAGATTCTCATACACTCTTAAGAGAAAGTAATGGTAACCTATCACTTTTAAGAGTATAGCTTTTGAAAACGAGACTGTCAGAATACTGCAGGACGTACAATAAAAAGTGAACGAATGGCAAAGAGACTGGCTAGATGTTTTAATATGTTTCCAACATCCGCGAGTCTATGATTAATTTGTTCTCTCTCATCCTCTTTTCAAAATGGTAGGAAAGCCTCTACCATTTCTGAGTTTAGCATTACTGTAAATTGAGATTCTGGCTAAATTTAGGGATCTTATTGCCACAGAAAGCAGATTGATAATGACTATTATTTTGAACATTTGTAAGGCAACAACTACTGAATATTTGGCTTAAACTAAAAAGAAAATTGTTCTAAAGTACCAAGAGCAAATGTCCCATAATCTGGTATAATCTCACTTTTACAAAATGGAGAAAGATATTTTCTTTCCCAGTAGACTGTACGAAGTGTGGGAGGACTCAGACAAAAGAAATACCGGAGTAAAAGAACAGCATAAGCAGTTCCTGAATGTAGTCATGCATCAGAAGAGCTGAACATTAACAAAGCTGTCTAAATACACACAGTTAATTTGGCAATAGTACCTCCTGCTTAAATTACTGGCGATTTTCTATTGCTTCTGCATCTGAAATCTTACTGTGTGACCCCCAAAGAAATTAAAAGTTTTATGAATCTCTCGGATTGTCCTGCCATAACTACCCAACAGTCTTACTGGAAAAATGAGGTTAGTGGGTCACTACTTTTAATAGATGGCTTCTTGAGCAAGACCCAGATCATTTATAGTTTGACAGATTTTTGGCAAATGCCCTTCATTTCGAAAAATACTCACAATCTCTAGCACTAATAATTGTACTCACATCTCTTGGTGCCGTGTTTTAACTAAAAAGAGAGAAAAAAGCAATTCACAGCTCAGTCCAATCTTCTCTTCGTATTCATTAGTAAACCCAAAAAGATGTTTCTCAAAGAGGGGGAAAAAGGCAAAAAGTGGTAGATTGGAATGCATGGAGATAACTCTCTTTATTCCTTGAAAATTTCCAACTTCTTTTTCCTCATTATCTCTACAGAAGTCATGTATTTGAGCAGCTAGGGTGAAAAGCTGCTGCTGAATACTGGTATATCCCATAGCAATTATTTTACAACAGCTCCCAGTTCCCTTGTGTCGGCCACATTCTAGAGGAGCGCCAGCATGTTGATCAAGAATCTGCGAAAAGGCTCATTTACCCCGCCCTGCTTATGTGAGGTTGCTTTATGTATAAAAGCCAGCATTCTTGTGACGTTCGTATTTTTGATCTCAGCCATTTATCTGAAAACAATCCATTGATCAAAGGGATTACATGGTTAACTTGGGAGCCTTTGTCATTTACTCCAGATTTAACAGTTTTGTAAGATGTACATTCTGGTAAATAATAGAAAATAACAATAAAAAAAGAATATCTTTCTTAATCTGCTAATATTTTATTTTAGAGCTGAACAATAAAGAGTAGTATAGACTAATGAGGAACAGAGCCAGCCTTTACATCATTTCAAAGACTGTTGTTACAGAGTTTTTTTTTACCAATTCTTTCCCTTTTCAAATGTGTCTAGAAAATAGACTATATTTTAATCTTTAATACAATAGTTTATTCTTGAAGAAAAATGCTAGTAGATCTATTGACCAGCATTTTTGCTAGTAGATCTGTTAGACCTGATAGGCTGTTTCAAAGAAGACTACAGGAGAAGGCACTCATTTAAATCAGAAATGGGGATGATTCTGCTTTAAACTCTGCTTTATCTATCCATATATGTCTCTTACTATTGCCTTTATATCAAGAACATTTGAATTTTGATTTCCTCCACCTATTCTGGAAGAATTTTACAGCATTACATTTGGTGCCAGGGGGTCACTGTTTTCTAACATGTTATATTACTCCAGAGCATGGAGTGAATTTTTACTAAGTGTACCCTGTCATCTCCAATATTGCAACCAATCACAAGCCCTGAGAGGTGCATACAGTAGTGTTTGTTTGATCAGTTAGGTATTTGACATTTTCTTCTAAATGCTGTCTCTTCTGCTCCCTCAAATTCTAAAGTATATAGCTTAAAAAGAGATCATCATTCTCGTCTCAAGACAGAACCAACAGTACTCTTAATTCATCTAGTATTTCTCTCCTTAAAGACCTCTAATGATGCAGACTTCTTCCAGAGCTTCACTTTCCTTGTCCCAAACTGATTTCAAGTACAGAGGTAGAGGGTTTTTGAAAGTCAGAATGCTCATATGATGCTGTAAAGCTGGGTCCATTCATTTCTCTAGTAAAAGGAATTATTTGTTCAACACTACAGTTCCAAAAATATAACAGCCTGCATTATAATTCCTATTCTTTAATTCTTTTTTTTTAAGTGCTGCTCTGTGAAATCATTTGTGACTATGTTGATTTTGAGTAATTTATTATCACTTGCACCACCTTCCTCTCTTAATAGTCTCAGTTGATTTTTCTCCTTTGGTAAGAGGACACTAGGACTGCCTTTGAAAGAAAGTGCTGAAAGACACAGTGGTCTTTGCAATCTTTATATTTTTCCCTTCCTGTTTCAGAGGAATAACCATACTCCATATCTGTATCTTCTTGGCAAGAATTTTTTTTGTTTACTTGAAGTTCCAAGGGTAAGCAACTAAATTTTCTTTTTCTCCCAATAGAAAAAAATGCTATTATATGGAGGTAAAAGTAATGACAATTTCCTGCAACATCACAGTGAAAAGAAGGTGTATATGGATATATATAGAACTAGAAAAAAAAACAAGTGTAAAAGAAAGCTTAAGTCTATTAGCAATGGACTGAGGTAGCATCTTCATTTTATCTATATCTCTAATGAACGTTTAAAAACAGAGATCAGCTAATCAGTCATTTAGTAATAACTCCATGTGTGGTGCCATGAAAATAAATACACAAATACAAATACCACTATTTCTGCCCTAGGGTTTTAACAATCTGTCTCTGCTGGTTTCCCTCTTCTATTGGATGAAACACAATCTTTGTCCTCACTTCCATGGCATATTTTCTTCCTCTTTCACTCACTACCATGAGGTCTGTTCCATCTTCCCCTGATGCATAAGCCAAGCCTCCAACTCACACTTCTCACATTTTCAAAAACCTACTCCCATGCTTTCTGCAGTGCCCCTCAGCCTTCTGATACACCCTCCATCAGCACCCATAGAGCTATCACTTCTTTCACACCCAAATCTCCCTTACCCTTCCTATATTTCTATACATTTGGTTATTGCTGACATGCTGAGACCAATGCATACCATGTTGATTAAATACTCTCTGCTTGCTTAAGAATGCTGTCTGCATTCAGCTCCTCTCTCTTTTTCTTTTCTGAGTCATGTCCTCATTGTAACACAAGAACAGCAGAAACAGTTAGGAAAAAAACATCAAAAATTTTGAAAACACTTAAAATTTTAAATATTTTCCTGGCAAATCTAAATAAAATTGTATGGAAAAATACATTAAAAAATACAAGCATCTTATGAACAATATCTATATCTAATCTAGGGATGAGGTGACAAAATCCTGAGCATTTCAGTCCTGATTTAAGGTGAAATAACTGTACAAATACAGAACTCTTACATAAACTTCCAGAACAGAATTATAGTGGTTAACAATTATAGTCAACAAATATGTAAATGATGGCTTGATGCATTTGTGACCCAGCCTGTAAGTCTCTAGAGCTGTTAGCTAGACTAATTAAATGTAGTTATCATACATTTACTGTACTGTTACAAGTACTATTACTACTATCAAAGACTCCTACCTTCCAAGAAAATATATGCCCATTAATACTTCCCACATGTAATGAAACATGGGCTTTTCAATTATTGTGAGTTTTATCCCTGCGAGTTGTAAAAGAATCAGCCCAAAATACTAGGTTCAGACCTGGAGAAATTTTTATCTGAATCTGAACCTTACATTTAGCGTTCATCTCTGATGAATGGAAAAATGGAAACTAAATTCATTTTTGTCCTGAATTCACACACTATATAGTTTGAATAGCTGTACTATGAACTCTCCCTTCAAAGAAAATATACTATAAAATGTACATTGCTACTAACCTCTGCTGCAATCTTGTGGTAACAAAAGTATATTTTATGTTTCGAGTTAGATTGGATTCCAGCTTTCCAAAAGTGGAAGGAAAAGGCAGTAATCTACTTTTCTACTCAGTTTTCAACGTCTGATAAAAAAGTTGTAACAGGACTGTGACTAGGCTAAAATAAACATAGATAGGAAGGTATTGTTAGAAAAAAAAATCAAATATGCCTTTTGTGAGTTTGTCGGGAAAATATCACTGGTGATAAAATGTCTCCTTCTTTTGGGGCAGAGGATGCTTGGAAACAGGGACTCGAAGACAGGCTTTGGTGATTCAGGCTGGAGACACTCAACAATGGAGTGTGCCCGGGGATTAGCCAGGCAGCATGTGAGCCACCACATGGGGAACGTCCGCGCTGAGCTGCTGGTCAGATGTGTCTTTTTTAAGATTTGGCCCGAATGTAAGAATCTGATCTTTTGCAATCCAAAACTTTCTTTGTCTTGTGGAAGGAAAAGGGAAAGGCCATGCCACCTCTCTGTGCACTGTAGCAGCAGCTGCTCTGGCTGGCTGTGGCACTAGGGCACAGAGGTACCTCACTCCTGTCCAGCCACCCCAGGCACTTCAGCACCGTCTCACCGAAAGTGTAGGCTCAGTGCTCTGAGCTAGGCATGAGAACCATGCTGATGTGCCGTCCTAAAGACTACATAAAACTCTACAGAAAATCTGTTTTTTCCTTAGGTGTAGGCTATCATTTTGATATATGTAAGAGATTCTAATGATACAGACAGAGGCAAACCCTGCAGATTTATCAGGGCTTCCCATTAACCTTTTCATCACCTCTGTCTCCTCAGCAAGGCTTCTGAAAGAAGCAGCTAAGAAAGAAAACACTGTCAGCATAGAGGTATGAAAGCTATCCTGCCCAGGATCTGTGTGGGATACTGATGATCAAAATTACAGCTTAAAAGACTGGCTTCCTCTGCTGGGAAATGTACCCAAGGTCCTTCAGGAGGAAAATGTTGCAGAGTTTCCACTTCTCTGTATGGATTTTTCTCATCTGATGCATTGTCTGAATCCTTCTCACCTAGTATTTTCTGCTGCTTTTGGAAACCGCTACTGATATGGTTTTGTGTAGCTCTCAAATGATGATCCAGAGGAGAACACAGAATGGGACCCACCATTAACATTCTCCTATTAGTGAACGTGATCAAACCCCGTATTTTGTATTTTTCCATCTCTTATTTGGAGCAACAAAAATAACTGAACTTAGCAAAACCATAAAACTGTAAAATAAAATTATAATACAAATGACTTGGTTTCAGAAATTTATCTGCACATTGGGCAGGCGAATTTTGACCTTGCTCTTTTTCTATTTTTTCAGGTATTTTTCCCCCCTGATATTTAAAGAAAGCACTTGGTTTAACTTTTTTTAAGAAAAAAGGCCTCTGAATTAATCCAATGAAAATTCAGGAGGATAACTTTTGTGCCCGGTGTATAGGGCACTCACATTCCATGTCATTCACTTTTCCCCGTGCCATTCTCTCAGGCACAGTTTCAGCTCCATTTTTAGACTGAAGTGATAATGATGCTTGTTTTCATGTTTTCTATTTTTGGTAAAAATAATTCTTAAGGTGATAAGAACTGTCAACCTCTTAAATTTAGAATGTATCTTTTTATCTTTTCATTAAAAGCTTTATCAAAATCCAGTTGGTATTTCACTAGCTTTTGGTATTGGACAGCAACATTTCTGACATAAGATGCTGTGAAACTGGACAGTAGCATTTTAGGTTCAGCTCCACAAAACTATAACTTCAAAAATATGTATGTTGTGATTTTAATCTGGCAATATGCAGAGGACCAAATTATGTTAAAAGAGATACTCAAGTATTATTTGTATACCTAAGCCCATATGCAGATTTATTCTATTTTGGGGCATTCCATACACCAAATTTACTTCCAAGTTTAAAGTGTATACCCAATTCTCCTTTGTGAGGAGATTCAGGTGACTGGGAATTTGACTTGCACCTCTTTCTACTCTGCCAGGCCATAAGCCAATATTACAAGCTGCATTTTTTACTTTTCTGAGTCACACAGATAAAGGGAAAAAACAGTAAAATTCCCTGCACTGTGCACCACTCAGATAACAGACAAACAAATATAAGCAAAACAACATCAATCTTTATGTATACATTAAAATGAAAGTACAATCTTTGAGATCCCATGTGTTTGGTTCCTTTTCCTCTTTTCCACTTTCACCTCCTTACCCTGTTTTTTGCCTTCTAAAAGTAAGCTACCCCCTCCTCTGTATGCCTGCAGTCACAGATTCTATTCCTATTTTCCAAGGGAGGCTCTGACTCCCTCTGTGCCTGGTAAAGACAACACCAATGTCCTAAATATTCTTACTTACAGCTTTCAGACAGGGGAAGATTCACCTTCTCCATCTAACCCTGGTGTGCCTCCCTTCCTGGCCTGTGTCAGCGTCTTTCCAACATCCATCAGTTAGGGGGACCGCCTCTTTCCTTCTATAACCTTAATTGTCAAATGGCTTTGGGGGACTCCAGGTGACTAAAAAAGCAGCAGAATTATGGAATTACTAACAGGACACATGGTGCTATGCCTGGATCGATGGCTTCGGTAAAACTGCCGGACAGCAGTGGCAGCGGAGCATCCCGGCAGCTGGACGCTGCGATGCGCCGGCGCGTCTGCCTTTGCACCGGGCTCTGCCCGCACCCGCACCGCAGCAAAGGAGCCTGCTGCAAAAGAAGATTGCCACAGGGAATAAAAGAAAAACCTGAGGGATAAAAATGGATAGCTTCCAATTAAAATTACCATACAGTAATTTTATTAGTTATCAGTGAAGACTGAAGTACGTGGCAGCTTAACTGACAAGAAAATGTCCTTTTGGGCATAATACAGCATACAGATCTTTGACTTTTTAGCATGCAGTGTCCAGATGGTACTTTTTTGCTTCATGTTGTGATCAGGAGGCAGAAAGGCCATTTCAGAAACAGTGGCAGTGAAAACCAGCATAGATCAGAGGCACATGAGGCCGCCTGCATGTACGAGAATGTATCGTATCATTGCAGGTAATCCTCACATGAGGGTATGTACAGTAGGAAGGATATTTTTTAAAGCTATTTGCTGGAGACACTATCAAGTGCACTTAGAGGAGCAGTTTGTGCAGCTGATTGGAAACCTACCCTGCTGCTGCTGAATGCCCGTTAAGATGAACAACAATTATTTACAAGATGTAAAGAAGAATGATTGCTGAATAATAAAGTGTTCCACTAAATTCCAGCATGCTATATTAACTTAGGAATGCTATTGTATATTAAAAAGTTATGCCCTCTTCATTTTTTTCCTGCAGTCTTTACTTTAGAGACGTGCACAATGTGCATCCCCCTCCACCCTACAGGAAAGATAATCTTTCTTCTTCAGCGCTGCACAAATCCTGCAGCTAACTCCCCTTGTGAACCTGAGTGGTATTGACATGGGGGTGTAGAGTCAGGCAAAAAAACAGGCATCTTCTGATGAAACACATAAACTACACACATTCAAGAACAAAACAAAAATCTTCTAAAAGCCTGTGTGTAAGATAAGACTGCCTTGGGGGCAGCTCGAACTTGCGGTCTTGGCCATTTACGCAGGATTTTACAGAGCCATCTATTACAGTATTCAACAAAAAGAAGTACTTCAAAAAGCTTCCTTTTTTTTTTTTTCAGTTGGAAGTACAATAATTTGTAAGTCAAAATTTGGAAGGGTTCCCAGTTTTTGGCAGTAAAATGATAATACTGGGCATATCATTTTAAAGTGGAATCTCATGGAAGTTAATTCAGACGACAAGGTCACTTTTAGACATTTTTTTCCCTTATGTTTTGGACTGAAAATAATTCCCAAATCCTATTATTTGAAGCAGGGGTACTTACCATAGCAATCCCTGCTTCCCCTGATACACATGCTACCTCTGAGATAGAGTGCCTTAAAAAAAACCCCCCTCACAAGAATATATACCATGAGCTTCAGAATTTTTTAAGCAAAGAAAAGAAAAAGTTGTACACCAAGAAATCATATAGTGTACCTTTGTACTGCCTGGTTTTAAACTGAACTTTTCAAAAGTGTGACTTTGCTTCCTTTGTATGAAGACGTGCAACTTAGAAGAAAAGGAGGAAAAGGATGCTGGGCTCTTTTAACAGTTAAAATGGAGCAGTAACTTCAGTAAAACTGATAAACTAGAATCAATTTTGCCTCAGTGTTTCCTTTTTCTGTTTTACAATTCAGGCTTAGAATGTGATGCCCTGAACCTGTAAGTACTATTGCATTATTGTAATTAAAACACAGAATCAGCCAAACAAACCCAGCAATGTGTTTGTAAAGAACGGGAGGCTTTTGGGAAATCCTAATGAAATTACTGCCACCAAAATAAAGAGGCATGTGGGGCTCAGAGAGATCAACTTATCTCTAGATAAGATTAAATCAACCCACACAGAGCTAAAACATCCATGAGAAGTATCACAGGTATAAAATCATACATGTCGTGGAAATATCTCTGAAGTGCATTTATTAGCATTTTTTTTATTTGGAAGAATTGTGTTTGAAAGTGCAAATCTCCAATATGTGAGTAAAGCCACAAAGTCCATTTACACCAAGTTTTTCCTAACACCCTTTCCTCTATTTCTCTCACACTGTTTCTCACACATAAACCCCATTCACATTCTATAAGCCGAACACTGTGATATACTATCAAAATGCAGGCTACATTTATCTAGAACAAAGTATAAACATTTCCAGTGTGTGTACTTAAGATTCATTTGCTTGCCAAATGGCTTCATCTCCTTCCTTGGTTATTGTCAGAAGGAAGCATTTTGATTCAAATGACTGAATTCCTCAAGCTCAGGTACTGCTGATAATAGGATTTATGACAAGCTAAAAAAGCAAAAAGTGATCAGAGACCCTTTTTAAAATGCCATCATGCTGCTGACTTAAAGTATGACTTAGAGGCCAGACTAAATGTACGTGGGCAAGTAGGAGATTGCCTGGCCCTCTATGCTCTGATACACATGCCAAACTCCTGCCGATTTAAAAGCAAATTTGCAAACCCACCTGAGGAGTATTAAAGATTTAAGTACCACCGCTATCTTCACATAAATGCACTTTTTCTTTCTGTGGAGGGCTATTGTTTTTTTTTTCCTATAGCATCTGTTCTATTTAGTAACAAAGGAAAACAAAACAAAGTAAATGAGCAAGGAAAGAGCAACAAACCCTTTATTCTATAAATGGCTCCTAGCATTGTGCCTCTCACTAACTAGCTCCTACTTGCAGCCTCTGCTCTGTTTACTGTTGTTTGCTTTGTTTCTGTGGAAGCACTTTGGTACATGACAGATAGAACAAAAAGAGGAAAAGTGAATTCCAAACTGCAAGAATCCAGTGTAGAGCATATCTAATGGCCATCTGTATACATGCCTAAAGAAAGCAGGAAAGCACAAAACTAAAAGACACTTTCCTCGATCTTTCCCTCTCTCTGCCATGTGTCATTTGCACATACAAATCCACTGCATCTCAGAGATGATTATCTGGCAGTGTCCTACTAATCTGCTCATCAGTTACAGGACAGACAGGCACATTTTAAGCATATCAGTTCCTCTGTGAGGGTAAGTTAAACTGAACCCATGAGAGAATAGAAGACAAATACATTAAGCCAGCACAATCCTAAAAGATGATAAAAGCTTTAAGTGATCCAGGAGAGCCCCAGAGCCTAAACTAGTGAACTTTAAAACAGCCTATATTAAAATAATGAAGTGAAATGTCTCCATTAAATATTTTCTTCTTTTATTTTTTTTCAATATTAATACACAACATGAACACATTCAGTATATTTAACACAACAGTACAGATGGAAAGAATAACTGAAACTAATTCATTTTGATTTCTGCTTTAAAAATAAGAGAAAGACTTGGTCTTCTCTGAAAGATTTATGAGGCTTCCCACCATAAAGGAGCCTGGATTACAGCTATGCTTACTTTATAAAATGAAATTCTGCCATTACAAGCAAGAGTTCATGGCTGTAATTATTTCAATGCACTTCCCAGTCAATGTGTCTTACACAGCTGAGCCAAACCCTCTCTTACATATGCAGGTCATTTCATAAGAAGTCTAAGAGCTTCAACAACTTTGTGTGACCTTGCATTGAATAACACTGGAAAATTGATTTGGCTCTAGTAATAAAAGACCGTCTGCATTATCTGCATTCTAATTATAATTAATATAACCAGGATAACTGCTGTATTATTTACGATTAGAGCTATGGTGGGCACAGTGTAATAATAATCTGCTACATAATTTTTTATTGATCTGATGGCTTTATTGCAGAAAAAAACAAAATGCTACACTGCTGTACTACTAAAATTGCCTTTCTAGACATGTCTGTTTAGAGGAAGAATGTTCATTTAACATTTCTTTTATCTCATCAATTTCCCATAGATTTTAATATCAGAAAGAGTATGATGCTTGCTTGCTTTTTTTTTTTTTTCCCTTGGCAAAAGGAAGACAAAATGGTCTGATTAACGCACCCATATTTTTCATTGTTCATTTCCTGGGAAACATCCATTCCTTGCAATTCTTTAGCAATTGTAGCACATCTTGTTAACAGAATTGGGCTGTACCCCAAGAATGTATAGCTCTCCATTTCAATAGAAAATTTATCGTTCTTTAAAAAAAAATAAAAATTGAAAAATAATTAAAACCCGACAGAATTAATTTCATTTCTTCTAAAAACACTAAGCTCTCACTTAGAAGACTAAATCACTGCTCAATGATCTCATAGTTGAACTTCTTTTCCTAAATTCTGGTGAAATGGAAATGAAGCTCTTTTATTTGGGCAAAACCAGCTGGAAACTGGTGTGCTTTGGCAAAAAATAGATATGTAGCAGAAAAGCTCAAGGCAGCATTTGTAGGAATGCAGTAAAAAAATCTGAAAACGAAGGGATTTTGCAATTTCCATAAAAATTCAGAAACTAGATGGGAAAAAATAAGACAATGCTTTTCGATAAAGCAGTTCAAAAGCTCTCCCAAACTCACTAATGCCAAAGTAAAATTTCCTGTAAAGTTTGTTCTTTTCATAATATGATACTACCTTTATTTTCTGGTCTTCACTTGATTGCAAGTGAAATAATGAGTAACTTGTATAGATGAGCTCATTATTAGACTTCAGAGTTAATATTTACAAGTATGAATCTTTGGAGTTTATCCCTAAAACTCATTTCCAGTTGCATCAAGACAATATCAGAAATTAATTATAATGTTAGATAGAATGAATACCTATCATATATTTATAGGAAATTTATAGATATTCATGATTACATATTATGTTATTAATAATAGGTGCGCTGATGTTATCATCTATGAAGGAAAAATAAATTCTCACTTATTCTTTCACTGCATGTTTTCATCTCTGCAGTCTGTGCTTCTGGGTGATGTTTTCACGTGTTTACAACAGCTTCCACACTCTTCCTTTATAGAGTTGATTGTATTTAAACCCTGCTGATTCCTACCCAATTATGTTATCTTAATATATTATTTTATTGTCATTTTTTAGAAAGAAAAACAATCAAACAGAATTCTTGCAGCTGCACAGGTATTTAGCTCTCATTTGTACTACTCTCAAGAGTTATCAATTTAAATTCAGTGATTTGCCATTGAAACACAGGCTTGAAATAACTTGAAATAGCTCCCATTACTAAATCACACAATCATCCCACTAGCACAATGTTTAAACAGAACACTTATTTTCCTCCCTAGGATCACCTGTACCTTCTCCATTCAGCAGTCCTTGCATTTTTTACTCTTCTAACTGCTCCATCTCCAGTAAGTAAGTTGCAAAACCCCAGGTCTCCCTCCCACCGCATGATGTACAGAACCACTTTCTTCCTTTCCATAATGAGCACTAGATGTGATGTTCAGAAGGCTGCCTTCCAGAACAAGCACATCAAAGAGCAAGCAGCTAACCACCCTGACATTTTCAGGTGTGGATGTATCTGTCATATCGATACAAACCATTTCATGTGAAAGGATAGAAACTACAATTATTACTGCAACTTGCTATTACTTAAAATAATGCTTTTTGGATTAAGATCCGTGTTAAGTGTTGGTCTATATGTCTGTATGAAGGCTGGAGATACATGCTTCACCAAAATATTCTACCTGAATGTAACTGAAGGAAATGTATAGGTACTCTACTGATTGCTTTGGTTTCCTGCATAGGGATTTCCTGTCGAGTAATGTTCTATTTTTTCCTCAGAAGACAAGCATGCAAGTGCACTTATACTTCTATGAGAGGGACCAAGATGCTCAGTATGGTGTTACTCAGAAAATCCCTTGTTCCCTGATCTTATTCCAGTCTCAGCTGTGAAATGGCAAAATTATGACATGTACAAATGAGATGTTGGGAAGGACAGAGGTCAGAATCATATCTAGAGACTTGGCACAGACTACCATTTTGGGCTAAATCCCACTTCCACTGATACTAATTTAGAATCATAGAATCATTTAAATTGGAAAAGACCTTTAAGAACACCAGCCATTAACCCAGCACTACCAAGTCCACTACTAAACCATGTCCCTCAGCACCACATCTACGTGTCTTTTAAATACCTCCAGGGATGGTGACTCAATCACTTCCCTGGGCAGCCTGTTCCAGTGCTTCACAACCCTTTTCGTGAAGAAATTTTTCCTAATATCCAATCTAAACCTCCCCGGTGCAACTTGAGGCTGTTTCCTCTTGTATTGTCACTTGCTACCTGGGAAAAGAGACCAACCTCCACCTTGCTATGACCTCCTTACAGGCAGTTGCAGAGGTCTCCCATCAGCCTTCTTTTCTCCAGGCTAAACAATCCCAGTTCCTTCAGCTGCTCCTTACAAGACTCTAGAACCTTCACCAGATTCGTCTTTCTTTGAACACACTCCAGCACCTCAATGTCTTTCTTGCAGTGAGGGGCCCAGTACTGAACACAGTATTTGAGGTACAGCCTCACCAGTGCTGAGTACAGGGGATGACCACTTCCCTGCTCCCGTTGACCACACTATTGCTGATATAAGTCAGGAAGCTTAGTTTAGAATGTAGATCTCCCTTTACATGGCTTTGGCTAGATCTGCTCAGGGATGTTCATTCAGGTTAAGCATGGATTTCAATGAATTTGGATGGATGTGAGAATGGATGGATCTTGGCACCTGGGATTATTCCAGAGGACCTCCTGCAGTGTCTGCTTTTATTATATTCTAATGTACCTACACCAACATTCTGGGGGATTGTATGAACATCGGGTTTTTCTTTGCTTGAAAGATGGCAAGCAGAGTATCTTATGCCTATTTTTCTTACAACCAACAAGAACTGTCTTGTCTTGAGAATGGAGAGATGCCAAAATTCCCTCTTTCTTCACACAATGTTCAACTGATTGTTGTGGGATTTCTTTTTGAATGTCCTAAAGAATTTTTTTGTTGTTGTTATGTAATACCAAAGAAGGAATTTTTTGTGTGTGTGTGTATGGTCATGGCCTATTACAAATAGAGGCTGGGCTTTTCATGACACCTCAATTATTTTTATGTGCTGTGGATCCATTTAAAGAAATAATAGTTCTGTAAACTCGCCCTGGCTCTGAAAGTCAAACTGGGTTCTTTCTAGATCACTCATCAGTGAGTACGGTGTTTTTGAGGACCAAATTAGGTCTTTTTTAAATGGCAGCTGTTGAAGGCATTCAATGCCCTCAGTAGGTTTGTACTGATATAGAACTGCTTGCAATTTATTAAACTGTTCTGAGGAGGATATGTACAAGTAAAATTCAACTGACTCTTTCTTAGCTGCATTGAATTCTGCCATACCATCAGAAATGAGAGAGTAAACTTTTTTTCCCAGCAAAGCCTACAGATTTAGCTGTGAATGCAGACAATAAGCAGATTATTGACCAGATAGATGTTATTGTTAAAGCTGTTCTTCTGAGCAGAACTATATATTAAATCTGTGAGAGCCTCACAAATAATATATTATCCTCAAATATTTCAAATGAAGCACAAATGCATTATTTTGGTTACAGTAGCCCCACTTAATTAAAGTGTCTCAACAGAATTTTCTTATATTTCTCCTCATTTCTTAAGCATTATCTCTGAAGCTACATCCTTACATAGAGAAAGGTAAAATTTGGGACATGCTAAAACATATTTTGGAAATTTTGGGAGAAATTCAGTAAATTGAAAGGCTATCAACAGTAAAAATGCCTAGCTGTAAGCTGCAATAAATTCAATTGACAACTCAACTGAAACCAGTTAAACTTCTAAAGTCCACAGTAAATACTGATGATTTTGCTTGGCTGTACAGGAAGTATTAGAATAGAAAAATGAACAGTTACTGAAAAAAGAAATAAAAAAATCTAATAATCTTCAGTAAGCACATCTGCTAATCCTACATTTTCAAACAGTTTTCCTCAGAACACCCCAGGCTTTTAGTTTATATTTATTTAACCACAAGCAATTCATTCTGAAAATAGGGCTTCAAATTTTGCTAAGGCCATACGAAATATGAGTCTCATTTCTCCCCATTCTTTCAGCCTATGCAGATAGATAAAGGATGCCACTGTCAGGATATAACAGGGATATATTCTATGTGTAACAAGAGAGATCTATGGGAAAATCCTTCAAATTATGTGTTGTTATTAACAAAAGTTGAGGGTGCAGCCCCATCCTTCCAAGCCCTCCCACCTCAGTTTCAATCTGAAAGCTGTGCTTCATTGGACATTATTGTTCAGAATATTCCCCTTTGCTAAAGACGAGACAGTGCTGTGTTTCTCTACACCAAACATAATACAGAGTCTCCAAAAATAAAAATTGCTGTGATGTCTCTTTGAAATGCAGCTTACAGAAAAAAAAATGTTTCTGGACAAACAGCCATGGCAGGGTAAGAACACCTATCTCCTTCAGCTCTTTCACTTAGTTGGTGACTGAACTTCAAAGCCTACTTTTGGACTATTTAAAATGCTAATATGATTAATAACAGGGAATTACTTTTTTACACCAAACTACACAAGGAAATTAAATTAAAAAAAACCCTCTATGCTAATGCACTGTAAAGGTTGCAGTTACAAATCACAGATCTGTTCATGGATATTTCATGAGCAGAAAAAAGGCTAAATTTGTCAGATAAATTATTCATTGTGAATTATTTGCTCAGCTATATACTTTGCATGTGTACTGTATTTATAAATTTAACAGGGATTCTGGTGGTACCTTGGAAAGCAGCACAGTGCAAATTCTGCATATTCTGCTGCAATTTCCAATTTGTCTCACTGTATGTGTTCTGCGGGTGAAATTCAACCCTCCCACACAATAGCTGGTTACCGAAGCTTTCCACACTGTTATGAAACCCAGCCCCTGCACTCCTCCTGAAAGCAGGCTGGACTAACAGCCACGGCTGCCTTCCCTCCCCTAGGGTGGGTGTGAAAGCCACCTAATCTGGGCAAAGAAAGGAGCACTGGCAAATTTGTAAGAATATGTGTGGCTAAACTTGCTGCCGGGGCTCGTTTGTGGCACTGGAACGCGGCTACACAAGACAGAGGTAGAGGGATGGAGGTGTGCAAGGTCAGCCTGGCTGGCTGCTCTCCTCACCCCACAGTCTCCCCAAAGGGTGTGTGAACACCTTGCTTGGTGGCAAAGCATCCCCCAACTGCTACTTGTTTAAGCTCATGCCAAACTTGGTCTTCAGTATATTTTATAAAAAAAGACACTGTGTTAAATCCTCTTGATTCTGAAGAAGCAAAATGAGAGATTTGATGTTAGGATGGCAGAGAAAACCTGAAAACCATCACCACACAGCACAGCATCTCCTGCAGTGAATGACTCCAGAGAGAGGAGGAAAAGCTCTCTGAACAAAAAATGCCAACATGAGCATTAAATGGCAAAACAAGCAAACAGTTTCTATCACACACCAGGTCAAATCTCTTAAATATCTTAAGAGAAAACAAGTGGAACAGTATCAGTATTGCTTTACAGGTGAAAATTAAAATATGCTATAACACGTAATTGTACATGATTGGAAAGAGCAGAATTTTTAATGAAGGTTGGACGGGACTTTTAGGGCTAGCTAAAAATTTTTTGCTTTAGCAGGAACACAGAGCCAAAGCAAGGAAATTATTTGGTAGTATACTGACTGCACATTTTTATCCTTTTGGCTGCTTAAGTTATAGCAGAAGTAACTTGAACAGGACTACAGTTTAATACACTAAGGCTTACACAGAAGGTATTATTGTCTCTTTGATAGAGTCCAGTGGTATTTTTACGCTGTTTGATAGAGAGCCGCTGTTAGGCCTCAGGGAAGGAATAGCGATACTTTAAGAAGGGCTTGCCTAACAGCAGCTTCCTCCCTCCTGCCACTTCAGCCACCTTCTCCAACATAGGAAATGCCTGGGTTTCCTTTTTCTTTAAAAAATACATGTCATTAACTATCTCTTCAGTAATCCGCCTAACAAACCCTGGCTTGTTTGTGTGGGATGCCTAACTCTGACACCAGCCGCTCTGTTTGTTAGTCCTTTCCTCCCCACTCCAGCGCCCAGCCTCCCTGCCTCCTCAATCACATGTGTTGTTTCTCATTTAAATGAACAGTTGGATTCTTTTATTTCTTACAAGTGCTGGATTCGCCTTATCGCCCTCATTCCTTTGGGGGTTGCCAATTGGTTTTATCCACGGATGTATCATTTCTCATGCTTCCCTTTTTTCTTACAAAGAAAAAGAACCACTTCGTCAACAAGCCTCTCTGGAGTGGAAGATTAAAAACCTAGACATCACCTACCTTGCAGCGCTACTCCCAACTGGGTTGTGTAAAACTCAATTAAACTTGTCCCCATTGAATACTGCATTACAGTACATTAAACAGAAAATTCTTCAAGCGTGATGACAAAGCTTGAAACCTTGCCTCAAAGCTGTTCCTTGTAGCTTTCTTTAACATTTCAGTCTTTATGGTGCAAGTCTCCCGTTGACACAACTTTAGTCCAGCTATGAAAAATCACAGAGCCCCACAGGGATTAAAAGAGAAAGAGGAGGAGGGGGAAAAAAAAAAGAAAAAGAAAGAAAAAAAAGAAAACCCTGTCAAAGCTGGTCTTGGCACTTTTTTAAGTGCATCTATTGAAATTAGCAGACTACAACCTGAGAAGCATTAGAGAGACCTATGCACAATCTGAGAATTTAGAATAACACAGTGTTCACTCTGTTTGGTTGCCTTTATGCATTTTCTTTTTTCTAAGAGAAACAGGTATTCACAATCTCTTCCAATTAAAAGAATTACATAATGCCCTAAGAATTATGGAAGGGTACAGTTCTGAAAAAAAAAAAAAAAAAAGAAAAAAGGTCAAGGCAAAAATTACAACCTCCTCCTAAATCCAAATGTCACTGTGATGTAATTGAAATACCAAAAACTTGCTGCTACTATTTCAAGTATTAGTTTCTTCCCTTTACGAAACAATGATGGCATGTTTACTTCAAATTTGTTTCTGCCTGACCTCACACTACCTCCCCGACTAAGAACTAGAAAGATTTCAAATTCTAAGCAACTCAGAGTGAGTTGCTCATGGGTTAAGCAAGCAAGTTTTTATATTAAAATCTCCAAAAGCAAGAGTAATGTATACTGAAAAAATGAAAAAAAGGTGTCAAATACATTCAGAAAAATTCTCACTTTTCTTACATAAACCTAATGAGATACAGCCATGTTGTATGTCAACACCTCCAACTCCAAGTACATACAAGAGTTATCAAAAGCCTGCCTGAGTAGTTACGTTTCAACAATCCATCAATACACTTCCAAATAATCCTTTATTCTCTTGACTCCACATAGTGATAGATGTAAAGAGACACACTGAGCATCCAAAGCTTTCCTAAATAATAAGGCTTGAAATGTTTGCTTCTTACCTCCTGCCTTGAAAGGGTACATACTGTTTACTGCACATGTTACAAAGCATTTTGAAAATAATTTCACTCAAGAAAAAATTTCCTGCGTTTCAGCTACGAATGCCATAAATCATGCATTCACTTTTTGGGCTGCTCAGACATGAAGAGTACTATATAATACTTTCTCTTTCTTCTGTACTATTACTTTAGTTTAGAAAAAATATTCTGAGTAGATAATATAAAAAAGATTTTGAAGATGCATTATGCATGCTATTGCTCTGCAAAGCTTATTTATTAGTCCAGTTATGTGTAGTTAAGTGCTAGATTATCACACATAGACTACTATAGAAGTTCTGAAAAAGAGAGTGTGATGCATCCCAGTTTCAAAAGGGAACAAAGGCAAATGTAATTAAGCAACCCACATATTATCAAAACGTTGGGACTCAATTACTTCCGACAGTTCCTTTTCATCTCCTGAACTCTACGTAAAGTCCTGTGTGGCTTCTCTCTGGTGTTTTAATTTGCCAAAGAGCCCTGCTGGTAATGCAATACTTAGGATCTATGATGAAGGGATGAAGGGATGACAGGACACTTGTAAGTCCTTGCTGCTGACTTACCCTGTCTAGTGACAATGTTTTTCCATCTCTGGAGGGCAGAGTTCAGTATCTTTGGGTACTTACAATTGTGCTATGTTATATGTGCTAGAAAGGACACCCTTTTTGGGACATTTCCTCTATGCACCCGAATTTCTGCAGAGTAGGAAAATGAGGAAAGAAATGAGAGCAATGAATGAGGAACATTATAGATGGATTTTTACTCCACTACCTCAGTTTTGAATCAGTAGATGCCAATGAAGATAATGGACTACGATGCAAAAAAAAAAAAAAAGAGACAATGCATCAACCAAATACTATATATTGAAAATACTTTAAATACCCCAAACTATTAACAGCTGTTTCCTCTGTAAAGATACAGTCTAATTCATTCAGTGCTATGGAAAAGGTCTATTTTCCATAGAAACAATAGCTATGTCAGGATAAAGCAAAAGAACACAGTAACCCTACAAGAATATTGAGTCTAAAACTAAGTTGACTCTAACAATACCAAAGTAAGATTGTTTCCTATGTAAAACAGAATTGTTTTTCCTCTGAGTTTTTCCTTCTCCAAGTTTCCTACATTTACAGTATTATTCCACAAGACTCTTTAGCTTAACAAATTTTAACCCATTTTCATCAGAGATGCAATATGAAAATAAATTGGAAAAGGATCAGTGTATGTTTTTTTATTGTGCTCAGCTGGGCATATGTACCTACTAACTAATTTTGGGGGGCTACAGCTAATGAATTCACTGCAGTATGAATCACAGGCAACCTTTTACCAGGATCTCACAAGTTGTTACTACGTAAAAGTGACATAGTTTGATAAATCAGGTGTTTGATTCAAGTCACTCAGCTAAAATCTCTTTGGACCATTTCCAAAACACAGAATTAGATTCATATATGCCTGTAAAAACTGCAGGCTGTTTCTTTTTCCCTATTAGCTAATGTCATTAGTAATAGTGGCGGGAGTCTGCCAATTGCAAATGCAAATTGAGCCAACTTTTTTCCAGAAAGAAAGAAGGTAAAAAAACTAAGTAGTGGTAGACTGTCAGGCTAATGTGCTCAAAGGAAACCTCAGCTAATCAGTTCCAATTGATTCCTCTGTAACACTAAGGTCCCAGAGACAACACAAGGGACCTGATACAGCCATACAAGACCGACACACAAAAACTGCAGCCCCAAACATAAGAATTTTCTTTGGTATCTTCAGCTTAAGGACCAGCTCTTAGATCTCCCATGTACCAGTTTAACAGCCAAAAAAGAATCCCATATCAAGAAAATGCTCTTGTTAAGGAAAGTACTTCTCAATGGGTGCTTTTGGAGACTTCTCTGACTCAGGAACTGAATTCTCTCTGTACAATTAGACCTTTGAGAATTCAACTATTCACATGTTTAGACATTGCAATAATTAGCAACACACAACAAAAAATTCAAGTGCTAACACTAGGATCATGCTTCACTTTGCTGAATATGTACATATGTTCTTAAAGAGAAGAAGGTCATATATCAGCTCATCACTTTTTTTGAATCTTCTAGCTGAATATATTAAAGAGTTTTTTTAGGTGTAATTGATCTGAAATTTTTTATGCTTAACGTCACTTAGGAGAGGAATGGTGTTTTGGAAAGAAAAATTTTTATGATGCAGTGGATTGGTTTTTAAATATGTCAAAAAACCACAAGTTGCTCAGTGTTCAAAGTTAATCCATATGTTATGTCCTAGTTTATAAAATTAAGATCAAAGCAAAGAAACAGAATGCAGAATGTTGTTCCTTTTACATGTATGGACATGTAATTTTTTTTGTAGGACAAAATGATGAGAAAATAACTAGCAAATTACAGGAAGCATAGCAGAAAGACAGAGCAGTGCCACACTTACACAAAGCTGAAGATTGTGGCAAGTCAAAAAATTGTCATGTTTCACACTTTATGGTGCAGCGAATGTAACTGAGAAATAGCTTGCATGTACAAAACCAGCATTCTTTCCTTCACTCACTGCAAAGCTTATGAAATTTAGGGATTTACATAGAAAGTACATGGAAAGAGAAAGAACTATATTTAAAGAGTCGCTCTCAGCAGATCTTCAGAGAGAGTGCAAAGGGCCAAATGTGGATTCCTTGAAAGCAACCAAAATCATTCATTCTTTAAATCGTTTTTAAAATTTCAACTTTTTTCCCTAACGTAGCTAGTTAAATCCAAATAAAATACATAATACTTTGCATCACAAAACAGCTTTCTTAGTAAATTGCTCCTGGACCACTGGTCCATGAAAGACTCTCAGGGTGGGGTTCTGAATGTATAGCAAACATTTGTTTAGCCCTAATTAATTTCCGCTTTAGGAAGGAATGGAAGACAAAAGTCTTGAAGTCATACTTCAGGCTACACTTTCCACCGAAGTAAGTCACTGAAAAATACCATTGTTTGTGGTTTTTGTACTTTATTTTCTCCAATGATAAATACAACTTAACTGAACCTTAATCATGAAACTGGCTTAGCGTTAGCAATCTGTCAGTCTTACTTTAAATTTTCATTTAATTGTAACTTGAAAATGCATTTAAAACTCACATAATTTCAATCCATTAAAATGCACATGCAGCCACCATAAAAGCAAGCCTGTTCACATTTAAAAGAACAGTTTATTAATAGAAGATGCATAGTGATCACTTGATGCCACTTCTCTCATTTCCTAGTCTAAAGTAATTTTTTTTCATCTCATATTTTAAGTTTAATTGCCCATCTTATAATATTAGCAAACATTTTGGCTATGCAAAGACACTGTTGTCTTCCTTACATCTCAGATGCTTCCATTCCTACATATTTGAACATTTGTTTTAGCCAACAGATAAACCACAATACTTTGTCTTAGTTTCTGAGTTGAAGGTTATGGCATATCAGTCAATTCCTGTTAACACACTGATCCTCGGTTTTCTAAAAAAAGTATTTCATTTCTTCAGATCTTGAACAATATGTGCACTGTCCTTACCATTCAATATGCTTCTACCATATTATTTTTATATATTGAATTGTAAAAGCAAATTTTAAATTTGTGTGTGTTTCTACATCGCCACTGTTACAAACAGTAATTCTCCATTCACAAAAATAATGTTATAGAGCCCAGTACGTATTATCCGACAGTGCACATGTATTTTTAAATAAGACGTTACAGTGGTTACTAAATCCATCTGATTAAGTGTGAATACACCACTCTTCTAGTGTTTCTAACACAATCTAACTTTTCAATATTCTTTTTACATTGGTTTGTTTGCACTCCCTAAAAAGTATGTTTTTCCCTGTGATATATTCTACTTTCACTACTTCTTTGCAAAACTAGCATTCTTCTGCAATTTATAAAGCTAATACTAGCACTTTTCTCAAGCCTTAACAATGTTAGCTAGGACTTATTCTTTCTACCTTCTAAACTCTTTTCCAAATATTTCCTCCCAATGATTATTAACCTGTGATAGTACAATTGCTCAGAATCGTTGGAGTTGTCTATGAAGAATATATTGTAGCTATAGGAAGACATTTCAGAATCTCCCGTGGTTTGAGTGAAACACTACTTGAGACCTGAGTTGTTGTTGGGTTTTTTTTATATATATGTATGCATGCATGGATAGATGTATACATGCTGGTATAATCACAGGAAAGTATCTTACAGGCAATTTCTGCTCCAGCAACAAACATTGGTTCTGCATGCCACCAACCAATTCAGTCATGTGCATTACCATTCATTTACAGAACATCTCTACTAAATCTGCTTCAATATTGCAACTCGCTTAAAATATTACAATTCAGGCACACTGTAGCATAGATTTCTGTTTGTCAGCATCATGTTACCTCACATGCCCTGATGGAATGAAATTGAAACAAGAAAGAAAAAATCAAATTTGAAACAGCTTTTTCTTTCTTTTTCTTCTCTTCTTGACAGACCAAAACAAAGCATGTTTTAAGAAAGCTGCTAAGTTCTCTCCAGGTCTGCAGTAACAAAGGTTCATTCCTTAGATACTAAGCACTCACCGAGGTGGGTTGCAACTTCTCCACAATTTCCTAACTTCCACTCTTCCTCCTCCCTATTTCATTATACACACTTCATAACTGCTACAACACACTTCACAACCTGCCCTAAATAACCAGGTGTAATTGCCATTGCATTAGGAACAATGGATCTGGTCTGCAGTGCTGGCCTCAGTGCCATGGTACCCTGCTGTGAATTCCTGCTCCTTGTGGCCTCTGCCTACAGCAGGGAGCAGTGCTGGAATGTTGTGCAGGAAAGAGAGAAATGCTGATACTGATCTTTGGATCAGAGAGTACACCAATTGATCCCCAGGATCAGTAGAGAGGTCAGGATTCAGTCACACATGATCTCTGGCTACAGTGCTTAAGTAATTTCTGGAAGACAATGGAGGGAGATGTATAGGTGGATGTGACCGAGGGTTACATCTTGATCCCAATTTCTGTTCAAAGAAACCTATACAGCAGAAGAGCTTTTTCAATTGCTTCCAGCTCTGAATCCATTTTCCCGAGTGTAAAACAAATCTCCGTGTCCCTGGTATTGTGACAGGAGCTATCCCCTTCTTTTAACATACAGTGGTTTTATACTTTGCTAATATCAAGAAGTCTCTTTAAGCTCCTAAACTAACAATGAGACAAAAAATGAACACAGATTGCTTTTAAAAATAACACAGATTCTGTCATCAATAAATAAGGCAGGATCCAAAATGTGGCCAGGGAATTCAAGAAGAGAGAACTGCTGGATGTGCCATTGCCTGTGTAAGCAAGCACAGCAATCACCTGCTGGAGTCTCCAGAGTAACAAGAATAGGAGCTTAGGAACCTAATAATAAATCACTAGCATGCAGGTCAATTAATTGGCTAAGAGGCACTTGAATTCCACCTGTTGTGCCATAATGGCCTTGCTTGTAAGCAGCTAGAGACAAAACACATCCAACATGATTTTAACATTGAGTTCCAGGCAGTCCAGCTCTACAGCCCACCTGGGCATCACAGTTGCACATCTCAGGTTTTCCTAGGGGCTTGGCACCTTGAATGCTGTAAAAGAATCTTCTCTGAATTTTTACCATCAAGCTTAATCCATTTAGAGGGCACAGAAATCTCACACTGCACTGTCAGTTACATGCAAAACCACCTCGAATGGGGGAAGAATATGTTTCTGTATTTTTTAGATTTTCCTTTAGATTTTGACAGGAGTCACATTAAAACAGGCTGCAGATGAATCCAGCTCCATTTCCTCCCATACAGATGTTTTATACTCAGCGCCAATGGAGCTGCCTGAAAAGAAGGACGAAGGTTTGATTTTAAGGCTTCTAGGTCATGGTTTCACCTTGACAACAGCTCTTTCATTTCAGGCTGTAACATTTGCCAGGATCCCTAAGATGTTTTCATTTTTGTCAAGAAGGGCAGGAAAAAAAAAACAACCACAACAGTATGAAGAAATGATAAATCTTAATTCACAAGCTGCAAAGACTATCTCTGTGTCTCCAGCACAAAACTTCAAATCCAATCCAGGACCTGGATGTGTATTAGAAGGCTGCAGATTTAAACCTTGTCCACCATGATCAGACTGGATTTATGGAGCATCGCAACTTTCCAGACACCATCCAGCAGCTTATTAATTTAATAGACTCCTGTCCATTCCATGATGTTCCTGCCCTGACAGTCTCTCAAGATAAGGCGAAAGCCTTTTGACAGGACAGAGTGCATATATATTTTCTTCTGTTTTCTTGTGGATGGGGTTGTCGACAACTTGAAATGTGTGGCTCAGCAAATTTGGGGGCTTTTTTTCTTCCCTCTTGCTTTGCAGGGAAGATGACAAAGGTGATGCTACCATGAACTACAGGGGGTCACAAGGTTTACTGCAGTCCTTGAAATTTGTTCAGCATAATGGATGGAAAAAAATTAATGTAATTAAAAAGAAAATAAAAACACATTTAGCATCTATGTCATATCCTGAAAATAATGACAACATTTTTGTTAAAAGTATTTGTAAATGACTGACTCTACTGCAACTGAGTTAGAAGAATGAAGGACAAATACTATATTGAAAAAAAAAAAACTCTGCAGGATGTTTGCTTTTATTTTTGCCAGTATTCTTAATGGTTGAAGCAATATTTCTTTTCACATGGTCCCAGTTTGAGTTACAGACTGGGCTTCTTTTCCATCCTGAACATGTATCTCACAGGTGAGTGTTAGACTCAGTTTACAGCTTTTTATACCTTCAGTCCAAAATATATAATTCTGTACAAATCATGACAGTATTCTGCCTATTTCCTTGCCTCCTGAAATGAACAGAAATTCCAATTTCAAACTATGAAATATGATGAAATATGACAATGTGACAAGAAGAACACATGAAAAAAAACCCAAACAAAACCAATGTACCTATGAGAACAACCTAAATATCCCTTGGTTGCTATGTAAATGAAATGCACTAATAATGAACAAAGCATTTTCATATTGAAAGTGGAAATATAGCCGTACTGCTGCATTTCTTGTCATCTTCCCTTTATTATCTACATGCTTAGAATTCAGAGAGCATGTAATAATTCACTGTATGCTATTATATGCATATTATACTAATTCCATAAAGATGCATAAAATAACCTTTTTCTTGTAGATAATTAAGACCATATACAAGGCCTTGACCTCTGCACTACCTACAGCAGATGATCCCCCACTGGATCTATTTGCACACATAAAAAATAAAATTAAGGAAAAAGTACAATCCTTTTTTGTGAGTTCTTTGAAGCGGAATTGTGTCTGAATTAAATTAACAACACTGTGCCATCAGCAAGCAACGAATATCACTAGTCATAGGGACAAAATATTTTCTCCTTCTGTGGCCAGCCAGGAAAATAGCAGCACTGATTTGCTATAGTTTCGTTTGCAACAGTGTCTTTAGGCATCTTGCCTTCTCAATATCCTTGCAAAACCAAACATGAATCATTCCATCTACCTGCCTATCAATCATGTCTTTATGTCGGTATCCATGAGACTTTCTTCCAATGATTGTGAAGGTATATTGCCTTTGTAAAGGTATTATTTTATGTAAGCATTATACACATAATCATACTTGAGAAATATTTTGCAAGTTTTCAGTGTTGTGGAAAAAGAAATGTAAAACAAGCTCTTCCATGGACCTTTGATATTAGGATAAGCATTGCACGCTTTTTGTTAAAAACTCAGGGTTTTTGTCAGTGGATACAAAGAAAGAACAAAAACCTGTAGCACCACCAAAGGCTTCAGGACATTGCTTAGCTAAAAGAGGCATCCAGCAGGGCAGCAGATACTGCAGTTTTCTGACTGTCCACATGGAACAGACTAAGTAAATTCACTCAATTTGCTTTTAATAGTATGTGGAAAGAAGGCCTTTGCAATCTAAAATATATGCCCTAAGTTAAACTTTGGCCTATTAAACAACTTGTTCTCTGACCCAAACCAAAATGTATTCATATTCTAATGCAGCAGTGTTTAAACTCCTTATGACGTTTGACCTGTGTCTCATTAGGGTCGCTGATGTTATATGTCTGTGGTGCAATGGACCATTACATTGCCTGAAGTTGCAGAGGAAAAAAAAGGATTTGCTAGCTGAAAACTCATTTGCTGGGGAAAACATGGTATCAAAGATGTCACAGAATAATTAAGAAAAGTAATCCGCTGTCACTAAAGAAAAATTTAAGAACCCTTCTGTTGTGACAACTGACTTTTCCTATGCTAAAAAAAATAGACTGTTTACTTTAAATTAGCAAAATTAATTTCAAATTGCCTTCAATTCTCAATAGTAATTTCATGTAACCCTTTTGCAGGATTTATATCTCCAACATATAGCACATATATCAGCTAAATAACTCATCTCAGTACCAGTGAAGTAAGTAAACAATTACGTATTTACTGACTTATTTTAAGTCAACTACCAGGCCACGCGGCCAGGGGAAGCTGTGGGCAAGCTGAGTGCAGCCCTCCGCTTCCAGCCCTGACTTCTGCTCTGCCCTCTCCTGTGTGCTGCCTCTCCTCCAGCTTCTATTTATAAATTAGCTACATGACACAGTTTCAGTGTGGGCAGCTGTCATTTTAACTAATCTCATCCTGTAAATCCACCCTAGCAGGCTTGTTCTCTATTGTGATTGGAGAATAGACTTTTTTGGGCGGCTTTCAAAAGCAGCATCTGTTTGAGCTAGCACCCATCCCTTAGCTGTGTGGAGAAGCACTTCCCTGAATTTCCCCCCTTCCCCGCCCTCCCCCTCCCCAGTTTTGTGCTCACCAAAAGAAAATGACAATTCTTGGATCTCACCCTTAGGCAACATCCTTCCTAGCCAGGATTTTGTTATAGTCGCTCAGTGGGCACTGACTGTGATTTCACTTACGGAGGGATGGAGGCTTTTTATGGCATTTGATATCATGCGTCCGCAGCACCGGGACAATTAACGGGACCATCCTATGGAACTATTACGGAGATGTCATGCAGTGCCTGTGGAACCATCACTGGGGTGAGGATATTTTTTTTTCCTCCCGCATCCTGTCAGAAATAACGAAGGGCATAAACTACTTGGTAAGGCCAGGCAGAGTGGGAAATAACACCAGTAAATCACTGATGGAAATGCAAAACCAAACACTGCCTCATGTGAAATGAGATGATGGACAGCTTGAGGAGCATGTGAGTCGCTGCCAGCGGCCAGCGACTTTTCAGCAGCTGTACTCAACGCCATCCCATCGCCTCACCCTCCAGCACCTGGCCCTCTCCCTGCAAAGGGCTGCCTGAAAAGCGGCCATTTTCTGACTTGGGGTTTGCAGCAGAAGACATGCCCTGAAGCTGCCACCTGGCTGGGCAGCATGCTTGGTGGTTCGCAACACAACCCAACTGGCCCAGACACACATTAAACATGTTGGTTTTCCTGCACAGAGCTATCCTGTGGTGCTCTGCAATCAATTACTGTTATACCACCATCATTAATAATTTTCTTAATGAAAATGATTCTGTTGATCTCCGTTGTATTTTAATTATCAGAGTTAAGCATAATTACACTGCAGCTCTGAGCTGGCATGTAGACTCCTTTAGGGCGCAATTTTGTTTTAACACACTGATAATGTAATTTTACATTGTGTCAGTTGTTTAGTTATTATCCAGTCGTACAATTCCGCTGTATTCCTGATAACAGATAATAACCTTAGCACCTCCTATATCCTGAAGTCATTTAAAAAGCAATATTGGAATTTCACAACTAGCTAACTTAATCGCCTTATGATTTTATAATTCCCACAGCTAAATATTTGTACAGACACCCTGTTTTAACAATGCCACTAAACATACGGTATCCATACATTTCACATAAATGGCTTAAATAACATCTAGAAAAATGTCTGCTACATGAGCATGGTTTTCAGTCCGTGCAACTGTATTTTTCACACCATTTCTATTCTATTCAGTCATAATTCATTTTTAAAAATCCCTCACAGTCCCAGTGGAAGATTTGCAGTTAATACCCCAGCCCCCTCCTTGGTTGTGGGGGGACTCCTACCTCTGTTCTCAGAGATTTACCAGGTCTGGTGCACAACTGTGTTAGGCACGAATGCTTCTCAAGTACACTACGTTGTGATGAACACACAGTTCATGCAATAATACTTCCTATGAATGTATCTTGCTTGAATTACTGAAACTCTGTAACTGTTTTTTGGAAAGAATATATAGATATATAGATATAATTCTAGATAAACTACAATTTCTAAAACCTGTCTAAAATTTCAGTTACCATTTCTAGGACTTCTCTTAAATTATTGACTAGACTAGTTTTGAAATATGAGAGAAATTTGACATAAATATTAAAACAATAAAAGCATGTCTTTCATATGGAATTATGGTTGTAAAAGTTTCCTTTCAAAAAATAGAATGGGATAATGGCACATGCCATGAGTAGCAGCTTGTAGCACAGCTTGTCAAAAGGGACACTAATGAACTGTTTTTCCCTTTTCTAATTTGTCCTAGTATTAGGGAAATGTAGTTATAAAAAATACAGAAAGAAATAAGTTATCCTAGACTAAACAGAATTAATTTCAGATACTGGATAGTTATTTCATAGCTATTCACTCTGAATGTTCTCTGATGCATGATTTTAAATAACCAGTTTCTTAATCTAAAAAATTATACAGAAAATGAATTGTGATTTCATAACTTAGCAATATAATCCTATAATTGTACATAATATATAGACATGTACGTATGTGCACACACTTTTCATGTTTGTTTGCCTAGAGAAAATATTTTATGGAGAGTTTTGAATTAGCTGTCCAGTTCAGATTCACTTTCAATGGGAACCACTCCTCTCCCTGTGATTACTCTGTGTGCAATACGTGGGTGACTGCAGTGCCCACAGCTTCTAGTGAACTGCAAGTCAGGCTGACATTCCTATGCTCTGCTGAAAGAACTGGGGGAAATTCTGCTTTCAAAGATATCACTGTAATAAGCTAAAAGGAAATATGTCATGTGCTTCTGAGTCAGCAACTGATCAATCAGTACCATGTACTGCTAGCCAATTCTAAAACTTATTTTCTTCGTAGAAATGTGCCGATTTACTCCACTCATCTCATCTTGGGTATAGTAAGGAAAACAGCTCCCAGGTGATCAAATCTGCTACATGTACAATTCCACACATTTGTTCAGCTAATTGCTTTCAGAAATAAAAATGTATTGCTAGGCAAAGTAACAGAATTATACACATGCAACTACAACATAACATCGAATTACAACTACATGCCAGCTGACACCGTTTCATTAGAAGTAATGGCACTATAGGAGACAGAAAGCTAACACAAATCTAGGCAATGTAATCTGGAATGATGAGATACAAATTGAAGGAAGAAACATTATTCTATGTATTTATTTTACCATCTTCTATTTGACATTCTTTTGTGATCCAAGTCAATTAATCTTTCTAGTACAAAAATCCCAGCAGAGCTCAAGGTAAGTGTAGGTGCTTAATGAATGACAGAGCAGCCAACTCAAAGTGTAAAGAGATGAACAGAATGCAGTAATGGTAAAGCATATCTACAACTTATTTCCTGCATTAGTTTAGTGAAATAGCAGGTTTTAAACATGTATATATAAATTAGGACTCAAATTTATCCTCAACTTTAGCTATAATATGCATCTGTGGTAGAGAGCTGTGGAGCTCAATTCACCTTGAGCACTGTATGACTGCCTCACAGATAACCTGTTAACCAAGTACTAAAATAACCAGCATCATCAGTGAAACAAAATCCAGCACATTTGAATGAAAATCCTAATGTTTTGGGCTACTCAGACTGCACACCATTTCAGTATTTGAAAAAAAATAATCGCATTTCAGTAGATTCAGTCAGACAGATAGCACTGAAACTGTCTAATGAATTAGTGTTTGTAACGTACTCTGAAGATGAAAAGTCTTACTGGTATATATATGCTAAGTATTATTATAATTACAGAGAAAATGTAATACTTGATAAGACTTCCTCCTATGGGAATTTGCAAAAGCTGTATTTTGGAGTGAAAGTAATTTCCCATTACATGAAAAAGTGGTTGCAGAAAAGTTTGCCTGTGAGTATTCAATACTATGAATGGCAAACTGCGGCTCTGGATTCACAGGAAAAGCTTCACTATGTTACTCAGAGCACTTTGCTGCGTCTTCCACTTGGGCACCAATCAGCAAGCTGTGAAGCAAGGGCAGCTCAACCCTTTTTAGATCTGAGCCCAGTTCTCTAGTACTGCAGGTGTTTCAGGTTGCAGAATGAACGTGTTGGCATTCTGTAATTATAATAGAAAGAATTTGTAAGACCCTGGTGTGCAACTCATTTTTAACATGCAAATTCCCTGTTTTCAGCTTTTCAACTTTCAAAGGCTTGTGGCAGTTTAAAAGCAATCCTCTTATAAGTGTATAAATTGCAATGATTATAGGAACAAGTTGTAATTGTTTCTAGTAAGTTTTTAGGAGTCTTTGATGTTATGATTAGTGTTTTGTATGTTAATATATTGATATGGGTGCTTATTTGCCTGGATGCTTGTATGCTGAATTGGTCACTAGGTTGCCTCAGCAAACAAATCTTTGATCTCAGTAGGTCTGTTTGGTTAGAAATAAAACGTAAAAGAAATTAAACAAGAACAGTGCACATTCTGAAGTATTCACAAAGTGCTGGGATCAGTGATTGAAATACAAGGAAGGAAGGTCACAGTTTTGCAGCCTGATCTTCAGGGGGAATGCCAAAAACAGCTACACCAAAGAAGTTTTTCTTATTCCATGCATCCAAGTGGTGGGTTTTGGGGTGGGGTGTGTTTTGTTTTGTTTTTAACATATTGTAATGATGCCATAACCACATTTACAAAGCTTTCACTGTGAGTGGTCAAAGAGCATGGTGCATAGTCCATGGCACTATGGACTGAACCCAAGGCTCTTTGGGTTGGTTCAAGATGCAAGACTGAAGCCTTTGCATCTGAAACCAAAGTAGCTGTTAGATGTGGTAGATTAGACAAAGCATTTTGAGGGGTCTCAAAAGAGCTCATAATGACTTGAGCAAATCTGACAATTCACCTAAGACAGAAATGATTCGCATTGCCACTAGCTAATACATTCCAGTGAAGCATCATCACATCATGCCACTACACAGAGACTGGAAGGTCAGAGGCAAAAATCCTGAAATCCAGTTCCAGTTATCTTCCGTTACCATGCTGACATGAAGTCTTATCTCATAGCCCAATCAAGTCCACATTCTTCTTATAAAACCAGATTTCAGTTAGTAGTCTACAATATAATGTAACTGAGGAATATTATAGACTATGACCAATAAAATGTCAGAAAGAATTCACCTATTTAAAGTGTATAGATTTTACTGATGTCTCCCAAGAGGCACTAGCTCTCAGAGATGAATGGATGGTATACCTTATGGCAGCTGACACCCTTCCGTGTTTATAAAGTATTTAATATACTACAGACTCCAAGTCAGGTTTTTATATCATTAAAAGGAAAAAAAAAAGAAGGCAAAATTAGAACATGGTAGGAAAATAGGAATAAAAACTGTTCAACTTTAAGCCAAAACAAACTACTTCATTTTCCTTTTATGCAACAGGTGCATTTTTATCTTGGTAACTTACAAAAGAAAGTAGAGAAAAAAAAATCAGCTTGTGTTTACCTTTGCTGTACACAATGCAGTTGTTTTTGTTGTCTTCTACTCCTTGCCAAGTCACATCCAGCAACCACTTGGGGCCAGCAGTCAATACCATAGGGACTGAAGCCTTTGTCTTCTGTAGGAAGGATGATAACAAACAGATGCCATTTGCTTGCCTTGATTAAGAACTTGAATAATAATAATAATAATCATTTTATTTGCAAACAACAAAATCTCCGAACCCATAAGCCAAGGTCTTATTCCCTTGCCTCAAGATATTTTTTAAGAAGACACAAGCAGTAAGCTTTAGTTCTTTCATTGATTGAATGGTGAAACTATTATCAAGGATTTTTCCGAATGATATTGGATCAGATCTCCAAGATTAAACAGATCTCTGGTGGCTGAGAATTATAAAGGGAATGCGGATGACTTTCACAGCAAAGAGCCAAGTGTTTAGAAGTGAACTTTAGACACATTGTACTTCATTATCAGCAGGATCTCACTATTTCCTGAAACAGACAGGAAAGAATTTAAAGAATCGGTATCCATTTCAAAGATCTGTTCTGGGCAACATTTGTATTATCATAGGAAATTGTTATGAATGGATAATGGAATTTTTCGCCTTTTGCTGAGTGTTGAGGTGTGATTTTACGATGTCTGAAATAATAATAATGCTAATGAGTCACGGCACTTTGTCTCAAAAAAAGACGATAAAAGAAGTTGTATTAATAAATTCAAAGGCACAAGAGTAAAGCATCCATTGCACCGGAAAGATGTACAGGCAAGGAGATGCACATTTAACAAAACCGTCTCTTGTGCATATTTCAGATTCTATATTTAGAGAATTTGCTATTTAAGAAGGTAAGATAGAGGCTTCAAATTTATTAACACTTAACTCCTTTTACTAATCAAGTGGCAAAAACCCTGTGGGTAAACCTGAGTTTGTCAATATATAGCAGTGAGATGCCACTTAGACTTCTATCATTCACAGGTCTTTTTCTCTGTATCAAGCATGAAACCACAACAGAGAGTACAAAGTACAACAGTGACCATGTAACATTTTTTTTCTGGGATATAATTTTGTCCAAGAAATTCCAATTATTTGATTTTTTTTTTTTTATATTGCACCAATAATTCTCCAGTTGGCTCCAGCTGTGTTCTATTGTGATATGATGTATGATTAAGGGAGTTTAAAAAAATTAAGATAAGGAAAATTCCAGATGCATTGGCCACATTGATTACCTATGATTGTTCTAGAAACGAAGTATATTTTTAGAGGTACCACAGCGCATATTACATTCCCAAAATATATAAAAAATTATTTATTGAAAACAAGGTATCATTGAAAATATTTTAGTTATATAACATGGAATTATAATCTTATATAAGTCGCAGTTAATATAATTTATGATATACAAATATTTTAATGATGATAGAATAGGGCATATTGAATGTCACAGTTCTTCATATTTGGGGTTTTTTTGATCTGTTTATTCTCTAATACTCTTATCAAATCTAGTAATTCTTAATTAATTTGCGTTTCATATGTTAATATTTTCACAGAAAGGTTTATGCACTTTTCTATATGCACTCTATATGCACATTTCTATATGCACTCTATGACATTATTCATCTTCCAGAAGTATTGGAAAAACAGACATAAATGAAGAACAAAATTAGTAAAAAGGAATGCAATAGCCACCAACAATACACCTACCCAGAGACATACAATGTCTCAATTCCTAATATTGTTTTTTCCTGTGGGAATTTGCAGAAAGTGTGTGCTTACATGAAGTACTAAAAGAGTCAACTCAACTGCTTGTGTTTGAAATCTGAATTTAAATGCTGATTTCTAATTGGCCAGTAGACAACATTAAGAGAAAAAAATTTGGTTGAGTTCATATATAAATTATCAAGAAGCCTGATACTTCCGATTATTAAATCAGTGCAAAGTATTTACATATGGACTGCATGGACAATCACTATGTGAATGAGGCATGAACTGAAAAAGATCTGGAAGAGATGAGGTGAAAGTTAATGAAAGTACCATCTCTATCTTCTATTATAGAAAACTCTGGTCTTTAGTGTCATTTACACCAAAACAGTGCTAAGGCTGCTATGGAAATAAGGAGGAGTGGCTATTCTTCACGTAGCTGAGAATCATACTCATATTAATTTCAAGCTTTAGCATGAAGATTAGCAACCATAACTGCATAGCAATAATGAATAGGAGGACCAGGACATGTTCCTACCACATGCTGCATTTCTTAACTGTCATTTCAGTCAACCCTTTAACATGATTTTTGTGTTTATATGTGTTCTTCATCTTTGGTAATCCCAAGTACAATCAAAAGGCAGTGCAATATTATCCATGTAGTGGACTTCTCCAAGTACACTATAAATGATTAAGATATTCAAACAGGTCTTTTTTTTTTTTTTTTTTTTGAAGTTGGAGGCCAAGTTAAAAAACAAACCAAACCAAAATTCTATCTTCTAAGAGCAAAAGGGATAATCTATTTAATTTTCACAAGATCTAATTCCTATTTCTGGTTTTCTTTTTCCTAGACATCTGATATTTCATTGCATCTCTCCCATCTGTAGAGGTATTATTTGCATTAAGATGGTATCAAAAAGCCCCAAATATCAGGATCTTCTTATGCTAGCCAATAGTTTATTATCTACATAGACAGAACAAATAATACGTCCTGGGAAAGGATTATACTTAACCACACATTGCTGAGGAAGAAATGAGATGCTAAGATACCATTTGACTTCCTCGCAGAGATTAATTTCTCCTTTGGTAAGTGGTAGGCTTAGATCCAGGCCACCATGCTTGTTTCTTCTAGGCAACAAGAGGAGCCCAGACTGGTGCTTCATCCCTTCCGAGGTGAAGTAGCAGCAGCAGCGGGTAGACTGAGCACCAGCAGTTAGGACAAGAATCTGCTCTGCCATCCCCTGTTTACAGGGCTTGTTTGGAACTTAAAGAACTACATGGAGATCACTACATTAGCTCTGAGGTCAGCTTGGCAGTAAAACTTGTAATCAGTTCAGCAGCTGTGAGTGGTCTCTAGGCACTAGAGACAGGCTGGAGGAGGAACAGGGTGTTTCATCTCATAGCTCTGCTAGCCCAGAAGAGCTGGTGGACACCTCAAAAGAATTTCCCATTCTCACATAGCTCTGCTCACAAGCTGCACAGATATGTAAATAAACTTCTTTTAATATGAAAGCAAAACTTCACAAGGCCCTAGCTGCTTGTAAAGCTTGGCAGCTCCACTAAGGGAGACAGGCAATGGCTTCTCTTTGAAGTACCTCAGAGGCATACTGTGTGAGCTGTAAGACAAGTCAGGATCACCACAGCAGTTCTTGGGGTCTGGCATCCTGTGAGGTTCACATGTTCATAGGAGTTGTTCACCACTGACAAAGGCTTGCTCTTGTTGTGCCTTATTACATAGTAAGAATTGAAGCAAGCCTGCTGATTCAGGAAAGGCCATTTCCCTAAAATGGTTAAAATGAAAAGACCCCAGTCCAAGATAACAAGAAGCCATGGTTAAATCAGTCATGCCTTTATCACCTCAAGATTAGACTACTGCAATGCGCTATACCTGAGGCTACATTTTAAATCCATTTGAAAGCTGAAGCTGGTGCAGAATGCGGCAACCCGCTTGTAAAGCAGGATATCGTGCTTTGAGCGCATTACACCAGTGCTTTTTAATCTGCACTAAGTGTCTTTGGGATTTAAGGCACTGGTTACAACCTGTGAAGCCTGGGACCTGTCTGTTTGAGATACCTAACTGAGACCTGCAAGGTCCTTTGCCCCAGCCATACAACTATAGCTGAGATCCACCAAGGGACATGAAAAAGGCCTTTCTTGGCTTGACACAGAAGAAACTCTTGGCAAGGCAACATGTTCTTCATGACTGCTCTTTACCTGTTTCACTTGAAGTATGTTCATGCTTTGACTTTCAGAAAGTAGTATGAAAATCATTGTGTAACTCATAAGATGTATTTGTCTTACTGTAACATTTAGTTGGTCATTCACAAAATGGTGGTGGTTGTTGTTAGCTACTTAACGCTATGTTTTTTTTACAGTGCTATTAGGAATAACTAGCTTAAGCTTAAGAAAGGTACCTTTTTATAAAAAAGATTTCTTGACAGAGAAGCAACAATATTACAGCTGCTTAAAAATAAGAGTTTAGTAACCAATCAAAATTCTATTTATCCCTCCAAAAGAACTGCTACAAATTACTCAAATTACAAAACATTCTGCTTGCTGCATAAGTATCATCATAGGGATCTGGTAACATCCATAAGATGGGGCCATACAATAGCAACCTCACATTGTGGAAATGATGGCACATTCTAGAACCATAATATTGTCTGCTGCTCTACACTAGGTAAGTGTGTATTCTACACTTGGGTTATTTTTACCTGAAAACACAATTTCTGCTAATGTCTTCATGTCATAACTAGACAAATTTGACAAGGACAAACAGGGTCAAAACTCTCAGGGAACAATTAGAATCAGCTAATGAGGATAAAAGAGGTCAGGCAGGCATCCACTTTTCACTAACCTTTGAAACACTAGACAAACAAGGGAGGTAACCCCCAATAAATGCTTATATTCAGTCAAGAGGTTAATGGAGATAAAAATAGCCATCAGAGCAGGCCAAAAATAGTTTTGCACTCTCACTAAAAGGAACCAGTGCTGACAAGTAATGTTAGATGGGCTCTTCCCTGCAAAGATTTCTAACATATGTGTGTGGCCTGACAGAAACTTGAGGAAACCCCCACACTGAAGAGAAATACAGTATGAGCAAGTTGTTTGAAATCTATGAAATTCTATTGTCAAATGCCTGATCATTGCTAGCTGTGGTCCTAAGAAGCTGTCCTAGGGCAAGAAATAGGTACTGAGTTTATGTTGAGGAAATGCCTCAACCTTGAGGTTGAATATTATTCAAGGACATGAACTGTTCATTGAAAAATCACTACATTTCTATCTTTACTTTTTTTCCTTCAGTCAGTACAGAGCTCTATAATGTCAAAACTACTTCATTAAAGTACTTCATTAAAGTACTTCATTAAAGTACTTTCACCAAAACAGAGGAAAGTTGCTGGAGACTTAAGATATTCAAGGGCTTTTCTTCTAATTGTATTTTGGTTCCTGAAAACAGATTTTCTTTCTATATCTTCCAAAAAACCTACATTTTGATGAAAGATACAGAAGATTACCAAAATGTTTTTATTTCCTTGGAGAAAGTTCTCATGCCCCACCATGCAGTTTTACTTTATATAGCCAATTAAAAACAAGACTGTACTGAAGAGCTGTAAATATAACTCAGGTAGCTTCAAATATGAGTCTAGGGTAGTAAAACACCAGTTAATACCCTAATGGAGGTTTCTACTTTGAAATTAAATTTAAATTTTAATTTGATCATCACAGGGTTAGCATATCTTCTGACATGCTGAAACTGCAGAACATCCCTTCTTGAGAGGTAAGGTTCACCTTTAGTGGTCATCATACTCAATACAGAAAAACTTCAGCTGGGAAGGCTTCCTAAGGATTCATTCTGGACTGGGCAATAGCAGAGATTTGCACAGGTCTTAAGCTATCCCTAATTAATTAATATTTAAGATGTTTTTGAGTAAGAAGAGTGGTAACTCCACTTTATCACCTCATGCTTCCAATGACTGTCTCACTGTATTTCTTTATCATGGAACTGATTACAAATTCATCGCACCCTAAGACAAGCCCATCCAAACAGTCCAGTGGACAGACCCTCATTTTCTTATCAATTTGTGTGCAATCAGCTGGACTGTATTTCAATTTCTATAGCTTCCCTGAAAACTCTTATTTTTTTTTCCAAGGAGAGTTCAGTCTTTAAAGAATATTTATCTCAAGGTCTTCTCTGGAAACCTTATGAGGCAAGGCCCGTGGCAGCACTTCACTGTGCCACAACTTTCTTTGATAGACATGTATAGGCAACTCCTTCCACTCACACAAGACTGGAGATGTCAGGATGTTTTCAGTGTCATGGTTCCATGCTGATGGCAAACACCATCAAACAAAGCAAAGACACGGCTGTCTGCAGCCTATAAACACCTTCTCTGTAATTGCACAATTGCACCAGGATTTCAGTTTCCACAGCCCCCACTATGTCTATCAGTGTGATCTTGAAACTTAAACTAAATGGAAGAAAACTTCTGCAATCATTAGTCCTTGAGGTTGAAATTAAAAAAAAAGTTTAAAAACCTGATATAAACATAATAGACACAGTTAATTTCACCTAAATCTGCAGACAGCCAAGAATAACTGTCTTAGTTACTACTTTACAACTTCATGGGATAGTTTTTCAGAGGACTGTTCAAGTGTCATACATCAGATGTCTGTCTCAGGGTGAGTTGAAGGGAATACAAGAATCAGCTTTATCGTACAGATGTAACTGATGTTCTGGCATGCCTTTCTGGCATAAAGAAGATAGACAGAAAAACTGTTGCTTGTGATGGCTATGAAACTACTGATGGAGAAAAGAAGGGGGATCAGTGTTATGTCCCATAATCTTAGACAAGGTGGGAGGGAAAAAGTCCTCATGGTCTCTTCTGCCCAGGGCTCTGGATTCTTGTTATGTAGTGCTAGAGATTAACATGGCAGTGCTGCACCCGCAGACTTGCTGGCTGTGAAATAACCTGCTTCATTCCTAGTCTACAATGCATTATACGTAGCAATTTATTGTGGAATTCCACTTAATCTGAAGAGGGAACCCCTTCAGGGGTCATTTGGGGGTTTTTTGGTGACAGTAGAAGAACAGGTAGCACTGGAAGAGGCTGTAGTCACACCAAAGCCTTTAAATATTTCAAACACAAAAAAGGAAAAAAAAAAAAAAAAAAAAAGTACACACAGATGGAATCCCAAAAGACAGCTGGGATTCCCTGCAACTGAGAAACCCTGCTGTTTAACCCAAGAGATCATCACTTGTCAAGTGACAGTGACAAAACTGAACATACATTTCATCATATATCCACAAACCTAAACCAAACCAAAGAAAATATTCAAACAAAAAAATACACTTTAGGTCTGTTAATATTTTCCAATATTTGTCATTATTTCAATATGATTCCAAATTTGTTGTTAATATCAAAGATGCCTGCTGATCTATGTCCCTAATGAAAATTAAATGTACTCTAAATGTTGAAAACATTTCATGTTAAGTAGGTAGAATGCATTTTTTTTCACATCTATAAAATAAACATAAATCAAATCTCACTCTAGGTGACAAATCTCACTCTAGGTACAAAATAATGGCTGTCAAAAGCAACTTTAGCTTGCTCTATTTAATCCAGGATACTCTTGGAAGCCATCTTGAAACCCTTTCCCAGAACTAGGAAGGCTTAAAATAATTAATTCACATACTGGAGTATCTAGTCCTTGCTGAGGGTCCCAGTGATTCCTTCTGGCTGCTTGCTGTGAGGTCCTGGACAATGTGACAACCCACTGACAGGAACAGAAAAGCTGGAAACTGAGACTCCAAACACCTAGTGAACTTCCCCTGCCTACACCACCCTGTGTTGAAGAGGCTTTCTGTTTTTGTCCTTCCCTCTTATAAAGTCTTTCCACCTGGCTTCACTCCACAGCTGCTCCTCCCCTGCCCTGAACTCTCACCTTTCTCTTTCTTCCATTTTGTATATTCCTCACTATGTCTAGATAACTCCTCTCCCAAAGAACATGGTAGGGACAGCAATGTATTTTGCTATCACTTGACTTTCTCATTATATTTCTCCTATTACTCTCGGTCCTGTTCATTTCATTCTTTGGGAAAGCAGTGTGTGTGTATATATATATATATATGCATTATATGTTTACACAATTACCAGCACCAGGAAACTGTATTCTTAGTTCGTGCTGTGATTAGCATAAATATGATGAGGATATTCAGAAACTGCAATGCTAAGTGAGTCATCTCTGTTGTGGTAAGTTGATACCTGCACGTAGCATGCCCATCGTCATTGTGTCTCAGTACTCAGCTATCTGCTGTGGGTGTTGAACCTTTCTGCTTTACTGTAAAGTTTAATACTTTGGATAATACCATTCCAGAGATGACATGCACCTGTACTGATGAAATCACACACTATATAACTTATCTTTAGACAAGATATAATGCAGTGATGCTTGCACGCTTTCACAGTGAATTATCAGTGCGTTTCTTCTATTGGGTTAACCTCCCTATTGTAAATTATTGTCTAAGAATTAGTTCTCTCTTTCTTCTAATGACATCATGTTGATATTTGCCAGCCAATATTTTCTGAATGCACTTCATTAAATGTAACTCCTTTCAGTTTTGCTAAACATTTTTAATGTTAAATAGCTGAATACTCTGCTCAGTATAGCTCAGCTGCAATTCTGCAAACATTGAGTTTATGCTGGATGGGTTGAAGGACTAAACTCTGGGATAAACCATCAATCCCTGTTAATAGTCTGACACTTGCTCTCTCACTTTGCATTTGAGCCTGAGGTAGTTAAAGTGACAACCGATATTCCAGACGAATAAGGAGACAATTACAGGTTTTTCTAGAAAACGGGAAGGCATTTATATTGCATCTTAGTTACAGTGTGGTACTGAATAATCTCTGTTTTGCAGTAATTTGGGATTTTTTTTACACTCTTATACTTTTCTTACACTGGAATGGATGATCTAAACCATCATTTCCAGAAGTCCAGATTTCATGTTTTATATGTATTTATTTTAATTTAAGGAATCCATTAAAATACAAAAATTAAAAAAAAACATGCATGAAGCCTTCTATAAACAGTCCATTATACAGAACTGTAAATTGGTTAGTAGTTATAGATTCTGCTCATTATATATTATTTTTTCTTTGTCTGGAACTGCAAACACAAGTTGTGCATTTTATTTTAGAAAAGCAAATGTTTTTGTTATGAAAGCTGAATAAGTCCTGATTTAGCAGCAGTAAAGATAATATTTTGTAATTTAACTTTTTTTTTTTCCCAGAACCAAAAAGGTAGAAAATAAAAAGTTCTCTGTACATGCTTGTCCAATATTTTAACTGTATAATCCAGTGCATCTTTATTAGGATTATATTTCCAATGAATATTGTGAGGCCTTTATGAAATAAGTATTTAATACATAGGTATTGTAGTCAATGGTGTGGGTATTATAATGTAATTCTCTTGATGATGCATGACACAAACTACAGAGGTGCATGCACTTGAATGCAAACAAAATGTTATAGGAGAACAGAAAAAAAATCTATGCTTTTCTTCAAAATTTTTATTGATTTCTGTGCATGTTTTAATTAGATATTTTTACATATATCTTTACCAACTGGAAACATGATACTTTAAAGTAACAGTATAAATCCAATATACAGTCCTCTGCCCAAGTTTTATATTTGTTAACACAGCATAATCATTTAAGGTAGAAGTTTAACACATGATTCAGCAACCAGTAGTCTACATGTATGACTTTGATTAATCATTTTTAGTTCAGTTAAAACATCCCAGTTTATCTCATTTCAAGATTATCCTTGACATATTTAGAAACCCTAATGCAGATTTTATGGCCCACACCTATCCCTGATGGTGCTAATGGACTAGACATAATGAATCATTCTAATTTGGATGAAAGGACCACACAACATTGTGGCAGTCCTTTAGAGAATTAAGGCTCAATTCTGATCTTCCAGACTTATGAATGCGTTTTTGGGATTAGGCTGCATATCTGTACATCTGTTGAGTCTCAAAGGGTGTATACTCAGCTAAGTATTCTGACCTTCCAATGTACTGTATCAAATGTATGGCCTTGGGATATGAAAGGATTTGATTACAACTGTATTTTAAGACCGATTTAATATATAATTATGGGGTAAAACCTAATTCCTCCTTACATCTTCATGTAAAAAATTCCCTCACTATTAAGCAGACACTGAGATTTTTTTCACCCAGTGAGTATGGTAGTAAGTGGAAGAAACTGAAGCACCCACCCAGGATAATGTAAAATCAAGGACAATCTTCTTAGGGATGGCTTTAAAATGAGCTTCTTGTGTCCGTAAAAAATAAGTTTAAATTATCTCCTGTGAGTGTGTTGCCAGTTGGTACGCTGTTGCATTATGCATGATTCTTGACTGCTTATGTAAAAGTAAACTGGAATGAGTTTCCATTAGTGATTTTCTATGTTACTTTATGCTTTCTTGTCTACAAGTGATGAGGAGAGAAATTAACTTTACAAATACATATAATATTGATGAAAGTTTGTATGGCATTTTTTGTTATTCCCTAGTCTCTTTTAAGTACAGTTTCTATTTTCTAGTCTATCAAAGATAGAATTTTGCAAAATTTCCTTTAGCTGGTAAAACTTTCAGAAGATACACATAGAGTTTTTATGTAAAATTTTTAATTTTTTTTATTTCACTGAAAACTCCTTCCCACATATTACTACTGAAAAAAACCACAAAATACTAAAATAGCCTTCACAAGAAAATTAATTGAGTAGAAATTAACATGCCTATGCAGTATTTTAGGGGTTTGGATCTTTTTTCCATTTCAAAAATTTTGTATAGATTTTTAAATAAATAAAAATGGTATTGAGTAACTGATTGATATGGGGATATCAGAGAAAATATATTTCAAAATTCTGTGCTTTTTCATCCGTATGATCTTTCACCGATCTGAATTACGGATTAATGGTGCTTACACTTTCTTTATCATTTCAGAAGGCTTGGACCAAGAAGATGAACTGAGCAGAGCAGCATCTTTACCTTGCAAGCAGTTACTTTATTCCAGCTAAAGAATACGTTACACATAGTCATGAAATTTTTTCCACACTGCCTTAAAAGTGTGAGGGTTTTTTTATGGTTGTTGTTCTCACATAAAAATGAAAATGAAGTTCCCTAAAAAGCCTAATGGCAGATTAAAAGGATCCTCACTTTTTATAGCTTCTATGACATAGTTGTGTAATGCAGCTCTCATGTAAATTGCTCAGTGTACTGATTATATGCAGCATGAGGAAGAACTGCAACTATGTAAGTTTCCATGAAAAAAAGAAGTCTTCAAAGAATGGGTGAAGGTCCTTCACTGGGACTGGAGATAAAGATGGAGAGTCCAGCCGCGGGACTGGTGAGTACGGGGCTCCAGTTCCAGTAAGACTCAACAAACAACTCAGATCAGAATCTAAAGTGCAGGAAAACAGCCTGTAGCTTCGAGATTAGCTTTCTCACACTATTCCTGAGTTAAGCCAGTACAAACATCATCATGAATGCATAATTATGATTATGCACTACACTATGCATAATAGATCTTAAAATCTGGAAACAAAGAAGTAGTGTAGGAATGCTGGTTTTAGGCTTTTGGTTTTGAACACAATGAAGCTGGGTGTAAGGGTAAAAGACTTTCTGTAAGTAAAAACAGTTCCATGAAAATATATTTTACTTGGAAAATTCATTCAGATACTCATGAAACATTTACACATAAAAGAAGGGCTACAAGGGAGACAGGGACCTGCTGTTATATTTATAACTTGCAAATAACAATGAATGAAGCCCAAAACCCTCCCATTTTAAAATATTTTCAGGAACTCGAAAAAACAATCACTTGGAATAAGTAACAATAGACAAAGAAGCTAGCAGCTTGGCAAGTTTATTTGAAGAATCTTTTTCTTAGAAAAAGATAAAATTATTTTTTAAAATTATTTGCAGCAAGAATTTGACTATGACCCTATTCCTGTTTCTGGGACTGATGGATAGGCACAGGCCTGTATCCTAAGTTTAAATGATGGTGTAAATAAAAGAGTGATGCAACTTCCTTAAAAGGGAGCTGATGGATTCATTCACTTTCATGTGTGGAAACAAAATAGTGTGAAAATAATGAATGGAACAACTGGGTATGTCTAGGACTACAGAATACTGGTGTCAAACTCTTGCCAGTCATCAGTCAGATTAAACCACTTGAGGACAGCGGTTATGCAGTTCCATGTTCTCTAATGGGACCCCCTGGGAGCGGTAAAGCCTCTGTTTGAGATCACAAGTCTTCAAGTGTTAAATCCAGTTGGCGGCTGGTCACAAGTGAGGTCACCCAGGGCTCAGTTCTGGGGCGATCTTGTTTAATATCTTAAACTATGACCTGGATGAGGGGATTGAGTGCTCCCTCAGTAAATTTGCAGATGACACCAAATTAAGTGGGAGTGTCGATCTAATTGAGGGTAGGATGGCTCTGCAAAGGGATCTGGACAGGCTGGAGGGATGGGCTGAGGTTAATGGTATGAGTTTCCACAAGGACAAGTGCCAGGTCATGCACCTGGGTCACAACAACTGCCAGCAACGCTACAGCCCTGGGGAAGTGTGGCTGGAAAGCTGCCTGGCAGAAAAGGACCTGGGGGTGCTGGTGGGCAGTCAGCTGAACATGAGCCAGCAGTGTGCCCAGGTGGCCAAGGAGGCCAACAGCATCCTGGCCTGTATCAGCAATGGTGTGACCAGCAGGAG
>VZZY01023516.1:122939-167567 GCA_013400335.1 Eurystomus gularis
ATGGTGCTGACTTTCAAAAGTAGGGAGCGCCAGAAAGAACACCAAATTTGCACCTATTTTACAGGAGTCAGGTTCATTTTTAAAAATTTTTATTTCTTTCTATGAAATGGAAACTCAGAGGGGTAATAAGAATCACACTTGGTACCACCACACTGTGGACTGAATTTATGTAATTAGGAAGCCATTCTACTGTTGGTGTAGATCACTTTCCCAAACAATGATTTTTTAATTCTAAAAGGTAGTTTTTCCTGGAAGGCTTTTCCTGGTTTAAAGAAAATAAAATCAAATCCCTTCCACTTCCAATAAAAATCTCAAATCAATTTTCAGACACCTGAACAAAAAAAAAGCCAGCTTCCAATGTTCCTAGTACTTCAATATCCCAGTGAAGTCAATAAAAGGAAAAGAAAGCCCCTCTTCAGTGCACGTGTAACAGAGCCAAGAACGCAACGTAACACCACAAACAGCATCAGTGGTATGAAAAATCAAGAGCTGCAGAAGAGCAAAAGCTTTAGCAACTGGCAGAATCAGAGGAAGTCCAAGTTATCAAACTACCGAAGTTAGTAAAACTTTATACTAGAATTTCTCTTATTCTTGTCAGAGAAATTGGCATTAAAATGCTACAGTACTCCAGCCACCCTATCTGTTTCAAACAACCACCACATATCACTTGGCACTAATTGGCAGCAGCTGTTCAAGGCAGGCTTGAACCTGGCATCTCTACTGAGCAGAGAAAAATCCCTGCTCCCAGGAGATACGGGCCTCCAGGTGAGGTGGAAGGCCACCACCAGTGTGGGGCATTGGTCTTGCATGGCAGCCGCCTGGCTTGAGGGTCACTGCAAGCTCTGCACCCCCAGCACCCCACTACAGCACTCACAAGCATTCTCAGTTTTAAAGGGAAGGAAATGAGTAATTGCCTGGTTCTCATAAGCTCAGATCCCATTTACACATTGAAGGGAGGTGGCCATGTCTGCAGAGCGCGTGAGCCTCTGAAAGCTCCTGCTAAATCCAAGGGGAACACTTGGGTGATGAACGCTCAGAAAATCTGCCTCTTCGCTTCCCTGCCACAGAGGTGACCTTTGATCAAACTTCCTTTTGCAAAGCTGTGGATGGCAAATGAGTGAAGGCAAGCTGTGACATCAAACAAAAGAAGCAGCGGTCAAAGCCAGCACTGGCTGCAGCACAGCTTTACGGTCCAAATCAGCTGTTAGAAGGAGAAAAGGGAATGCTCAGGACTAAGCACTCCTACTGCATGCAATACAGGTGACACTGGCCTTTGCTCCTTGAAAGTTCAAGTAAAACTTGATTTACAGCCACACCTTGGGCGGTGGGCGAGTGCTAGGAGAGCAGAGAGAGATCTGGACAAAGAGTGATGGGAGGTGGGGGTGGTGGGTTCCCTTAGTATTATAAAAATGCATCTTACTCTGTTTTTAATCAACGAACCTTATCCAGCAATCAAGGCAGATATATAATAAGCTGAGCTACTCTGTAAATCTAAACATTCCCCACAAATAGAAAAGATACAGCCTGAGCTCTCTGATTGTTACTACGGCAACTATCTAAAATGAAAATCTTGTTAACCCTTTGCATGCTGTAGCCACCCATGCTTCAGTGTTAGCTGACTTCCGCGCACTTATCTCTCCTTTTTCCCCCTCAAGAAATTCATAATTGTATTGCTTCACAGTAGTTATGCTCTGGTTATCCTATTTGAGACTGAAAGGACTGCAATAGGTGGTAGTTTCCTGTGTACAGCTGAGTTTTGTTACTTGCTTATTATTGGGATTATAGTTCAAAAAACAACTAATAAAACACAAGAGAAAATCCCTAGATTACTCCACAAGGCCTGGGATTTTGATTAAAACCTTGACAACAGAAATGGGATGCTTTCTAGTAAACCCCACCACTGCTTTTTTTTTTTTCTAGTTATGAAATGATTTAACTGTAAACAGGGTATTTGTCAGAGGAATTATTTCTAGGTTACTTTCAAAATGCTTTTTTTAAAGCTTCTGTTTCTTAAGTACTGCACAGAAGACTGCAAGGTATTTTAACAAAACTATGTATTAACCATAGTTCTTCGAAAATTAATCGGCAGGTATTGGACTTAAAATCTCTCTGAAATGTAAGAAAATTCAGACAGATGAGAAAACTGACTTTCTAATTTCTACAAGAGCAGCAGATGATTTGGCAACCAGATTTGTACATGTATCTATCTGAATATTTGGAACAGTACTATTATAACTTCTCTGTCGCAGTATCACGACAAAGCAAAATTCTCTGCAATTGTAAAGTCTCCCACAGCTCATTGCTGAAAACAACTGAAGCCATGGAAATTCATCTGTATTTAAAGTGAAGGAAGCAGGACGTGGCCCATGGCCATCAATTCTATTGATTCTTCTACTTCATGCCTACCATGTAATTAAGAGACGCTCTTCACTGCTAGGCAGAATTCAACTCTTTATGGCATTCCTGAGTATGTTATTTAAGACAAATATGCACCACATCAATTGATTCCTACTGAAAAAGAAATGCTCAACTGATATTTTACAGCATTTACTTCAGTTAATTCAACATAGACGAAGTTAAATGATCTTTACTTGACATTTTTCCAGAACCGAATAGCATACAGGTAACTTGAACAAATTAATACTAACTTACTTTTCTTTATAGAAGAAAAAGTTACATGTAACTGCGCCCATATAACTTGAAGTAACTGAAGTAGTATGTACTAGACATTTTCTGGAGTTAAATTTCACATTTGCGATACTATGATCACTAGATTCATCCTAGAGACTTTCCAAACATCAAGCCTATTTATCAGTATTGGCTTATTTCCCAGAAATATGTCCAACAAAATCTAGAAAGGTACTGGATAGTCAACATACTACACATATAAGCAATTCTTCAATAATTCCAGGAACTCATATCAATCCTAGTTTTCCAGTATATTACTCCAAGTAAGAATTAAAAAAACCCAAACCACGAAGTGCTACCACATCATCAATTTTTTTTGTGAACTTTTTATCCTCTACACCCAACCTCATCTCCATATTACCTTTAAATTGCTGTGTTTGATTAACTTGCCTATTAACCAACAGACTGGAAGACTCTGTTCCCTATAAAAAAAGAGAACTCTTACAAAAAAAGGTGCACTGCTGGAATCTATAGGCAGTTCAAAGAAAACTTCATGGAAACACATTATTCAGTAATGAAAAAATTAGTCTTTCCAATTTTGGTAAATTTCTAAGAATATATGATTTTGCAAAATATGACTTGATTTCGGAAAAAAACCCAAACACTTCTTGTTCTTTAGATCAATAATGATAATAAAATAAAGAATACAGCAAAAGTTCCAAATCCTGGCTAATTGTGTTTTAATTGTCTTCTTTAAGCACTGGCTTAAAGTGTGCAAAATAAAATATTCAGTGTAATTTCTTGCAAATGCCAGGTTCAAGACTAACAATTAACAAAGGCAATCATATCTGTCCAGGCATATCTATTCAGTTATGCAGGCTCATATGTAGTTCCATAATAGACAAGCAAACAGACAATGGGTCATATTTTACTCTCAGCAACACAGACACTATTCCCATTGACGTCAAAAGGAATTGCACCTGTGGTTCAGATAACAGAATTTAACTCGATATTTGCAAGTCATCCTTTCTTTGTAGTTTCTCCACTGCCAAAGATTTTATGGTGTTAATAATTTCATTCTGAATTTTAAAAAAACAACAACATAAAAAATACTATGCTTCCCTCCCACCCTGCCCCTTACACATTAAAGGCTGACCCTTGAAGTGTTTATTCCAGCATCAGTAGGAGTTTCTGTGAGGCAAAGCTCAAGGATTATAGGCTTTGGATGACATAAACATTTACTTATAGGAAGAAAAAACCTTTTTTCTGTTTCACTGTACTTTATAGAAGCAGGCAATATCTCCCTTAATTTACCTTACATATAACATCAGTATTCATAGTTCATGCAAATACCACGACCAGACAGTAAAGAATTCAATCCATTACATTTCTTTTTTGCTGAAAATGATTTCCAGCTAAAGGAATACCAATCAGCTTAACCATCACATTGAAAACCACGAAGTGGACACAATCCTGCACTCCTTGGAATCAGTGACACACCATTGCTCATATTTATAAATCCACAACATTTCTGCGTGCTACAGGAACAGACTGTGATTGGAGGAAAAGGCATAGAACCAAGCAAAAGACATACCAACCACAGTACTCAGGAAGAACAGTAAACTAAACAGTATACTAAAACAATGAAGCACAATGGGGCATAATTAACTTGTGGAAGGATGCCAATATCATGTAAATTCCGTGACACACAGTTCATTCTAAGAACTAGGATTTTATATATCTGTGCATCCTGCTAAGTGCATCCTTGCATGTTCCCCAGCATTGTGCTGCGAGTGCTCCAACCAGGAGGAGATCCAAGTAGCTGCGTTCATACACTTTTTCCTGTAAGTTTGCTGCAGGTAAGAATGACTATGTATTTAGAGATTATGCTCAGGGACACCTGCAGCATCATGTTCTTCAACTGCATTTGAGGACATGTGCTTTGCAAAAAGCTTCACTATATCTCTCCCAGAGGAACAGTGTTTCCTTGCACTGATGCTTAAAAAAAAATGTATTTAAACATCCTTATAGAGTTACAGATTTAAATCCTTATTTGAGAAGCTGAAGAGGTTGCTCAGGCAAAGTACTTGCTACCATTGTGCCTTCTGTACTTGGGGAACTCCTGCCCAAAGTTACACCAGAAGGAGGGAACAAGCAGAGCTCATACTCCAAAACCTATCTGTTTAAAACTAGCTACACTTTTGCTTTTCCTACTAATTTCAATAATACTTGCTTTGACAGTGAACAGTTAGCTGAGAGTATCTCTATTTTAAGCTCTCATGGTCAGTTAGGTTTTGTCTTATGAACATCACTAAGTTTTATTTTACCTCCCAAAGAGTTAGATTGTGTGAAGGAGGTATTAAAAATTCCTTTTCTAATATCAGGTCAGAAAAAAACCACTCACATATATGCTACCTAAAATCAAAACAAACATGGCATAAATTTGGTGGAACAGATTTATTTGAATATTTAAATTATTTTTGAAGAATTCATCCATTTTAAAATCAGTTGCATGTATACATCGCCAATAGAAATTACATCAAAAGCAAACATACTCTATACAAATAAAAACCATAGAGAGTGAGTATGGGCATTACATGAGAAAAGCTCTAAACCACTCTCTGAATCACTGTTTTACTTATAGCATTTTTAAGATGAAGAATCTATGCTCACTTAATAAACTGTGGCCATAGTATCTTTTATCAGCAGAAGTTTTTCTAGCTTTCATTAGTTCTGAAAGATTTAATGCTTAATAGATTGAATAACTATAATTTATACTAGCAGTTATTCAGGTTCCTGACTCTTTTTATACACGGATATTTTATCTTTTAGCATCCTTCATCTTATTTTTCATTATATGCTCTTACACTTTGTATTTCACTTAGTGTTTTAGTGACTGTTAAGGAAAAAAGAAAAGTAAGATATATGAGGGGAGTCCTGAAATCTTCCTTTCTCATTCTGAACATCACTATTAAATTCAGAAATCATTCAACAGACATTAGGTAATCACCGTTACACTGAAGGATTATATTATATAACAAGAGCTGCACCAACTTGTACTAAGAAACATTTGACTTCAAACTACATGCTAAAATCAACAGGAATATACTATCTTAAATACTTGAGCAAAACTCAGTAAAAGATACAGTAGGCAAACATTGTAGTCAGCTCAGCAGTGATTACCAACTCATGCTCCAAATTCACTATAAAATGAAAATCAATATTTCCACAAGTTCCTGCAACATAAAAGATAACCTTCATTGATTTTTCTAGACTTAGGCCTCACCGATAAAATCTAATATAAATTTTCAACCACGAGGATTTGGATCAGAGCAGGGGTGATAAGTCCTGCACATCTCTTAAGAGGTGGAGAATTTTTTTTTTAAAGTGCACGTTCATACTATTTATAATTTGCCCTGTGCAAGTGAAAGCCTTTTCCACCGGTGCTATCAGGAATCTCTTCTAATTTTTATTACTGTGAGGCTAAAGCCTGTTCCAGATAATTTGGAAATTTCAGGGGAATTGTGATAGGGCTGATGGTGCAGCCCTGGCTGACTTGAGAAAAGAGCTAACCCGTAATAGCCTCCATGGCCGTGCTGATTAAATGTTGCCATAGATGAAAGGCCTGCCATCGCCGCAATAAATTAACCAATCACACAAATCCCAAGTCAGTGCTAATCCTTCCTTGATACTCTGATCCTCTGATCAGCTCAAGGAGGTAAAGAAACTGGCTTGTGACGCTTGGTGCTCTAACCCCTGGATTTCATGTACACAACGAGCTAATGATATCTTGCTGACCAGTTCAATGGGATGAACTTCTCTCACAACCCTTAGGGAACACTGTGGCCTTCTTTAAAAAAAATGACAAGCACATGGCAGGTTTTGTGTTTCATTACGACACCGCAGGAAAACTAACCAGCACTTGTTAACCACAATAAGCATCAAACTGATGTTTGCTATAAAGTATGTCGTATTTTACAAGTGCAAGTGATGGACTGAAGAGGAACTGAGACACTAAACCAAGAATAACTGTTCAAGTAATTGTGATTACGCTACACAGCTTTCAATAGTGAAGTTTGCTACCTAACCTACTAGCCCAATTTTTATCCTGTTCTTACAATCTGGGGAGGGGGAGCAGGAGGGAGAACATATCCACATATCCAAGAGGGTAAGAGAGAGGAAGAGTCCCCTTACCTCTTACACACTCGTTCAATTGTACTGCCACAGTGTGATTATAATCAGATTTAGACACAGACTCATTTAATCAATTAACGGAAGGCCTGAACACATGCAGCATTTTCTCATTAATTACGTGAATGCTGCCTTTCCAATACATTTTGTGAAATTGAGTCTGTGCAGTCTGCATTAGTGTACTTCATAACTGGGGAAACTTTTTTTCAGTAATTGGTTGCTAAAAGTAAGAAAGCTCTGGGGTTTGCCTCTAGGGCTTCCACACATAAAGAGTTTTGAAAGTACGTCATTATCTCTCCTGGTCAGTTCTGTGAAATCAAACCTGTTTTCCCCTTCTTCTTTAAGGAAGTGGTTTGAAAGCAGAGTTCCTGGAAAATGTATGTGTGTACGTGTGGTGTGTGTATGGGCATGTGTGTCTGTGTTTGTGCAAACAGAAACACATGCATTTTAAATCACGTAACTCTGGCTTGTCTCAGAGACCATCACTGAAGTCAACACAAACATGAAGCACACAGGATTTGACCACTAGCAATTAATTTTATTGAGGGATAATAGGTCTCCAGATATAAGTGGGTTGCTCAGCTCCTTCAAGAATTATTTCTTTTTCCAAACTTACACAATTAAAATCAATCATACTTGAGTGATTTGCTAAGTTCATAAGATTTGGGAACGTATCCAATTGTTCAGACTGGATACAATATATGGAACCCAGAGTGTAATTTGAAAGAGCCATAGATGCTAGAGAACTTAGTCACCATCCTTTATTGTCTATCTTTGACTCTTTCGTACATCTTTTTGCTCTCCTCTCTCTTGAGGGGAGTGAATACATGTGCATGCGCACATGGGCTGTGCTGTGGCCACTGCATCCCTCCCTATTTCCTAGCTAACCTCTTTACATTGCTGGGCTCGCAATAGTTAGCCCAGGAGCAAGTCTTGTGGGAATTAAATAGTAAGAACATTACAAGAAGATGGCTCCCTCCCTGCAAGCCATTGTGGGCCAGCATTTCCCAGTAACATAGCTATCTCTGGCAAAAACTATTTTCCAAGAACAGCAGATGTTAGTGCAGGCCAGAAAGGTACTTAAAGTACGTTTTATTCAATAGAACCACAGGGGTTGGAAGAAATTAAATGGGGCTCTTCTGTCAGATTTAATCCTTTTGATTTTACTTCTGATGTCTCATATTGGCTAATGTGTATCTACTTTAATGCTGCACTTATTCAAGTTAACTATACTGCGCACTTAATATTTTAACTTTTACTGGCTATCACAGCAATAGAGATCATTCTTTATGATAAATCATTAAAATAATATGCTTTAAAAATGATACCTTGTGGAAGTGGTTTTTGCATACACAGAGATTCTCAGACTTGATTGCCCATGGTAAAGCTTAAACTAAAATGATTGCTAGTTTAATAAGTCAAGAAAAAAGCAAGACTGATTATTTGTATGTATGAGTATTTATGGGGAAGGACAGAAGCTGTCATGTTCTTCAGAAAGACCTAACATACTCTCAGTTTATATCCCTTGCTTCGTAATTGTCAAGGTTTAAGCTTGGGCTGTCCACCAGATGAATGACAGATGCTCTTTAACTCCTCTCCCTTCCCAAAGGGGAAGAGAAAGGGAAGAAGGGAGAGAGACTTATTAATTACTATTTAAGAAAACAGTACTACTAAAATGAAACATCTACAGAAATAAATAAAAAACCAATATCAAATCCAACCCCACCTTATGGCAATTACATGACCATTGCAACTCACACTGTGGAGAAGTCACTGGGAAAGTCCCAGACCGGACTCAGCGGCAGACAGGAACTAGATTCAGGAGCTGGATTATGGAACTGGGTTCAGAAACACACAGATTGGGATTGAAGGCAGTCCTCCTTGACACCGGCCATTGAAGAAGAGACCTTGACCCTCGTGATCCCTGAGATTTATACTCAATGTGATGTATACGGGATGGATACCTTGCTGGCCAGTTTAGGGTCACCTGTCCTGTCCACTTCTTCCTGCGTGTGCAGCCTTTTACTTTCTTCACCCCGCAATGTGGTACACAAGATTTAGCAGTGATGCTGGTCTGCATACCAATCCTTGGTAGTAACTGTAAACATCGAGCATTATCACTGCTAGAAGCAGACACTGCCTGTGTAAATATGCTGCCAATATGCAGGTCCTTAGAAGAGACTTAGCTGAAAAGAAAAATCACTGAACAGTTAGTTCTGTTCTAACTCAAAATAGGACGGTAATGTAAATGTTTTATATTCCCACAATAGTATTACACTAAAAATCTTTGCTGAGTTAGGGGCTTCTCTAAGGCCAAATGTATCCCCTGCCAACTAATGCAAGGGCCTTGGACATATTTGATCCTCACTTTCTCTGTACCACTGGACTTCCCAATACAATTCTAAACTTAACCTTTTATTGGAGCTAGGTTGTACCATAGTTTCATATATAGATCTCCATTTCTGCCTGCACAAGTGAAAATGGAAAAAACCCCACGTACATCAGTGATTGCCCACATGAAGCTTCAGGCCCACAGATGGAGTCCATGCTCTGAAAACTTCAGTCACTGGCTAACAAAAACCTGCTTTTCTGCAAATAGCATGGATAGACTACATTACAATATCTTTAGAGAAGCTAAAATGGCATTCAGAAGGAAGATTTATAGTGCTATATTCATCTTTTCTCACAGAATCATAAAACTCATAGTACAGCAGGAACAGAATCCATTGCAATCAAATCACTAAAGAAGGCAGTAGGAAAGAGAGCTTGCACAATTTTACTAGGAACAGAGAAGGTGGACTTCATGCAAAGATTGATTCTTTTATATTTCTGCTGGAATTTTTCTATTACTGTTAAAAAAAAAAAAAAAAAAAAAGAAAGAAAAAGAACACCATCTTTGTATTCCAAATATCTCCAATATACGCTGTTCTACACTATTATTATGGAAACTTAAAAAAATTAAAAGAACCTTAGATTGTCTTAATGTACATATGAGTATCTCAGTATAGACCTTACTATGTCCTTCTCATCATCAGTGACAATTTCACTGACTGCCTTGCCTGTTTTGTCTGAATAATGGTTCCAACCAAGTGGGTGAATTTGTTGCAAGGAAAGCTTGTCTTAATTTCTATTTCCTCCATTTCCAATATGTCCCTGTTTTGATAACTCTTCACTTACTGGGTGCACGATGTTTTAAATTTTCATTTGAAATGTGCTAATGTAAGTTCACATCACCAGTGTCTGCAAAGACAGACAGGAAGTTCAGCCTCAGAGTCAGCGCTGGTTTAGGTGTAGTGTCATGGTGTTATTTTAAGGTCAACACCATGGTTGGAGTGACTTTAGAAAGAAAGTGGGTCAATTAGACAAATGTGTAATGTACCTAAACATGACCAGCTCTATAGGCAGAATTAACATTAAATAACAAGGGTAGGAATGCACAAATACAAGCATGCAATAAGACCTGATTTAAAAGAAATAACTCGTGTATTTCCATGTGCAAGCTGTATGATCTTACCAAATTCTTTGTCAAAGAACAAAGTAATCAAATTTTAAAGTTTTTACTACAATAACCTTGGATCCCCTAAGGAATATTCAGTGAAATATGAGAGAGGTTTTAATACCTGGAAGCACAGCTGCATTATGGTGAGGTCAATTTAGGAGCACTATTGAGACTCTAGGCCATAATGACTCCATATGGAGCCGGATAGTAGCTAAGGTAATAAACTTTCACAGTGTGATTTCTTTGCTCAGTGCAATACTAGCATAATTCAGCAGTTACTCATCTTTCATTCAATAGAAAGGGCTTTCCCCCCTTTTTTTAAGAGCTACCATGTGCTCATTCTTTTCTCCTCATCACAGAAGGTTTACAAATCCAAAGAAAACATTAACTGAATTCCAAATGAAAAACTGAATTTCGTGAGTGTCAGAATGCTGTAGAAAAGGGAAATTCCTCAGTCCTCAACCTCTACACAAAGATGATTCCATTTGTCTTAGAAACCGGTGTTAAATGGATATTGGCCTTAGCTTCCAGAGTAATAAGAAGACACTAAATGCGTTTGAGGACAGAGAAATAAGAAATTGGGGACAGCTGCGGACAGCAGATTTGGGACACTGGTATCATGTATGTAACAAATCTTTATTAATAAGTACATTAAATCCCATATTTTTCATTTATAACTGCTGCATAATTTCCTGTTAACACTTCATGTAAATTCCAGATAAGGTAATAATTTTTTTTCAGAATTCTATTTCTGTTTCATTATATGTTCTACACTCTGCCCCACAGGTCAGTCGCATGATTGAAGTTTTATGCCTCATTAAAATTCCCCTAGTTAAAACATGGAGACAGAATTTTGGTAATTCCTTTCTCCACAACTACAATTAACCATTCCGTTGGATTCCTGTATTACTGCAATCCAAGTTTAAAAATTACTGTATGGTGAGATGGTCAAGGGGTCTAAATGTCCTAAACATAAGGCTCTTATCTTTCTTTGCTCCAATAGCTGAAAAACCTTGCACCACCACCTCCCAGTTCAGTATTTCTAGCTAGCAGCTGCTATCAGAAACCTAAATAACAAAAATATGCAAACTTGCACACTAATTCCCTTTGGAGATAGATCTTGGCTGCAGCCCTGTCATAAATCAGAGAATTTCGATATGAAATGAGGCAAGCAGCTCTAATCATTTCTGCATTTCAAATTGGATCACTGGCTCAATCACTGGGCTTTTTTAAACTGCTTGCCTAAGAGCAAATGTGAGGCGGGAGATAATTCTGAAGAAATCTCTTCTTTTGTGGCCGTAGAACTCTTTTAACTGTTTCAAGACTGAAGGCCACATTTCAGTGATAATAACATATATCTGCTGTGAGAGATATGGATCCTTAAAGACATCTTCCCTCTCTTTCAACTCATAGAATTCCATCAATATCTGCATATATTATATATATTAATATATATGCATGTGCATATGGGTGTTTGTGTGCATAAAAGGAGAGACAGAGAAAAGAAGAGAGAAACATCTGACATGTAGCCTCAGTATATTTCCCTTTAGAATTTTCTCTTCTGACTTGACTGGCTCGGTGTGGGTTTCAATTGCTGCAACAACCACATAGTTAACTTTGTACACATATTCCCAGGCAGTTTGGAAATTTATTTAACAATGGAAACAAAACTGAAAAGAAAGAAGGGGGGAAATTTAAGCTACAGGCTATCAATTTTGTCAGCTCAGTAACACCCACCTACCCAGGGTTTGGCTTAGAAAAAAGAAAAACAAATAAAATCAAGGTAAACAAAGGCCTTCAGTAATTATATATGACATCCAGAGGCCTCGTCCATACCCACCAAAGTTGTGAAATTCTCCTTTACTATACTATTGATTTTCTATTTTCATGCCTTATATGAACTGTGAAAACAATATATGACAAAAATTACCCACAAAATTGCTGTGTGAAACAGCATCCTCTTGACTCTGTATTTTTATGCTCAGTGTATCCCCTCTTTTTCACCCAAATGATACTACTGGCTTGTTGCAGGTTCAGTGTCCTCACCACAGTGCTTTGAAATTGAATTTAACTCTATTATCAGCAGGCTTTTGTAATCTCATGTAAGCCTAATAGTAATCAGATGGAATTTTACAGCTAAGCTCCCTGCATTTTGAGGACTAATTTAAAATGTTTATCAAATTTTTGTTTTAGACAGTTAAAAAAAAAAAAAAACCACACCATTTTTTTTTCTCCTATTTTCATCTTCTAATGCCTCATGTTCTATTTTTTTTCCGGAAGCTGAATACATAATTTTTGGATACTTAATTTTCTGTTCCTTCCCCCTACATTTCCTTCTTTTGATAAAATTTAGTAAACTACTTCATTCAACACCGACCAGATTTTCAATGATCTTAGTATCACTGCACAGTGTTAGTGGTGCAGACATAAAGCAAGTAACACCATTTTGGATTCTCCCATATATAACTTTGAAAATATACTAGTAGGTAAGAGCATCCCCAAACCCTGCATTGTACACACATTTGTGTGTACATATATGCACTTTTTTTCAGGTTCCTTGTCAGCTGCAAGGGCCATATTGTCAACGTTTGCCTATTCTTCTGCCATGTACACATAAAAGGGAAATCTGAAGAACTCCTGCCAGGATTGCTAGATATTATGCTGAGGAGCCCAGTTTGCCAATAGATGCATCCTTGGATATCATGGCACATAGTACTGAAATCTGGAGCCAGCACATCTATGGAGTTCAAGTGACGCTATGGAGTCTACTGTAGCTTGCTCCACTTGGTAACAGTTTTAGCTTAGTTAAGCCTCCTAATTCATTCCCCCATTGCTTGACTGAAGTTTGGAAGAAGGGTAAACCCCAAAGTGATTCAAGATCTCCAGAAATCCAAGCCTTTAAGTGCAGTAATGTTGGCTGTGGGACTACCTGAGATGAGTGTTTAGTAGCTGGGTACTACTCTGCAGGACCTGCAAAATCAGGCCATATGAACCAGCATACATAACACACGAGCCCAGTAACACTAACAACCAGACTGATGTTACGCTTTTACTCTTCTATGCAAAACAATACTTCAATGTTAATACATCAAGCCTCATGGGGTCTTGCCCATTAAGTTTGAGGATTTGAATCTCATGAATGTGGAATCTGCATTGTTCTCAGCTGAGGTCACTTTGCTGAGCATGTAGGAACACGTGGGCTGCTTCAGCAGCTTACAAGTGTAACAGAATTGTCAAATTCATTTTGAGCTCACCTTTGTTTCCTCTGTGTCTCAGGGCATGCAATCCCAAATCCTTGTGGTTCAGTGGGGAGTTAAAGCCATACATTGCAGCCGTTTGAGGAGTAGAGCGGTTGGTGTTACTTTTCTAACTCAACTAACCACTATTGATAGGAACTTGTAATAACCTTGCCTTATTCCACTCATCCTTCCAATAATTCTTCAGCTCAGAAAGGGCTCAAACTTCAAACAGCAGCCTACATTATAAGACAGCAGCCCTATACCAGGTCTGAAATTATCCTCTAAAGTACAACATGCATCATGATTTAAGTGATTAAAAAGGTGCCAGCAAAAGTTCGATTGAGCAACCATTAGTCTTTTAATGTATGTTATCCCACTTTCCCCTCTCCCTGCATTGGTTTAAAAAGGCCTGATGATTAATGTTGCCTTTCCTCTAAAAATGGTGCACAAACAGTTCACCATAAAATTTTAATTTTAGGTTAATTTTCTGATAGTATCTATCTCTTCTTTGCTTACATGAAAAATCAATGTCCACTGAAAAAATTAAAATTCAATATAGATCACATTGGAACGTTTAAATGTGACCTCAGCCTGCTACTATAGAACACTAAATGAAGGTAAATTGTAACAGTTTATGAAAAACATCTGTTTTCATACAGATGTTTCTCATAACCACTGGCTGTAGCACAGCTGTAGACAGGTGCACAGAGCTGCAGTATGCCACCAAGACACACATTTTTTCGCTCTCTTGGGACAAATAATATTTTTTACTGGTTTCCATGCTACTGCTGTTTTCCTTGTCAGCACAGCAGAGTTGAACAGCTACTTAGAGCCTAGGTGCACAGCAGCTTCTCAATTATTAAAATTCAATGCAATGTTATTAAAACCCTTATAGTATAACATAGTGAAACATTTCAGGCTTCAGAATCCTAAAAAATGTCAATCCAATGTCACAATATTAGAAGAGTACAAACAAAAAACAGATCTGCATGGTCTTTCGGCACTTGTACGAACAGAGGCATATGTACGAACTGAGACATATGTATGAACAGGCATAGGACCCCGAGCCATTTTGTTTTTGTATAACTCCCTTCTTTTCTCTTCCCTGAATTCACCTTTTTAATTGACAAATTCAGAGTAAAGGAAATAGTCACAAAAAAAAAAAGGAAGAGATATGAACAGAGACTTTTTTTTCAGTGGGACACTGCTAGAGTGAGAGATTTAAGTTTTACTTTATCTCTTGTCTGAAACTTTCACCTCTCCCTTTCACCGAAGGAACAGAACTGCTCCTCTCATAGAATCATAGGATGGTTTGGATTTGAAATGACCTTTAAAGACCATCTAGTCCAACTTCCCCTGCAATGACAAGGCATCCACAACTTCTCTGGGCATCATGTTCCAGTGTCTCACCACCCTCACAGTAAAGAATTTATTTCCTACATCTAATCTAATTCTATCCTCTTTAAGTTTAAAGCCATTACCTTGCCCCAACACTCCATGCCCTTGTAAAAAGTACCTCTCCAGCTTTCTTGTAGGTGCCTTTTAGGTGCTGGAAAGCTGCTATAAGATGTCCCCAGATAATTCTCTTCTGCAGGCTGAACAACCCCAACTCTCAGCCTGTTTTCACAGGGGTGGTGTTCCAGCCCTTTGATCATCTTCTTAGCTCTCCTCTGGTCTTGTTCCAACAGGTCCACGTTCTTCCTATGTTGGGAGCCCCAGAGCTGAATGTAGTACTCCAGCTGTGGTCTCACAAGAGCAGAGGGGGAGAATCATAGAATGGTTTGGATTCGAAGGGACCTTAGAGATCATCTAGTTCCACCTCCTCCTGCCATGGGCAGGGACACCTTCCACTAGACTAGGTTGCTCAAAGCCCCATCCACCTCCCACGATGTTCTGGCCACACTTCTTTTGATGCAGCACAAGATATGGTTGCTTTCTGGGCTGCAAACACACATTGATGACACATGTTAAGCTTCTTGTCAACCAACACTCCCAAGTCCTTCTCCTTAGCACTGCTCTCAATCCATTCTCCACTCAGCCTATATTTGTGCTTGGGATTTCCCCAACCCATGTGCAGATCTTGCTCTTGCACTTGGCCTTGCATGGACCCACCTCTCAAGCCTGTCAAGGTCCCTCTGGATGGCATCTCTTCCCTCCAGCCTATCAACCACACCACACAGCTTAGTGTTGTTGGCAGTCTCACTGAGGGTGCACTTGATCCCACTGTCCATGTCACTGACAAAGATGTTAAACAGTGCCGGTCCCAATGTTGTCCTCTGACAAATGCCACTCATCACTGGTCTCCACTTGGACACTGAACCCCTGACCAAAGATGAACCTCCATTTCATAATGAAATGTGTCTCAAATTCTAAAATCTCTCAGAATTAGAACACTTCTCCTACTCATTTCAGAGGATGAGTATTAAATGAAGGCAAGAAAGGTTGGTCACACCCTCAGTCTCAAGGAAACTAGATTCATCTCAGCATTGCTTACAAATTCCAAGCTAGCCATGGATGATGAGATGACCTTCTCTGCCTGAGGTGGTTCCTCAAAAACAATTTGAGGAACATCTTAAACAACATCCTGTTCCTCAGTGCACAGCTAGATTATGCTGTGACGACAGGACACTAGCTTATCAATAAAGACAAATGCCTAGTGAGTGATTCAAATGCAAAGGAATAAAGTGCACTAGTCAAAGTATTACAGAATATATATAAAATGTTGAAAGTAATATTCCAGCATCTTCATTTCCATTGAGGCTGAACAACAATAACTTCACGCTTTCCTGCAGCCTCATTCACTCAGCCAAAAACGTAGTTAATAGCTCCTGTAGTAAGGAGATTCAATTAAAACAAGCACCTTTTTTTCAGTTCAGATCAGAGGTAACATATTTCTTTTAACGTACTCTTTTGAATGGTGAGAAAGAGAATATTACTCCACAACAAAAAAAAATACTTTTTTTCCTCATTCTGCTTTGCATCTCTGCTTCATTTTACACAGGAATCTTTTCTCTTTACAATTCAGTGCAACATGTGTAAACATGGATTATACCACATCAGAAACCAAGTTAGCTATCTCAAGAGAATTTGTATCTCTGCTGTGTGTAAGTAAGCAGATTAATTCCTAGATCAGGCATTACCTAATGCATTTTCAATTCAATTTCTTATTTTCTTTCTGCACATAAGATCAGGGAAGTGGGATTATTTTATTAATTTTACTAATATTTTGCATGTTTTCCCTGTTATCTTTCTTTACTCCACAATTTTTTCTTAGCTCCTAGTGAGCGACTTAGTATGAGCAAGGATGTGTAAAGACAAGAGACCTAAGCCCTCAACACCTTACAGAGAAATAAATAACATGGGGACTGACAAACTTTTCCTTCCACTACACTATCAGGAATAATGAATTCTCACATATTTCAAACCCTGATCTACAGTCGCACATCTTGCCTGTGGTAAACTCAGTTATTGTATGAAACTTAGAAGATTATTTATTCACTAACATATATGCTGCTTTTATGGAAAATCTCAGAAGTAGTGCATGAGCCAGTTTGATTTTATTCCAGCAGTGCCTGCTAGCACTGTTTAAGGTAAGGGTCTGTCAACATATCACAAAAGCAGGGGATTTACCGTGTAAGATCAGTCCACTGGCCCATCAAGCCTGCCAGCTTGCCTCTGGTCGTCCCCATGTCGGATGCTTAAGTAGAAGATGGCACAGTAAGCCCTGTGCTAATTGTGTGTCATGTTAAACTTGGGAATGGGCAGAAGCAAAAGATTCCTTCTTGCTCTCTGCATTGTGCAGCCCAAAGACATGAGCTGATAATGTAACTGTAAGTAGCAAAGTAATCGATAGTGATAAAAGTATAAAGATTGTTTTCAAGCCAGTCTTACAACTAGCCACAGCAAAAATGATCAGAGGGCTGGAGCACCTCTCCTATGAAGACAGACTGAGAGAGTTGGGGTTGTTCAGCCTGGAGAAGAGAAGGCTCCGGGGATGACCTTACTGCAGCTTATGAGGGGCCTATGAGAAGGTGGGAAGAGATCTGTTCTCAAGGGTTTGTAGTGATATGACAAGGGGTAATGCTTTTAAGCTAGAAAAGGGTAGATTCAGGTTGGACATTAGGAAAAAGCTCTTTAATATGAGAGTGGTTGAGCACTGGAACAGGCTGCCCAGAGAGGTGGTGGAGACCCCATACCTGGAGACATTCAAGGTCAGGCTTGATAGAGCTCTGAGCAATCTGACTTAGAGATGTCCCTGCTTATTGCAGGGGGGTTGGACTAGATGGCCTTTAGATATCCCTTCCAACCCAACACATTCTATGATTCTATGAACTACCTTGAAGAGGGAAACTAATCACACATTTCTAGTCACACAAAATTACCATTTGGTCTTTTGTGCTTAAAATCAGCTCCAAAGGCTATTTGCAGACAGTGTACTCTAAATTATCTGTATTGGGTGGAGCTTGAAATTAAGGAGAGGCAAGTCCTTGAGCATTGAAGAAAGTGTCTCCAAAGCCAGTAAGAAAACAGACAGAGAAATTAGAGAAAGGAGAACGAACCATGACTGGAACAGAGAGTGGACAAGGAGAGACTGTAAAGGTGAGGAGGAGGGCTAACGACTAAAATGGTAGAAACAGAAATAAGAGATAAATATCAGCATATGGAGGAAGTGGAAGTAAAGAGTTAAGGGTATCTATGTAGATGGAAATGAAACTGCATGGAGAGAGCAGCTGGGTGCAAACAGAGTAGCAAAAGGGAGGTTATCAAAGCCACTGACAGAACTTCATCTTTTCCACAATGCTCCAGACTTTCTCCTGTTTAAGACCTTCCAGTCCTGCATTACCAGGTAGTTTCACAGAAATATCCATAAGTTCAGAATATGAACAAGATGTCAAACATGGGTGTCTCCATGAAGATGTGGAACAGCAGAAACTGTCAACTACATCACTAAATAATCAGCCAAACATGCCAATAAAGAAAGAAAAATTACATAGAGGTAATATGGAATTGATGCCAATCTCAAGGGATTTAGAGAGAGTTTTTGACCTGAGTTAAGGATAGAAAGGATATTTATACCTCTTGAACTACATGTTGGTAGTTCTACATAATAGTTTCCTTCACCTAAACCAGAACTCATCTTTGCCAGTACCTGCACAAATGCAGCTATAATCTGTAGTGCATGCCATGACACATAAGTTGATCCTATACATAGTCCCAAAATTCCCCTGGTGCAAAAAAACCCATCCCAACCAACCAAAAAAGAACCCAGGGATTTTTTTTTTCTAAAATGAGTAATTTTTTTTTCCCCAGACACTTGCGAAATTAGTTTAGTTGTCATGCTTTTCAGAGAATGTTGTTCATATCTCAAGTTAAAATTAATACAAATGACTGAAGAAGCACAGCTTCATTACAAAGGATTTATGTACCAACTCTCTTATCAATACCAACCTCCTAGTTCTAGACTCCTAAAGGCAGAAATATGGAGCTACAAGTAACATTCATTTCCCAATTACTATGCCAACCAGTTCTTCTTATTATAGACTGTATTTGCATTTGACTGACTGGTCTAGTGGAAACAGTGCCGCTAGACCATCACCAAGCATTTTCTCTTTTTCAAAGACATAATCCAGATTATGTGCACCCATGCACTATCAACTGGTTCAATCATTCCTTTACACGATAAGGGATCCCACTCTTTGCAAACCTGGATTTTTGTTAAATATTTTCATGTTCCAATTTTAACCTGCCGTTTATGAAATGATGGGAATTTGTTGCAGAGTTGGTGTTTTGACTTCTGTAGGGGTCTACTTATTTGCTTCTGGTTTTCATAGGTGGTACATTTGAGAATGCATTCAAAGGAGCATTGCTTTTTATTTAATTTGCTTTACAGTGAGTATTTGAATATAATATTCATTAAAAGTTTAGTCTTCTTTTCTATCATGAGTTGTCTGTGAACATACGGATTCTTACATACCCACATTTTATTCCCAATTTTTATATGAAGAGTTTATAAAAATAAATTCAATTCATAGGTTGCTAATGTACGATTCTTTGTGTGTCTGCTCATCATTTCAGGGAATAATCTTGTAACACAGGAGTTTGTTTAACTTGTAGGAAACCTGAGAACTCTATAGTGCTGTCAAGAAGGTCCATTAATCATTGTAACTTGATCTCCCATTTTAAAAATTGTGATCAAATGATACTATCCTCCTATTCCTTGTCTGTAAATTCTTTTAGGAAGGGATATGCCTTTTTTACCTTCTTGATTCAGACATTATAATAACAACAGCATGATTATCTGTTTTGTGACATTTAATAGGCTAGTCTGGACACCAAGAACTTTTTGGGGCAGAAGGTACAAGTCAAAAACATAAAGTTAAATCAAAAAAACTTGTAGAGTTCAAATAAACAATCACAAAGACTATTCTGCATTATTTATCCAGGTATAACTGTCTTCAATCTGCTCTTTTTGCTTCTCAATCTAATTGTTTCAGTCAGGTTTAAAGTGAAGCTCTGACTGCACTGGCACACAAGTTTTACAGAAGCTCTTAAACACGCTGAAGGCCATGTGTGGAAATGTATATGTGGGTAAACACCTATTTTTGTATAGAAATACTGTAATGAAGCGTTAGAATACTCAAGGAACACTTTTGGGATGCACTTAGATAAAATTAGAGTTGTGGAAATAGAGAAAAATCAGTCTTAAAAAATTACGTCCTGCACTGTGACACAGATGTCTAGATTCTTGACATATTTCAAAGATAAATTATTCCCATTTTTTCAGGTAGAATTTAGAAATGGATCTTTTCCTCCCTCTATTTGTTATAACTAAAAGAAAAAAGTAAAATGAAATCTACATCTTCATTATTCATATTGTATCCAAAAGTATACATCGTTCAATGAAAACATGAAAATGCCTCATTTTTTATGGGCAAAATACTGCTCAAATATTCTTACGCACATAGGGGAAGAATTTTCATCTATATAAATCCACTTTGCGGAGTTTTTAATTTTATTTCAATTTACAGTGCTTTCATATATGATATTAAGAGTAAGCAATGCCATTTAATTGAATCAAAATGCAATACGATGATAGTGAATTCAGTCATGCTTTTACTGTTAACACTGACGCAATGATTTATTAATTTGTCCTTTCACTTACTTTTGTGTTTCAACATAAATTACAGTTACAACTCTTTATACCTACCAGTTGCTATGTATGTTACACTGGTACTGATATATACCTATATAATTAGAAGAGCTAATGACAGTATATATGTTTTATTCTGTTTCAGAAACTTTCTGACTTTGTCTAGTGAAAACTGTTGCTCCTGTCGTGTATGTTCATCTCTTTCAGAAAAGTGTCAAAAATTCAGAGACTGGTGTGTCAAACATGAGGAATTGTAATCAAGTTGAGAACTGTGAAGGAAATCCAAGTCAAACCACAAGATGTTAGAGGTTAAAATCAGACACTGAGCGATAAGCAGCATTACTGAAATGCAAATGATTAGAAAACCCAGCCCAGGTCTTAGCCCATCACTAATATTAGTAGTTCATCTAAACACAGAGCTGGGCATTCAAACAGAATCTCATTTCATGAAAAAATATGGAATTTTCCAGATTTTTTTTTAATCTACACTGGAATGCTTTAATAGATCTATTAAAAATACCACTTGGAGCCATTCTCTCTAGAGAAGTCCAGCGGTCATGACACTTGCCTTGCAAGGGGAGCTATGCACAAGCCTCTTTGACGCCAACTTCAGGCACAGAACTAGTGTTATTCACATTTTGCATCTGTCCAGAGATCAAAACAACGGGTCATACACTACTCACCTTTCTATTTTTAATTTATTCTGTTGGACTTTTTTATTTATGAGAGAGTAAAAATTAATGTTCTTTAGGAGAAATGGGCACTGCAGCTCTCATACATCCCATGCAATATCCTCAGGGCTTTGCTTTGGTTTCTTTGAGCAAATCCTGAAAAGCCTTACAATAAGAGTAACTATATTTTCCAGCAAAAGAGCATTATGGTGCTTTGTGTTTTCTGACTGTTCATCTCCACCAGTAACCATAAACTGCTGGCACTGGTGCCAAGTTCATACAGAGGGATTTATGTTGGCAGCATATGAGCTTCTGTGCTTTTAAAAATAAATTTGGCACCAGGCACTAAAAGGGTTCACCATCACTGATCTAGACTATATCCTTCTTTATCAAGAGATGAGTTTCAAAATCCTCACCTAAATAAACTTTCCCAATTTATTTGTATTTTCTTCCATTAGGTTAATGCATATAGGAAGAATTCTCTGAAATCATCTGCAAACTTGTTGCATTTTTCCTTTTCTACCTTGAAAAAGCTCATGCCTGCTGCTTTAGTGTGATGTAACTGTTGTTTATTACACTAATCTTAATTAACTCCATTTTGGCTTTTGCCTCCCACACTTGCTTGTTGCCATTGTATTCATGTCTGCTCTAAAACCAGGATCTAAGCTAGCTGAGGCCAGCAGCTGTCTTTTCTATATCAGGTTCAGACAGAGTCTAGCACAAAGGAGCACTAGTTCCCAACTAGAACTTCAACATGCTTCAGCACTCCAGATGTTAAATATCATAATAATGATTGTATCTTCCTTACACAGTGATTATTAGCAAAGCTGTACAGCTTTCAAAGAGCCCTTGTTTTCACTTTTCACCAGCAGCTGAAGCAAAGAACACATTTCCATTACAAGATGAAGCTGTACAATCTCATCCAACAAATGATCTCACTCTGACCCTCACACTAACTTTGCTATTAAGCAAAAACAGGCACATTTTCAAATATTGATTCCAACTAATGTCTGATCCCAACAGGCATGATCTTATCGGGGCCCCACTATAATAGAAGGAGTGTCAGAGTTAAACAGAATAGGTTTAGATAAGATCACAATCTTCCTCACCATGATGTGATGCTATCACTGAGTGAGTATAGTATTTGAAGTAATTATCATTAATAGATATTGGCAACAGGAAGAGTGGTCACTGCTAAGATCTAAACAAATTTGTGCATGATAAAATAAAACATGTTTTATCTGAATGGTGGATAAGGATATGTTATGTGCCCTAAGAGACTTAGCGGCCTTTGTATTTTTCTTTAAATGATAGATATTCAATTAAGAGAGAAATATTGAGTAGCAACGTTGCTACTTTAGCTTGTTCTGTACTTTCTGTTTTGTGGCAAACTGCCACTTTAGCCTTCCTGCTGCTTTCCTGATGTCTATCTTGACACATGTCACATGCCATGTTTTGTGAACAGACCCTGGTCTCATGGTTTGCCTGAAGAGCCACGGTCACAGCAGATTTCACGGTGCCCTTCCTTGTTAGCAGAGAGTGGAGTAGCACGGGACAGTCTCACAAGAGGTGTGGGAAACAAAGGTTCACCTTTCTAGATTTTGACCTCTACAGCTGTTTTCTTATTTGAATTCTTTGCAGGAATATTGGGCATATGATAGCCCCATGACAGACTAGCTGAGAGGACTGGTCTCTCAGGTAAGTGTGGGCTGTGGCAATAGCAACAAGAGAAGTACAAAGTTAACAGACATCTTGCTTAGTTTGATTTTTGCCTCACCATTCATTTTGATCATGGTAGACTTTCTACACTTTCGGAAAGAAGGTGGTACTGTAAAAGGTAACACCAGCTCTGATGTGGCAAATTCTCTGTGAAACTCTTCAGTCTTTCTACCCTGAAGCTATTAGCATATAAGGCCAAAAAAGCACAGAAGGAAAATAATAATTTGTAGCCCTGGAAAAAAAAATGTTATCAACCTAGGAAAACTGAAAACACTGGTATAAAAAAAAAAAAAAAGAAAAAAAAGAAGTCAGTTGATAGTTATGTGTGTGCTTTTGCAATGAAGTAGCACAAGCATAGCTAAACTTTCATATACTAAAGCCATACAAAAATAATACATGAGAAAAGGGTGCAAATCTAAAACCTCTTTAACTGTTCATCATAGGCAGAAATAGGCAAGTGTGCAACATATTGAATTAAAAGGGCACAATCAGATTTCCAAGAAGCAATGCTCTCTATGTTTATTGTGATAGCAATACTGAACTATAATATGCTATTTTTCATCCTTACAGCACTTACAGACATTAGCTAATTAAGACAATTTTTAAAATATTTCTAAATTAATAGGGTACTTGCCAAGACTACCCAAATATTGGTCTTATACACAAAAACCCACGTGCAGCTTTTCTACTTATCTTCGTGTATTTGTCTTTTCAAATGTGTGATTAACTCCAGAGCACTGAAATCTTTTTGATAATCGCTGAAGATGAATGTATCAGGACAATCAGCAGCATATGGAACACAGAATACTGCCAGATGTTAACACACTAAAATAAAGCAGAACCACTCATGTACTCTGTATCTTGTCTAAAAATAATATACTCATTGACCTTAACCCTATCAAACCAGTCCCATCTTCAAGGTCAAATAAAATAACAAATATTTATCTTCTATGGAGAGGTTTATAGGCTGTACTTGCTGTGCTCAGTGTCACAAAATGCTAAGCATACCTCAGTCCTACTGTTTCGAAAGAAAGCTTGGAGTGCTCAGCACCTCCCACTGGTGCTCAGCACTAGGCAAAATCAAGTCCTAAGTGCACTAATAATCACTGTTTAAAATTTGTGATGATCATGCATTCCCTTTCATTGATTTGTATTTTTTCAGACTACAGATGGAAACAGAAAAACACTTAGTTTGAGTAAAAAATATAGGCATATAAACTGTGATCTCTAATACATACTTCATTTGGAAGAGATTTGCAGAATATGTATGTTGTCTTGAAAAAATAATGTCAACAATCTTTGCTATCCCAATAAATTTTTGAAGTGATAATACCAATGCAGTGTACTGCTGCAGCTCTTGTGAGGTTGAATATCACACTGCAGTGGGCCACATCAGCGAATGCCACCCCCTGAACTTCTTTACTTCCCCATGTCTTGCAACTATCCCGAAGCAGACTTTCCAAGTGCTCCTGTACAACAGCACAGGAAGAGAAATAGAAAACAATGACAACATCGTGATCATATTTCTGAAGAGTTCAGGAGGCCTCACAGTTACAGTAGTTATAGTGAACAAAGAATTAGATAGTCAAGTATCTTTGGTATGACTGCTTATTAAAGGTCAGAAAGGCCATTTAGTCCCATGTATGCCACTAGCCAGAGCAAGTGTAGTAGGTGCTACTACAAAGACACTTAAACCCTGCAACAAGTGCTAACAATTGGCTTGGAAGGGGGAATGCGAGGAATGTTAAGGAGGCCCAACCACACCAAGTGGTCTCACATTTGCGAGAGGTCAAGTTTCAAAACACAGATATTCTTCTTATTTTCCACTGCTGAATGTTGTGGTGGAGGTGTTTTCAAAAGTGCATGTGCAGTCATTTACTACACACAGGTACACATTATGGTTTCTGTATGCATTAAAGCTATTTACTAGCACAGGAACAGTACCATAAAATGAGTTTTGAGGATGACGATGATGCCAAGAACCTTCTCGCAAATGTTTCCACATCCAGCCTGTGGTGTGTTCTCTGTTTTCAGCCTGCCTAATCGGGGCTCTGGTACCTGATAGTGGATGACTGACTATAGAAATCAAGATTCAGCTTACCCCCTGAGGCATGCTGTACCGCCAGATCAAAGTGCACACATTTGGCATCCTGAAAATGCAATACCATTGCTCTCACTTTGCAAATCTGTGACACAGAAACCTGGGACAATGATCCTTATAAATCAGATGGTATTTCTTAAAAAAGAGGTACAGATTACTTAAAAACAAAGTCCTAAGCAAACCTGAAAATAGAGCTTTGAAAAAGCTACACTGATTTAATATTTGGTTATAGAGTGTTAATTCTAACTTTACTTAGCAAGAAACTGGAGTGGGAAGGGAGAACGTTCAGAAGAAAAAAAAGCTGCAGGTAATTGGTAAGGCACATGCCAAATAAATATAGCAGCTTACTTCCTTATCCCCCAGCAAGCCCTTGTTACATTTCAATTAGATTTTGAAAACGGTATCCTACACTTTTGCGACCAACTGTCTAGCTTCCTGTAATGTCCCATCTGCCATTTTCTACAAAAACCAGCATCTTATTCTGGCCTTTTAAAGCAAATCCTGAAAGATTTTAGCTACCTGCAGGCATTTCTGGGCAGCTGAACAAGTGGAAGTTGGCTGCAGACATTTCGCAGCATCAGGGTGCCAAAAGCCACAGGGTCATCTGCTCCATTTCCTTCCCCCATGCCACAGCTCAGTTGCATCTACACCACTCCTGTCATCTTGGTCCAGCCTATTCTTAAACATATCAGCCACAAATTTACTACAACCTCTGAATCTCTTCCAGCCTTTCACTCTCATTACTATTAGGAAGCTCTTCCTCGTATTTAACCTAAATCTTCCTTGCTGATACCTACACCTACGAGTCTAGCAGGTTCAACTAATGCAACCCATCATTTCCTTCCATGGACCACAGTCCAGGTGGATCTGAGGTGTGAGGGAAACCATCCATCATAGAAGTGTACAGGATTAAGATGGTATTTTGGCTTGGAGGAGGGAAGGTGGATTGACCAGTGTGATTACAGAAACAGGAGTAAGGTGAAACAAGTGGATCTCACAAGAGAAGAACATGATCTGGAATTTAACAAATATGAATAAGATCCAATATTTAATGCAGTAAATGCAACTACATCCAAGAGGAAGAAACACCATACAAGCAAAGACATAAGACTAAAACATACTATGAATTCCACAGCAGAATTAAAAATTAGCAATAGCAGAACCAGGCCTGCTTCAACACAATCTGAAGAGAAGAAACTGAGATATTTTGGACCTACTATTGTTTTCTGCTTTATTGCTCTCTTCCTTTTATGCTAATTTGTCCCAGTTTTCTTCCAAAAGTGAGGACAACAGCTTGCAGGAGCGGGAGAGAGGGAAGAATCCTTCCTCACCTCCCCAGTGCCAAGGCACACCTCCCTCACTTCCCCTAAACTTGTCTTCAATGTCCTCACACGTGGCAGAAGTTCCAGTTTTGTCTTTAAAAAAAGTGGTCACTCATTCCTCAGATCAGAAGACTTGAAGCTTTCAGAAGGAAGCTTCAAAGATAAAAAAAGTATTTTGGAAAATTTGGGATGTTTATAAATAAATACATAAATAATATTATTACTAACACATACAAAGCTTTTATTAAAAAAATCTCTTCTATGCTTTTCAGATATCAAATCAAATGTCATAAGATACACTAATCTGTGACAGAAGGAATTTTAAATTGTAAGACATTTTCTCAGACTGAGAATAATCTACATAAACTATGATGTCTCAAATGCCTTGTAGCTTATTCTAAATGCATCAGTAGCATTCAGACTGCTATCCAACCCTTAGAGCACAGTAAAGACAGTATTTGTCTATGCAAAACCCATTCACTCCCTGAATACGTTAAAGAGCTCAAACAAAAAAACATTATTATAACTATATTTAACGCTTTGCAATTTGTGAAACATTTTGTAAATACATTGAACTATTTTCTCCTCTCTAATCTGTGAAATACGTGATAAAACGCATTAGTGAAAAGAGGGCAAAAGTTCATTAATTAATGCAAAGTTATTTAAGATGAGACACAAATATGAAACAATACAAAATCTGACAAGGCTATGCATATAATTTTATCATGTATGGAATATCAGGACAAACACAAAACCCTGTAAACTAAATAATACATATAGTCAAGCAGAGTCCTAGCTGTGCATCCCTCTCTACAACCTCACCCCTGCTGCAGGTGGTCTGGGGCTGGCAGGGAGGGCAAGGATGGCAAGTGATGGTGCTTCCTGTGCTCTTCACAGCAGAGCCCTAATGGCTGAAGCTGACTGTCTTTTCAGCTCCCCTGGAGCCTGAGGAGCCACCACAGGCTTAAATTTATGAGCTTGCTCTCTAGGCTTGATAAATGAGGCCCGGGACATTTACAAACCTCACTCAGCACTTAAGATCTCAGGTCAAGCTCCGTACTGCCCATGTTTTAGTGGTGCAAAGTAGATCTCCTGCATCTGGAAAAGGACTAATTTTGCTATAGCTGAACAGAGAAGGAAGTTCAGCAAAATGTTAGTCAAATAAAACTCTAATTTCTAAGACCTAATAACAGTCAGTACTTTCTTCTGACTAGAATATGCCATTTTTATATATTCACACCTGCATTGTGTGCATATATATGAATAAATATATACTTAATATAATTACAAGTTTTTAATTTATTTATGTATCCACATGTACTGTACTAATTATACTTAGTATCAATATTGAAGGCTTTTTTTCTATTTGAAATATACAAAAATATAACTTCACAGTATGAAGTTAATTTGGTTGGTAATGAAACAAGTAGAAATACCTTTTCTTTCTACCATTCTTGAAAATCTACAGGCTACTCTCTCAAGTATATTCAGAGACAAAGGGAACTGATGTTCAGGATTTCAATCATTTCATCACAGCGTATGGAAGGGAGCAGCAAGCAGTCGCTGTCTTCTCTGAAACCACAGGTCCATTCCTTTCCTTGACGTCATTTTTTTATTTAAATGAAGACAGACTATCATTTCAAATCTTGTTATTGTTACTATGGTATCTAGGTCTGCACTTTTATTAGCACAAAAAATTTTGACACCATCAAAATGTGAATTTCTTTTCACACCAATATTCTCTCTACAGCATATTCCAAACAACTGCTCACTACTGCCTCTACAAGTCTTATGGAAAGCATCCCTTGATGTTTTCATAATCATGTCATTTTTATGCCCAGACAGTACATCTGGACAATGCACTGAGTGCAATGAAAGTGTTGCCACTGTTAAACAGGCACCCCAGCATCATGGTGTTTTTCTCCACTACCAACGTACACTAAGACTAACTACCCTTGGAGAGGCATAGATTTGTGTGTAATTGTCCCAAAGAAATCCAGGAGCATTAGAGACATTTTTATTTTCTAGTGGTCAAAGAGAGAACACAAGCCTCCAAGCCTTTTAGTTCAGTGTCTATTTTAACTACCAAATTCTTGGCTTAACAGTGCAAATGTCTTTGTAGACATGAGCACCTTCAGAGCTTTATGTTCCACTAAAATGATGGAGGTAGAATTTCCTATGATTGTTCTATGGATGTGAAACTACTGAAAAAAATGTGTCAACATTTTAGAAACTGAATTTTATTTCAGAGTAAAAAAAATTGTGTTCTTTAACATATAGTGAGAATAAAGTTATTTCAAAAACTGCCGAATATTTAAACCTGACATTTTGTATCTGCTTAGTCTATATATGTTTCATAAATAAGAAGAAATATCATTATGAAAAGCATTAATTTTTAAAATTTACTCACAGGACAACATTAATATTAAATTCCTCGTCTTAAACATGGGTGTTGAACCTGTGCCTGCTAGGTATTTCAGTGTACCGGGCTGCATACATGACCTTAAACGGAGCTGTCAACTATTTCTCTCACCCAAAATTTTAAAATAAGACTGCATCCCATTTTTAAAGTTGTGTTATAAATTTAGCAAAATCTACAATAGCAAAATAAGCACTTCTGTCTTGAAGCCTATGGTACAGAGAAGATTAGACTAGATGACCACAGTCTAGCAGCACTAGAATATGTTGCTGCTGCACAGTTTATTGCAGTGTTCTCTCTAAACAGCTTAACAGTGAAATATGTGCTCCAGTACACATTGTCTTCTCTATGCTTTTCCCTGCACCCTGAAATGGAAAAGCCTGGCAGTTGCAGATGGTGTCTCCCTCTGCTTCTGTTGCCTGGGAGGCCCTGAACCAAATTTTCTTGACCTTTTTCTGTCCTGGGCTCCTGACCTTGCCTCATCTCTTCTGCCCAGCCATCCCCTGGCTCTGCTCTCAGGAGCTCCCTGGCGATGTGCCCTCAGGGTACATTCCCACTTTGAGAAGGATTCCCCCACTGAAATGAAGCTTGCTGAAATAGGACAGATAGTTTATTGAGTTTTCTCCCAGGGAACTGAGTGAGTTTAATGAGAATGACTGGTAATGTCTACTACTTAATTACAATAGTATTAGGATAAAGTCTGCTTAATGGAGATGCTTATAACAAGTACCAAGTAACTGAGATTATTTTAGAAACCTTTGAAAGTCACCAGTAATAGTTTTAAACAAATGTTAAAGTTCTGCTGTTTTGATAAATAAGAGTTAAAACAAACCATGGGTTTGTGTAATTGTAAAAAAGGGCTGTAAGGAAAAGATGTTAAAAAACAAAAATGGTTTTGTGTGAAAATCTCCTATTGACATAATAATGCATTCTGGAAATCATTAATTCAGAAATAAAGAGATTAAAAGGAACAATGTAATTTCAATCTTGTCTTCCTGTGAACATTTGTGCATTTTTTGTGCTATTTTGAAAAAAACAAACCATATTTGTATGTCCCTTAAACATTTAATATCTTAAAATTAAGGCTATTGTAATGGCATGCAGTACTAATACCAGTGTACTAAGAGCATTTAGACAGAGGTGTATGATCAGTGTGCTCTTTCTTTCCATGGACCATGTTGCTTCATCACCTGTTTGCATTCTGGAAAGTACTTATGCAAGCTGGAAAAAAAAATTTTTGACTTTACAAAATAGGGTATTTACTCAGATTGTTACCACATCTTGCTGTCATTAGTAACATGTTTTATATTACCTCTGTTGTGTAAATGTAAACAAAGGAGCAGATATCACTAATTTTTTTTTAAAGAAAAGAACCACCTAAACTACCATTTTACACAGAAACTTCATAAAAAGTTCTGTCATTGCATTCTCCTCAACTACATGTCTATACAAATGGGAAAGCACTTTATAAAAGGTGAGGCAATGTGAGATGATGTGTTCTCAAAGGCTGTTGTGGATGGCCATGTGGATGTCCACATCATCCCAGCATACCTCACGTTTTTTTAATGTTTCAGTTTGTATGAAGTGGCCAATCCTGACACCTGCACAGTGCATGAGCACATCGTGGCAAGCATGACACAATGTGCTGTCCAGAAGCACTGTTACACTAACATCTGCCCATGTTTGGGACAGAAGGAAGTGGTTTTAGACTAGTTTTAAACATTAAGAGCTTGACAGTAACAGCAGTAAAAATAAATGGTTTTGTATTCACTTGAGGTAGTCAAATGTATAAACCTAGTATAACAAAGACTAGAATCAAGGTTTGCTACTCAATACACTATTTTTTGGTAATATAAAAATGGGTCTGTGCTAATACGAACCAAAATCCCTATTTGCAGGTAGCTATCTAAAGACAAAAACTGCCTTATCCCTTTCCATGTCTGAACATGACAACCAGAGACTACAGACAGACTACTGGCTGTCTCGGTGGACATACAGCACCTCCAACCAAAGTGCCCAGAAAAACCTTGCACTGCAACTCTGAAGATTAAAAGTTGCTGGCTACTACAGATATGAGGTTTTTGACCTGAAGTGACCAGCCACAGATTAGTGAGTGAGTAACTTAGCTGCATTTTGAACCTTGGCTCCTCAGCCCCTCACACGCTACCCAGTCAGATGGTTTCAGGAGGATATCTTCCAGAAGAAGTGTTGCTTTGGCACTGAACTTCCCAGATCCCATTAAAGGGTCCCTGATGTATCCCACTGCTTGCCTGGCCCAACCCTGCACACTTTCCTCCCACAGATTCCCTTCACATCCATGTTGAATCCTCTTTTCCTTATCAGGCCGATACAGGCCTGCCCCATACGCTCCTCCCTGTGTCAAGACAACGGGAACTGGGGGCAGGATCCAGCTGCTCATTGTTTTCCTTTGCAAAACCCCGCCATGGGCACAGATTAACACCAAAAACTAGATGGTCACAGCCAAGGGAAAAGGCCTTTCAGAATGCCTCCACACAACCACTGGAGTGATGGCGTGAGTCACTGCTCTGTGTCCATCATGGGCTATGCGGTTCTGTGACATTTTTGTTTCCAAGGGCCTCATTCCCACCAAGTTCTCCCCTCAAACAGGGAAAACATTTACAGCTTGGAAAAAGCAAGCATATGGCTTTTTCTTAAATAGGCTGCTAGTGCCTTGAATTTAGAGCTGCTTATGCACAGCAGCTTCTCTTTCAGTGGTTTGTATGACCAGCCTAGAGGGGTCTTCTGCTCTTCTCGCCTGCCTGTTCACATTAGACTTGACATTTGTGCAGGTTCACTCTCCTGTTAAAGACAGGCATCACAAGCTAGAAGTTTCTTGCTTAGAAATATATTCCTGTCTACTTATAAGTAGTATAAGTTTTGTGAACTACTACAAAAACTGCTTAATTTTCTGTGATGTAGCAAGGCGCAAAGTTGGATCCTTCCTGGTAAAAAAAAAATTATGTCACCTTCTTTGTAGAGCTGAGTTCTCACTAACGGTAGATAGAAGGCAGTATTGTAGAAAACTCTTAATGTGTCCTTTTGTTAAAACAGCAAAATTACATTAAATCTCAAACAGAGTATGGAAACATGTAGGTGATCTCTTTTTACTGTAAATCAAGCGAATAAGCCCTTATTTGAAAAGTACACTTTCTAGGCTTGAAAAGATACTCCTGTGCACTTAATTTTTTTGAGACTATCAACTATCCTGGAACAGTTAATGGAAAGTGGAAGAAGTGGAAGGAAATGGAAGTCAATAAGCTCTGTGCCTGATTGTGCAGATGGATACAAACTGAGAGCAGTTTGAGAGCAGCTGAGAGCAGAATTTTACCAGTTTTGCAGAATTACAGGAATAGATCACTAAAAGTATCTAAATAGGAGACCTATCACTCTAAATCTAAATATCTAAATAGATACCTACAACTATTTTAAAATTATATAAGGAGTTCTTAAGTTCACAGTGAAATGGGAATTAAATGACTAGGCAAGTTTTAAGATCTGAGAGTCTTCACTTTTAAAAACAATGTTCTTAAGATTTCTGGTGGCTGCATGCAGATTGTTTAATCAACAGCAACAGTAATGCAATGGGGTACATTATTTCATATGGGGCTTTGATCAACCTGTCATTCATGAGTATTGGCTAACCCCCTAGATGAGAAAAGTTAGGAATTTTATTAGTCATTGAGCTAATTCAAGTCTACCAATAGCGTTTGAGTATTCTGCAGTCTGGGTATGGGTCTTGCTCTACCGCATCTCCTGACAGTGCTGTGGCACTGCTGACAAAGTCAACAGCTGCTATTCCTATCGTGAACAGCCCTTCCATTTTTGCCCTCCATTTTTGTTCAAGGTACCCAACCTTCCACTACTCCGAGATGTATATCGTTAACACACTTCAAGACAGAAACTTGAAAGATCTAAAAAGTATTTGACATCTGGCACGGTGACTCAATTAATTATCGTGCTGAATTAATTAGCTTTATCTGTCTCCTGAGCCAACAGCAGTAAGACTGTATTCAGCAACACAGCACTGCTGGAAATAAGCACTTCAACAGGATATTACATGTACAGGCTGTACACAGTGCAGAGTACGAGGGCAGTAAGTAAACTGGTATACTGTTACAGCTGGGTAATGAATCCTATGAGGAAGTGTCACATTGCTAACACTAAAGTCAGGTAAGACAACTGTAGTCAGCCACAAACACATTTTCCAATAAAGAGATCAGCTGCAAAAATTGTGATATTTACTCACCTGAGGCTCCTTGAATTTTTCCTTCCTTTCCTTTCTTTCTATACTAAAAATACACATTAAAGCTGTTTTCCAAAATATGTTTGTAACAGTGCAATGTTTGAAGTTCTCATTCAGAGATGAACTAAACCTGTCAGCTTCTGATGTGAAAGTCTGATTGAATTCTAGGGAGGTAAGGCTTTACCCAGATGAGCTTTCTAAAACAGATATAAATAACTTATGTAAACAACTGCAACAACAAATGCTCTGTTATGAAAAACAGAGAGTATGTACGCTAGTGAGAGAAGTAATCAAATGTGTCAAGCAAACAATAAAATCATAAATAAAACAGAATAATTTCAAAATTAAAAAAAAAAAGAAAAATACGTAGAAGCTGGCACTGGATTTGTGTTGTTTAAACAGTAAATTAAAGTTCTATCAAAAAGTTTACAGTTCTTCACACAGCATTTTTAAAGTAACAAACGTAGGATTACAGGAAACATCTGTATTTGGGAAAAAGAAACAATACTTAGAATCACATAATAATTCAGGTTGGAAGGGACCTCTGGAGGTCATCCAGTCCAAACTCCTGCTAAAAGCAGGGCAAACTTCAAAGTCAGATCCACCTTCGAAGCTAACTCAGATTGCTCAAGATCATATCCAGTTCAATTTTGACTATCTCAAAGGATGGACTTGCTCAAGGGACAATATTGCTGAGGAGTAAAATTCTGTTTACAGGAACTTTTCCAGATTTACTTTTGTTTTTTATACTAGTAGGGAAAACAAAAGTAAAATCTTTCAAGTGTTATCAAAAATAGACTATGGATTTTTAATTCGACAAGAAACAGATCAGCATCTTCCCAGTTTAGTGAGAAAAAAGTGCTGAGGATTTTCATCCCACATCTCTGAGCTAGGCTGAGAAAACTGTTCCATCCCATTACAATTACCAAACAGAGAAGTCAGCTCTGCTCACTGCTTAATTACAAGCTCATTTAAATAAAAATATCTTAGCTGAATGTTTTTGTTACAGCAGTAGTATTTGCCCAAATTTACTAAGTAATAACAGATTTTAATATATGCCTGTGGTACCAAAGGAGAAGCAAGCTCCTGCTAGGATTGCGGTTGTTCTATGGCTCCTTCAGAAAACAAAAATGAAACAATATGATCAACTGCTGACATGTTGCAAATTCATCCTAAGAATATCTGATAATGATAACTTTTATAGTGAAGGATCAATAAACATCATTTCCCATACTCAAACATTATTTTCAAGTCTTATATACCTCAGGAAGTGGTACAAGTGGACAGGGCAATAGGGACAACACAAAGCTGGCATTTTTCCTATGGTATTAGATGGACTGACTTTGAGCTACACCAGGACTAAGGTTTCTGTTGATGAAAGCAGTAATAATGGAATCTTAGAAAACTACTTTAAGTAGTTGCCACAAGTGATATTTTATGAACAAGATTTTGAGAATGCCGATAGACCAAGGATAAAAGAGATGAAGACATAAAAATGACATGGAAGGAGAAAATGGACAGTGGTATTAAAATTGTCCAGTCTCCCCTTTTTACAATAAGATGTTTTAAGTGTCCAGTACTTTTGAAAATCCATCCTTTATTCAGGTGCCTAAACAGGAAATCTGACCTTGGCAGGGAATACTGAGCTTAGGCAGAGTTTCGATGCCACTTTCTGTAATATCTTGTTAGCACCTTTTAATTAATAAATTATGCTAAAGATTGTACAAAGTATCAAGATCTTAAATGGCTACTATACACATAAATAATGCTTCACTACAATTTTAATATATGTATTTACAGAAAGTAACATGCATACTCTGCAGCAAGCCCTTAGAAAGAGAACTCCAATATACAGGCATAGGTTCTCCAGGGAGGAGTTAAAGACTCAGTTTCCCCTTTTCTCCCTTGTCTGCATAATCCCGCTCTCACGCTGTCCCAGATGGTATTTCAGCAACTCAGCACTCCCTTCGGCTCCTCCCATGGAAGGAAAAAATCCCCTGCACTAGGAAGCTCAGCTTCTTCACTTATAGCACAGATGTATCTACCCCAAATGTATGTAATACCCTTCTGTGAAACAGTTTCATAGGTCTTTATGCTAATACATAAATGTAAAGTGAAACAGCGATCCAGCTGAAGATCATGGTTCTTCAGAAGTATCCCCCAAGGCAATGCATGTTCCAAGACTGTCTAAACCCTGCTAGATATCGTAGTTTCTTTTGTTCAACAGAGGGTCTCCTTTCCAGATATTTTCAGAAAATTATCTGAACTATATACAAATAATATTGAAACTCAGACTTAAAACCAATACAAAAAAAAATGAAACTAAGACCTAGAAATGACATAATTTTCAGTGCACTGAGCTGAGACCAGCAAAGCGCTACTTTTAAGTAATACGGTCCATATACTTTCTGCAATCAGAATAAAAAGCAAGGGTAACTGACAGTATAGTATGTGACAGGTGCCTTTTGGTATCTTTTGAAATAATTTTAATCTGATGGAAGATCTTCTATGTTTAGTAACATTAAGGCAAGTTTAATGAATTTTATCCTAAAATAATATAGCTATTTATTTTCTATACCATCCATTAACATAAATTAAGTATTCTGCAATTAATGCTATGAAAAATTTTAAAAGCCATGCAAAAATCAGATGTTACTACTGAAACACAACAGCTTGGTTCAGCAAACTAGAAAGTGATATTTCCCTTCTGTGAAATAACAAGTTAAATACTCTTAACCTGTGCTCCAAATAACTTTACATGGACGGTTGCCATAGATGAACTAATTGGAAAAGAACCAAGTACCACTGTCCCTGAAAGCTAACAATGCCTGTTTTCAAATGCTCCGGCTGAATAGCAATTCAAGCTATTCCCTAAAGAATGACACACAATAGAGCGAAGCGAAGCATCTCAGAGCATCTACATACCAAGGTGTTATTATTCAGATCCATCTTCCCAGCAAAGGGTCCCCATGTTGTTCCAACCGGAAGCTGCTGCCGGCTCTGAATCTTGCGCTCCCCGTCTTTCTGGACCACCTCCAACTCTCCTGCAAACAAAGAAAACAAGCAGTGTTGAGAGTACTTTCACTTGTGCCTTGACAACAACCACCTCTGCCTTTGTGTTGGCTTTATATGCACAATGTTCTGAGGACCCATATAATGAGAATTAATTATGCTTGTCTGAAAAACAACTGATCTTGTCATCCTGCAAAAGAAAAACAAACCTTTTTTCCCTTATAATTATATTCAAAGTTGGTTTAGAAAGTCCTGTTCCTTTCTTGCATCTTTTCACAGGGATTAGAGTTTGAAGGCATTTCTATTTAGAATAGTGGTTTCATAAAAGTTCTTAAGAAATGCTGAGGAGGGGGAGATGATAGCTGAAAGAGTGCAGCAGCAGCCACACCTGGGTGTATTAACCTCCTTGATGCATTCTGCTGTCACAAGACCACATGCTGAAACATTCAGCTACTAAAAAATTTTAGAGACAGACCACACAGCGATATAAATCCCCAACAACTCTACTAATTGTGAAGAAACCAATAAAAATATTTACTACAATTAAAAAAAGGATTTTGAACCAAGTGAGGTTTTACAAGCACTAAGAATTAGACCCAAAATAATTTAAACTGTTAGCTTAAGGTTTCAACCCAAAATATGTAAAAGCAATGGGGAGGTGGTATAAAGGTTTTATTTTTTCGTGGGTACTAAATTGTCATTTTTTTAAAAAAGTAAATTTTATTTTTGAAAGTAAGGACTTCAAAATTAACACTTAAAAGTGAAATTGTCACTTTAAATCACTTTAACTTTTCAGGGTTTTTCCAGTGAAACGAGAAAGAATAATAGACAATTGATCATTACTGTGGAAGGAAAAACAAAATGCAGCCACAAACTTTCTCCCTAACATTTCTTCACTTCATGTAAGGATTAAAGAAATAGTCCAGATAACCCTTATTTAAAAGCAGTGTCTTAAATAAGCCTATTTTTCTGTGAACAAATGTTTTCATTAAATATGTAGCAACAGTTGTGTTTTATAACTACACAATCTCTAACATTCTTTTCTAAAACAATTCAAATAAATTCTGGCTTCAAACTGTAAGAGCGATAAAATGAAACAAGGAGTAGGGGCTGATCTGTGCTCTCCTTGTTAGACATTTAACTGAATTTTTACAGGCTGTTGCACTTCAAGCTTTGGCCTTCCTGAAGGTAGGAACAAAATCTGTTCTCAGAAGCAGCAGAGCTCACCTTGACTTCACTCTAGCCATGATTTCTCCTGACCTGCTTTCCCTGCCTGTTAAAGCCCCTTCCTCCCTTTCCCTACCAACCAGATAAAAGAGTAACTCCTGCCTTTTGCATCAGCACGTCCCTTCTCAACAACTCTACACCAAAACAGGACGGTGCTTTTCCACAAACAGGGTGAAGTCCAACTGTGCAAGAAGTCAACTCATCCAATGCTTAGAACTGGCAGTTGTGAAATGAACCTTGGGCCAGAGGAAGTGACTTTAACTCCTTCTGGCTTACAGGCATTCTCCACAGACTTCCCTGAGCTAACCATTCCCATGGATGCCTGGATTTATGTTACAGCCAGGCTGCAAAGTTTTGCCTTCTACACATGGGTTAATCTCACAGTTTTCTAAAGAGAAGACTTGGCTCCAGTTTCCATTTTCAAGCACAGAAATCTAAATTTCGCTTCTGAGTGTTGCAGATTACAGAACTACTCTACGTAAAATTGTGCATCAGATCCTTCCTGCAAACTGGAACAAATCTAGGAAATAGAGCTGTTTCAGATTACAAAAGCTCCTATGTATGTGGGTGAGTTCTCATCGTGACAGTGCTATGACATTTTAAAAGGCAGTATGTGAGCAGGAAAGCTTATGGTTTAATTATATCTAATTTACACATGAGATATATACGTATCCAAACAGGAAAAAAAAAAAAAAAAAAGCATTTTTTTCCCTCTCACAGTTACATTGTTATAAACTGTATTAACTCTAAAAATCTCTTTATATGTTAATTATGGAAGAGAGAAATCTTTCTGGTATTGCAAGGTAATATGCTGATCACTTAGGCATACTGCAGCATTTTCTCTCTACATTGAGATGAAAACTGTACCATTTACTTGCTTTTACACGCTAAAAAACAGCCATGTCTATGGGTATGTCACATTTAACTGATACCACAGGAATCATGAGAATCTTTGAAAACCCTTTTAAAAAATAATTCAGCCTCCCTTTCTGCCACTGACATTTTTCATTTGAAAAGGGTTCAGACACAGTCAAACAGTGACTTCTTATCTGTACCTGTGGATTTACAAGCAGGCCTGTCTTTTAATGGATTAAGAACGACAAACTTAGGGCAGATCATCCAGTGATATCCAAAAACCTACCTAAGTTTTAAGGTACACATCATTATATTTAAAATAAAATTAATAACATGAATCTTACACCTGGTAAGTAGTTTAGGTTTGAGGCAAACATAAAACCAAGCAATTATTTTCCAGAACTGTATTTTTTTCCTCTGGTTGATAACTACATAAGTTAATATGGATTCTTTCTGTCTTTTATTCTCTTCTGTTACAGTCACAAGTTGTAGTTTGAGCAATGTACTACAGATGGGGTAACATGATGCTGAATTGTACTGAAGCTGCTGTATTTACCCCTGCACTCAGAACACCATGACAGAGTAGCAGACTGCAGACAGGGTTACAAAATATTTTGCTGCATAACCTTCCTGTTTCCCTTGATCACAGCTCTCCAAATAAGATATATTTCTCTCTGGTCACCGTGACCAACAGCCATTTTAGTGCTATGGGTGAATGGTAGAGTTGGGAAGGATAATCTGCTCAAATGTTTTGGCAAACAGACATTTTGGCTACACTTGTGCAAGGTGCAGCATGCTACAATTTGATCCTTGGCAAAGATTTTTTTTCCACTGAAAATCTCTGTTTGTTTAGGGGGAAAAATAACACTAAGAGAGTTGTAAGTTAAAAAAAAATAACAAAACAAAACACTGCATATTAGGGTCTATAAGCATCTGCTAAGATGATTTTTTCCTACCAGAGCCTACACCTTTTGTAAAATCCCTGTATAGGTTACTTTGTATGGCCTAAGCAGGAAGGCCAGTGGCTGATATGAGGAAGATCAGAAGAAAGATTACAAATGTCACTATTAAAAATCCTCTCCTAAATTCCCCTGACCCCAGAGTAAGGAGCCTGCAACTCTCCTGCATTCATTTAAAACATTTTTCTCCTCTGAAATGTCCTAATTGGTGAGTGGCATCCAAACTGTGGCAACAGATGGGTCCAGTCTCCCACTGACAAGAATAGGGCTGTCCTCTGCTCACTGCTGCCTTCCTACGAGGACACTTGTTTAAGTGCCATACCTGTGGCCCTGAACAACTTGTGACTTCAAGAGAGTTTGCTGGAAAAAAAGAGAACCTTGCTCTGTGACTCCCAATTAAAAGTTTGAAAAATGTGTCAGCAAGACAAGATTTTCCCTTTCAGCCTCATAAGAAGTTCAGCTGTAAGTCAGAAGTGCTCTCTGCAGCTATCATTCTCTGCACAACCGCTCAGCATCTTCACAGATTACATCAGGAGAAGGAAGAGGATCTCAGATTTTATTGCTATATCACCACTTGCAGTAAGAAGTGTCAAGACTCAGCACTCTTGTCCATGGAGATCCCAACGAGTGGGGAGAAAAAGAAAGAAAGGATGAAAAATTGCTGCAGCTTCCTTTAATCTGTGCTCCAGCCCAAAGAAAGCAGAAAATTGTGTGCCAAACACTGTTAGGAGTTTCTAGTGATTAGCAGCAGATCACCTCAGTACTGAACACTGAACATAATCTTCCTTCATGTAACAGCAAATTAAAACATATAGAATTCATACACACCCCTGGGATTCATCACTCCTATGGCAATATTGAGAAGCAGCTGTATTTTGCTGGTTTCATCCTAGACTTGTCAACCATCCGACTGAAAAGGACAGCAAGAAAAATAACAGAAGCAGCACTAAGAAATATAAGTAGAGAGGAAGTGATGCCCTGATTTTAGTTTTTGCGAGTTAGGTTACAAAAATTACTTAAGAGACATTCCATTTAGTGATATTTACTTCCCTTTTCCTTGCTACAGAGCAAGTATTTTTTTTTTTTCAGCTTGTTCTTCAGAAACACGCTTATTTCCAGCTTGCTGAGTAAGTTTATACAAAATATTTGAGACACATAGTATGGGCTAATCAATTTTGGTAAAAGATAATGCTGTTAGTGCTGTGGGCTGTTTCTCTTATCTTGTTGATGTAGCATACTTTTAAAGTCTGTGATTACTCAAAGACTTATGATAGCTGCACTGTAAAAGAAGCCCCAAGTCATGACTCACTAGTACAGCTACAAAACATCCCATGGCTTTTAAGATATTAGGCCACCTTGGTGGATAGAAAACCAGAATGAAAGAACTCAATTTAGGATTCTTTTCTTACATATACATGTTGTTTCAGGGATACCACACAGGGCTTGCATAAAGCAGAAGGTAGAGAGGACAGTTTACCTTTGTCTTCTTTTACAGCAAAATCAGAAGAATTTAAATTATTTAAATGATAAAGTTCCACAAAACGTGTAGTACACACAGGAACCCAACAACAGCTTTCATCCTTTAACAGGATTTGATCACAATTCGAATACCAGAAGAATTCAACTACACATAGTATTTCTGAACAAAATAATAGTGGCTTTCATCCATCTAACCACATTCTGGAATAAGAAACAAAGAAGTGTATATCTGAAGTGAATGATGAACAGTGTTTGGGGGGGAGAAAAATTTAACTACTTCATTCAGAAATAAGTGTATCCAGATTTATAAATGTTTAACATTTCTAAGCAAATCACTGATAGCTTTGACAGTCGGGCTTTTTATCAGGAATAGCTTTCTAAGTGGAGTCAGTTAAAAAGAATGAGTAAGCTCTTCCTTTGCTATAATTAGAGATTGGTTATGCGACATTGTGGGGCTCTACCAATTTCCACTAGCTAATGGCTCCTTCTTTGCATATTTCCAGTGCACAGCCACCTGGCTCTGTAACGAATATTTCTGCATGGCAGAGAAATTGTGTATACTGTCGTTTCAAATGAGGACTCTTCAGCTCAAGCAAGCAAGCTAAAAACACTCTCAGAAGTTTTTAAGAGCTGCCCAGTCCAGAGCCCAAGATCCACCTGCCATCCTGTATGCACAGGAAGAATCTGCAATTAATATCTGACTGGTGATTACCTTCACTATAACAAACTAACGCATACTTGTTTGCACACAGTAGTTCACTGACAGCAGAGAACGATCCCACTTCCACTTCTGTGGTTCTTAACAAGGTAGCTCCAACATTAAATGCCCATACACTTTGCTTGGCAGACATAAACTGCATTATTGAGATACCTCCTCTAAATTCTCCCCCCTCAATTTTCAAGTCTCTGAGACATAACACACACTAAACTACAGTTTCTAACATAAACTTGAAATACGACATTCTCTATTCAAGCACTACAGTCAAACCCTGATAAATCAGGCTGGCCATGCAGCGATCTTATCCTTTCTGACTCTTTAATAAATCGAACCTTGTAAGTTCACGCTGTTGGAAGTTGTCACTAAATGAAATTGTGACCTTATCCGATGCGTGAACTTATCCTGCTGACAACTACATTTATTGTGCGGATAAGCATGGGAGAAAAAAAAAACTTTTGATAATTGTGATCTTAGCCATATGCAACTCTAACAGATGGGATCTTTCTGATGTTCTATTAATGATTTGCCTATGATGAGCCTCTACTCAGAGAAAAAAAAATGCTCTTCATAGGTAAGTGGTAGGGAAATGGTAAGCAGCGTGAAAAGTGCACGAAGAGGTACTGGCTGACAGCAGTGAATCAGAGGCTATTAAGCCTAACACGAAGAGCTTTGAATTAGTTTGTAATTGCACTGGAATGATAACCTAATGGAGGTGGCAAAACAGAAACATTCCTTTTCCACAGGACTCATTCAATAGCCCAAAACTCTGAAACAACTGAGTCTGAAGCAGTAACCCAAAATATGCTAAGCCATGGCACTCCATGATGAATGAATGAATACTGCATCCCCTTCCAGCACTGACTGGACAGTTGCCACTATTATTGTGGAAGAATGCTGGGTAACAGGCAATTAATAGAATCATAGAATAGTCTGAGTTGGAAGGAACCTTTAAAGGTCAACTAGTCCAACATCCTCTGCAACCAGCAGGGGCATTTTCAACTACATCAGGCTGCTCAGAGTCTCATCCAACCTGATCTTGAATATTTCCAGGGATGGGGCTTTTATCACCACCTTGGGTAACCTGTGCCTGTGTGTTACCATCCTTATTGTAAAAAAATTCTGAAAATAGCTAACCATGTCACATTACTGTGTTTGTCTGTCAGGAGTTTACTACATCATGTTGCCTAATTCTCACATCTCTCCACAGCAGGTAGCACTGTACCTGCTCTGCAGTGCACTGACTCTGGAGTGAGATCACCTGAGGGGTGTCAGGGTACAATCTGTTCTGCAGCACTGCAAGTCTGCTGTAGGATACAAGAACTGTAGTTATCTTACTAGAAAGACACACATATGTATGAGACAAGTTCACACTGGAGTCCAAACAGTAATGTACTAAATTACAATCTTCAAAACAAATTTTACAATTGGTTTTGCAATGAAAATTGCATTCACCAGGGTCTTGGCAAACCAGAGGTTATTTAGGTTGTCCAAAAGCAAAGGTGAAATTTAATTTTACTGCCCCAAGATGAGAAAATAAGGCCAGACCACTGTTAGGATGAGCAAGATGGAAGAACGAACAGACTTGGGACTGAAAGCTGAGGAAACATCTTTGTGGAGTCACTCTGGAGGGAGGGTTGCCATTCAGCTGCCACTGAGGTGGTGGAGGGTTTCTGAACAGAGCAGCCTTCTTTCTTTCTCTGAATTTGCTGTCACTCTCTAGCAGCTCCTCCCCCTATCTCGATCCTCCCTTTAAAAGAGTAAGGTCGACCAGACGTCTTAGCACAATAGCCATGAGGGAAGTAGACATGAGAATAACACACAGGTAGTTATTGCTCTAAGCTACCATTCTTCTTTGCTTACACTTAGAAGCAGACCTATATAGCAAATAGAATACAGGAGAAGCTGCCACATGCCACTTCATTCCTAACCAGGCTGCCTACCGTTGCCCCACCTTGCCAATGCTCCCACAGGGCAGCTGTGCCCTCTAGGTAAAGATGACAAATGAAAAGGCTTCTCCATTTTCTGTAACAAAAATCTTGCTGCTCCCTACTTTTCTTTAGAGCCCTGAAAGTCAGAAGCAGAGTTTCTTTATCTCTCCTACCTGCTGCTAGTACTGCAAATGGCAGAGAGTGCAGGTGGTATCCTTATCTGCAACAGCACGGTCCTACAATGGACAATAAAGGGAAAGGAGGAATATTCTGAAAGTGAGAATAGGGAAAGACTAGGCAAAGATTTTCAGACTAAAAGACCACAAAAGGAGGGGAGAAAATAAATTTTAACAATAAGGCAAGAGAGAGGGGTTCTAGGGAAGGAACTATTTGAAGACCCAAGCTGGATACAAAGGATACAGAGACACAGTCTGGAAAAATAGGAACAGAAGATATTCAAGAAAAAGAGGGATGCAGAAACCTTGCCAGAGTAAGAGAAGGCATATAAATTTCAAAGCCTAAAAACATAAGGACAGAAGTGCATAAATTCACATTTAGAACCAGAATATAAACATTATTATACTTCTTTAGCCAAGACATGCGTGTCGTTACAGTGCTTAATTCATTAGCTAAACCACCAAAATACAATATACTTATTCTAATACCTCATTGCTTGGCTGAATCCTGGCTAAACTGATCACTCAAAGTGTGTCTACACTGCACACAGTGGTATGATTTCTCCTGACAAGTGATCAAATCCATTCCCTACCTCCAAGCAGCCAGACCACCATGTAGGCTATAAAACTTTTCTGAGAACGTTCATTAACGGTTATTTAGTTACACTAGGCTCCAGCTATGACCATGATGCTGACATAGTTCTCCAGTCTGCTTGATGTGACCTTAGGTATAGGCACAAAACTGCAATGCAAAGCTAACTTCAGTGTTGTGAAGGCACATTGTATGTCCCAACAAAGGCAGAGTTCTCAGAGACCCTAGTTTCAAAAGATTTGTATGTGCTGACAGACACTTCAAAAACTCAAAGTTGTGCTCTATTGGTAATGTCTTCATCTGCTTATACAACATGAATACTAAGGACACAATTTTACATTCCTCTAGTGCCTCACACTCCGTTAATCTACAGAACTTCATAGGAACACAGGATCCCATCCCAGGTCAGAAAAGCACCTACAGTGGTGAACACACCTGCATAAATTTGAAATGACAATGCAACTTCTAAATTTGGGGGT
>VZZY01023516.1:167597-180255 GCA_013400335.1 Eurystomus gularis
GGGGGGGCTGGAAAGGAGGGTGATTAATTAAATGTTAAATAGCACATATATTGAGTAACTACTAAAAATACAGCTCACGAAAAACTACATAATAATTGCCCATCAAGTACACCATCAAAATATTTTTTAATTCTTAAGATGAACTATTACAAAAAGTCCTGTTTTTATGGGAAGTCAGAAAAGGAGCAGTACATAATGAACTATGCTGCTAGAGTTTTATTAGATTTTTAGTACGACAGATGCTTATACATATATAGACTACACTATATATAGACTTTTCCTTTATTTGGACTGCTTTGTTGAACTTGCAGAAAGTGGTTCAAAGAAAACAGTTAAAGAGACAGAAGGAGAAAAAAAAAGATATTTACTGAAGATACACTAAGAGAGCCAAATATTTGTTTACTTGCTTCAAATTCAAGTTCCATATAATATGAAAAATACTCTGTTCATATCGGCATCCAGTCTACAGACAATGCAAAATAAACCCAGGCCTCATGGCAAAATCCTGATCCTAAAATGAAATTAGAAGAAATTTTCTTCAGTTTTCAGTCTACTCACTATAAGAGCAATTTCCACCTCAGTTTTCAAATTCTAAAGCCCATAAAAAAAAGAAAAAAAAAAAAAAATCTTATTTTTGTCTTTTCCAATAATTCTGCACCTTCACATTTGGATACTCAGTTCAAGAAGTTCACTACTCCCTGTATGAGTTGAGATAAAACTCAAGAAATATATTTGCAAAAAATACAGAAAAAAATCCCAAAAGGAAACCAGTGGAGCTGGAGCCCTTCCTGCTGTATTCTGGGAGAGGAATACTGTAAACTCAGTTCTTACATGGACACTCCATACTGGCAAAAATGATTCCCAATTACATTTTAACACTGTGCAGACCCAGTGGGTTGAGCAGGTTCTTTGTCCCAGCTACATGTAGCTTGCACAGCTTTGCTCCCTCTCTCTCCATCACAAATGCACACAATACAGAAATGCCAGACTTGGCAAGAGCAGCCTGATGATATTACCAAAGAGGGTTTTCTTGATAATATCATCATCTGTTTCTGGACTCTTGGGTATGCTCCTTTCCTCAGCAGAGGAACAGTCGCCCCTGATAAATGTCCCTTTGTGTGCAGACTCTCCCCCAATATATGCAAAGACATTTCAGTCCTGAGTCTGTCTGTTTTTTCCTTGCTTCATATAGCTCAAATACAGTTAGAGGTATAGGGAGCATTGTATGTAAAGCAATAGCAAGTGGACACAATTGAATACACGGTTTATGTAACTCAGATGGAAGCCTTTTCTCAGATAGATGCTATTCTGCAGGGAGAAAATGAAACATTTCACCATCACCCACACCAATCTTTCCTTAGGACTTTTCGGAATCCTTTTAGCTGAAAGATGCTAACATTTTATTTTTTAAAACATTATTTCCATAAATATATATGATATTTAAATAAAATAATCCACAGATATTTGCATGTTTACCCAACATTGTTGGATTTATTTTTTTACCTAGAAAAAGTGAAAAATATCAAGGTAGCCTGTGCTGTTAGCGAATACAGAAAGCTACTGAAGTTAACTGAATACGAAAACTGCTGTATTAATATTGAGGTCATGAGATGTATTAAATGAAGAAAAATGTTTTGGAAAGCATTCTTTTTAACTCTAAAAGCAAGAGCAGTGAGATCATTTGTGACTATATCTGCGGTGTCTTCTCAGTTTACAGTACTTATGCTTAGAGATAGAAGGATCTATTTTCATCTCTCATTTGTGTAACAGCAGATGAAATTATTTGCTTTCTATCAGATATGCATGCTCGGAGCTAGGAAACCACTGTTTAGGTGCCGATTTCTAGCTCAGAGTATGTGAGCCAAACTGCCCAAATACCTTGCAAAAGAAGCAGATGCCTTAATATGATTTCCCTAGTTCCTTTCAATGTTTGCAACAAAATTCTGAGAGTATCAAGAAAAAAGACAAAAATTTCAACAAATTTATCAGTATTTAGTGTGACCATCCAAAAGATCTAGTTATTGTTGAGATTAGGAAGGTGAGAGGGGAGCTGAGACAAAGGGAGATTGAATGCCATGCTCCACTGCATACATGCAATATATAGTTCAATCCATTATAATTATAATTTATATGAAAAGTAACATTATTATAAATAGAGATAAATGTAGTATAACTATAATGTACAATATCAAGATTCAAATTAATCATTTCTTTGCACTTGCTGAGGATGGCCATGCATAACAGACACATGGCTCTGCACTGCTCCAGCACTCATGAGTTATGTGCTTATCTACATCCTCTATGATCAAGTACCAGCAATGACCAACACAGCGTTTTAACACTGTTGCCAGACAAGAATTGACTGCTGGTTTTGGACATGGACCAGAGTCCTCACTTGCTTCTTCAGTGCCTCAGTCTGGACTATCACACAGCTTTCACATGCAGCTATATCTTGGCATAGCTGAGACTTTGAAGCCGATATAAAGAGTGATGCCTATTTATAAGGCAGACTTGTAACTTTGAGGGAAATAAACTCTTGAACAGAGATTGAGCACAAGTCCTGTGCACTACTTAAATCCTACTCTGAGGCTTACATAAGATTTAAGTAAAATATTGGCCTTGTGGCAGCCTTCTGCACAGAAATGATCTTGACCTTCATATGAGCAAGTCCCAGGGGCATCATGTGTGTAAAGCGTATCTCAAATTGTTCTGTCTTACCACCTTCCCCTTTACAAGTGCAGGCTTTGAACACCCCATTGCTGCTTGGACAGATGCAGCGACTGGGGAGCCCGAGGAACAGCCATGGCTGGTGCACGGAGCCTGTTCTGCAGTCTTTTCTCCTGGGGAATGACCTCCTGAGACTGACTCTTCACAGCCTAGACTTTACCTCTGTAAACAGTGACTGAGAACAAGTCCACATCCTCTATGGCCTTAGTGGAAATTTCAGCCTAAATTAGAAGCTCAGGATCTCAGAGTGAGTCAGGGCTGGCAACAGGAGCCCTAACTTTCTCTAACAGTTGCAAGCCCTGCTTCTGAAAACTTCATGCAATACAAACAAGAAATATTATTTTGAAGAGGTAGGAAAGTATTTCTGGTGAGGCACAGCCATTAAACAGGCAGCATCAACAGAGATCAAAAGAATTGTAACTCAGAATATATCTGGGCTACAGAATTACTTTGTCTTTGAAGCATTAAAACTGCCCCTATACTATGTTTAAAAAATACTAATGCCAATTTTTAACAGCTTCTTATTATCCTGCAATGGTGATGTACCATTCAAATACAAGAAATATAGGCTGTTGTTAAGTATATAGAGTTAAAACACTTAAATACATAGAAAGTGTTCATATTAAAAAGGCTGTAGGTTGACATCCTTCTCTTTCTAAAAAAATCAGCAGCTTACAAAATTAAATACAATAGCATAGAAACTCCCCTAAAAAGATCTGCTCCTTCTCTTCCTCCCCAATAAAAAAAGATCACATGCATCAGTGCAAAGAGAAAATTTCTACTTTAGCCATGACAATTATTTTGATGTACGTAGATATTTTTCAACTTAACAATTCACAATTTCCTGTACAAAGAGTTTTGGAGAAGGGAAGTTTTAGTCTACCAGTTTTTTTCCACATGTGTTTTCATCTCAGTTAACAGTTAACAAAGTACCTCAACAAGAAATAAAATGCATTAACTTCAGAGAATAAAACAATCTAGAAAACCAAATCCTACTTTTACATAACAATTGTGCACTTAGCAGTTTCAAAACCAAGTCTTCCGACATTAGAAAACACTTGAACCTCCATGCAGCTCCCTTGAGCCTTGGAGCACTCTCTTGCAGGTTCCAGGACCCCAGCATAACATTTGGCTTCCTATGCCTTCTCCTGTCCCCTGTACACTGCTTCCTTGCCCAGTTCATCTGACTCCCTGCCTCTCCCTATTTCCTTCTGTGGTCTCACTATTCCTCCTCAATGGCAAGTATTGGGTCATACCCAAGTTCACAGTAACTGCTTCCAATAACGTCCAGAAGTAAATGTCAGAAAAACAAGAGGAGCAATGCACATATGCTTTCTGTCACAGGTTTCTCACTTTCTGTGTTCCCCTATTGATCACATTCCATTCGCCAGCCAAGCCTATTCTGTCCCTTCAAATTCCTACCCTCATCGAAGCAATTCAGAATCTGATAAGTCTTTCCACTGAGATCTATATCTTGTTTCAGTCATCAGATGCCATCCTGAGTCTAAACTTTTCTATTCTCTTGACTGTACTCATCATAAAGCACAACATTCCAAAGAAGCCTAATTTATTCCATGAAAAATCTGTTCATGAGTCAGTGTGAACATCCACAACATCTTGGGCAGACTTAGCAATAGTTGTGTTACTAGCATCTTTCTAACCACATATACTTATTATCATTATTTCTTCTCCCTGAACCTCTGTAAACTCTACTCTTCACACAGTCAATAGATAACACAAAGGATCTTAATTTCCAGTCCACAAACAGAATCTCCTCAATGATCTGCTGCTAACCTCCCACCACCATGAGTCTGAATAGCTACTCACTGAATGATTTCTACAACAGCACCAGCATCCATGTGTAAAAGTAGATGTGCATGAGGAGAATGTTACGGCATGCCAAAGTTAAGCAATGAAGTAACAGCCATGGAGCAGTTCTCATCTGGAAATAAAAAGTCCAAACTTCCTGTCATGAGTAAAAGCTTAATAAACTGTAGGAAAAGATTTATTTTTGCTTTTTAATCAGCTGCCCTTGTTCAAATACATGCACATTTCTCTCTCCTCAAATCTTTTTTTCTCTACTCAAGCACCATTAAGAGATACCTAAATTCTCTCAGAGTAGTGCTAGCAAGCCTTGTGGTACTGCCCCTGAATTAGGCTGCAGAATCCAAGAAAGGCAGGGACCATTTTTCATCTCCTCCCAAAGGTACCAAGAACACCATTTGAATTAGATAAATAAAAACCAAACCGAAATAAACTAAGGATACATAGTAACAAAAGGATTAAATAAAGACTGAATTGTGACCAACTCAGGCTCCCAAGAAAGATTAAGAGTTGTCTGGATGATATCAGAGAAGGTCTGTGGGATCTGATGGTGTGGATCTATGTATCAGTGGATCTGATATTGTACTGCACTCTTAAAAAGTTGAAACCAGAAAGTATGTAGACTAAGAAGAGCAATATGCCTTCTCAAATTATAGTAGAAGCACTAAGGTCATAATGGAACAAAAGGAAATTCCATGTTTGCAAACTTCATACTGACTTAAGGTGAATAAAGAAGAAAGTATTAATAATGCCTGGAGAAAAATGTCATACTATACTCCGTACAAGTTTTATATTTTTCATACTTTTTGTAAGCAATTATAAATATACTACTACTCTAAATCAATAAGATAATTCCATTAAAAAATAAGTCTCATCTATGGCTGGGTTGTACCATTAGCACCTTAACTTACACATCTGTAAGAATATATGCATAAATAAACATAAGCCACTTGCAAATTCTTCCACTGTGCCAAATATGGCCATAATATGTTTAGGTACTTTCTATATGCTTATGCTGTCTTCTCCTTTTGGCAACCAATAAAAAATAATGGAAAATACTTTCTAAAATAAGGGACAGACAGATATTCAAAAGGCAGTACCAAAGAAATTCCTATAAACAGGTAATTCAAACCTTTTCTAGCTCCCATGTAGTACTTTCTCACACACATTAGAATAAATGGTTCCAAGAAACTATCAAATAAAGAAGACATGTATGCATGTTAGAGAAGGCCAGTCCTGCAGCAAACATTTTAGTCATAATCTTGAAACAAGATCTGGAATTGGTGAATTGGATCTAAGCCTATCTCCTATGGGACCTCTGAAATCACTCATAATCTCTCTGTAACTCTGGAAGTAATAATAGTTCTTTTCTCTCACCTTTTATTGACCTGTCTTTTTAGATAGCAAGCAATCCAGAGCTGGGACTGTAATTTTGTTTGCATGTATAGATACATATATAAAAAAATGTAAAACAGATACATAAATACACATTATAGATAGATAGATAGATAGAGATATGTATGTATGTATACACACATTTTTATTTACCTAGAAAGCATAGTATCTAGGACAAAAGGAACTCTGTGTCAACAGAAACCAAAAGCTTCTAGGCAATACTGTAATACAGCAAAAAGTAATATATCTTGGCATTCTGAAAGGGATGCCCTTTTCAAATATGCTGCATCTCTTTTGTCTCTGGCAAGAAGGCTTGCAAGGAGACTTTGATTATGACTCTGATACGTACTCCATATCATCTTTTAGAATAGTTAAACACAGCTTAGTCTCCATATCCTCAGAATAAAGTGAAAAGCTAGCCAGAGAGAACAAAACAGAGGACTACATTCATATATAGCATTTGAAGTTTGAGGTATTTTGTTTAAAAAATAACAAATGATACCTTTTGAAATACTGAGTTCAATTGTTCCAAAACACTATATATAACAGAAGAAAGCAAGCCATTCACTCCACAACACCCTTCTTACCTGCCACTGAAGCATATAGAGATCTCCTTTTCTAATTTATTGTCATCTTACTAGAAATATTTAGACCAATTAAAATTATTTCAATTTGAGCTGCAGCCCACTCTTCAGTGTCATTCCAGGACAAATGTGTCACCTTTTTATACATTCTTCTTTGCTCCCAAGAGTTTTACAGTCATGCATCACTCTGACTTTTTTCATAATCAACCACTTAGACACTTCCTGACAACTAAACATTGGCAGTGCATGCAATAAAATTATTTCTGTTCCTCCCTGTCATAAAACCTGTAACAGCAAATCAATGTCTACACTTCGTAACAAGTATAATTATAGTAGGAAGAGGCAAGCAAATCAATATGAAGATTGTGAGTAGAAGCTTTAGGTTTGTCAATCATTTCCAGTAGCTGTTTACATTTTGCACATTCATAGAGCACTTGGAAGAACAAAATAATTATGTTTGAAACTTACAACATGGATCTCACAATTATCATAGCAATAATACACTCCTGCATCCACAAAACTTTAAGTATCCTCATGGAGAAACAGAGGTATCACATCTCACCTGTCCTACGCCAAGAGAGCTTGGTATAAATAGTGCGGAATTTAAAAGCGCTACACAATAAAGATACCACTGTCTGACAAACCCATTATTTCACTGAGAGGTATGATACTTCCCTCTGAAAGGCAATAAAAAGTAAATTTCACACTGCACTGTACATAAAGAACAGTTAAAATGAAAAATCTGTTGTGTGACATCCCATGGTGTTAACAATATAGGCAGATCAAGATAAGTGGGTGGATTTGGATCATCATCACAAGACACAAGGCCATATTTGCTAGTCTATTATGTCATGTTTCTTGAATTCATGAACCCAAGAGTGCAATAACTTTTTGTGACAGGACGCAGAAGTTACATTTTATACACAGGCAAGATAAATGAATTAAAACCAGTAACCATACTGGTTCTTTTTTTAATGTTATTGAGCAATATAGCATATGGATAATTCTGAAGTCTGAAGCACACAAACTATTCAGAAAATAGCAATGGAAAGCAAACTGTGATTGCTAGATGATTTATATCAAATTAGCCCCTACCTTTGTAAACCAAAGCAATAGGAGAATATGAGTAAGAAAATAATGTTAAAGAGATTCTTTGTCAGGTTAAAAGTGAGCAGAGCAGCAAAATCACATATACTATGTCGGGAGTTGATGATTGACTCGAAATGCTCTTCTTTTCCAAAAATAGCTCAGCCCATTTAGAAGGGCTTTAACATTTTAGGAGCGACGGTTACTCAGATTTCCCTCCAATCATTCCCATTCAAAACACAGATTTAAAAATAAATTGTGCAACGAATAATTTGAAGAGAAAATGGTGGAAAAGTTAGAAAATGCCACAGTTCTATCCAAAATTTAAAACTTTTAGTATTTGACCAATTATTAGTTGCTTTGACGTAACTGCATTTATCTTCAGTCACTAAAAAAGTATACAATTTTGCACTTTCAAACCTATGCTTTAACAATATGCTAATTATACAGTTCAGATGATCTGGAAAGAAATCCATTTTGCACTGATGATATAAGGGAGTGACAGTACAATTTACATTAAGAAATGTTTTCTCATTTTTCTCAAAAATTGGTTTGCACTCAGCCGGAGAAATCTAAATTCAACCAACAGGCATCTCTTCCTGCTTCTCCATGGTTACAAAATAACATGACAATCTGAATGACGAACAAGATGCATATAAGAATGGGTTACAAAAACTCCTCTGGACACAGGTAGACAGGCAGTCAGTGTTTCTTTTTGCAATCTGATTAAACAAATTATTATTGTATAGAACAATATTGAAATGCTAGTAACAGACAATTCTCCGTGACATTATTTCAGACATTTTGAATTAGCTATTCCAAATTGTCTAAATTAACCCCTGGGCAGTTGGCCAGTCCACACTCCTGACTTTAAGTGAACACTTCTAACTGGATAGGATAATATAAAGGTCCCCCTTTTGTTTCTGGCTTTGTTCACATACCTCTTTTTACTCCCAAGACTAACAGTACTGTTCAACAGTGCACTTCGGGCACATGTTTTCCCACCACGTTAATACCAACCTGTATAGACAGAGCTTGAAAGAGAGTGATTGGTTTGTTGTGATTTTCCTTTTAGCGTTCAAGGCATACAGACTGCAGTGACTGCGAGATGGTTCTTACTGGAACCCAGTTTCCTGGCATACTGTTCTTCATCAGCTACAGACATCTAAACACATGAAATTTGAGGGCTAAAAACAGTCTTGATTTATTCATTTGATTCAGAGCTATCTGGCCAGATATATTATGAAAAAACCATGCCCATAACTTATCCTCAAACTGATACGTTTCATTACTTTGTGGATTTGTGCGGAAATACAGAAAGTAAGTGTCCCAAGTTTTTGGGATCATGTAGCTTTACAGATACAGCTGCACCACTTGGAAGTTAGTCACAGTCACTCGACACAATGTTAAACCTGTACCTATGCATAGCAAAGTTAAACTTAACACATTTTAATGATGTACCACAGATTAGACTCATTAGTATTTTCTTAGACATACCGCCTAAAATAGTCTGGCATCCAGAAATGCAAATCCAGAGTTTTTCAAGACTATCAACATAGTAGGCAGAAAAATGGAAAAAAGATCTAGGAGGATGAGCAATTTGAGTAAATGATTACTGACTATCACACCAACCAGTTTTGCAATTTTCTTTATTAAAGGATATTTATTTAAGTAATTTAGAGTGAAAGCATTAAATATTTCCATCAGACAAAACTTGGCATTTTGGAAAAAATATTTTCCATATGAGAACACCACCTTCAGGTAACCATTTCCTAACTTCTATTTATATTATATATTTATTTCTCACAGGCAGGAATAGAACTTGAACACAAAATTAAACCCAGTGTTATTAGAAGACTTAACAAGAAGTGCAAAGACAGAAGCATGTAAGCCTGAGGATAAAAAAAATCCATCATAACATAATTCCACAAAATAAAGATGAGGTTAATCTGAAACCTATGAAAATTAATATCAAGATTTTAATTGACCCCAGCAATTTTCAGTTTGGCCCTGCATTTTCAACATGATGACTCATTGTAGTTTTGCTGTGTTCATAAAGAATGCTCACTCCATCACTGCTTCACCTTCTCTCAGCAGCTTTTTTTTTTTCACTGAAACTGAGGTGTCTGAAATTACTCTCTGCAGTTACCTTCTTCTTTGCACAAACATGTTTTCAAAGGCATTTTTGAATATGCAAAAGCAAATTTTTACAGTTACTGTTCTTTCTTTAAAATAAAAAAAAAGCAAGCCATGATAAATGTAAAACTCTGCAGTGATTATCTCTGGAATATGTTATAGTGATAAATTGTGGACTCTGAAAAAAAAATACATAGAGGGAATCAATGGTAACTTCAAACACACATAAAATTCACTACACCAGAACATTTCAACCCTCACAATGAGAACAACTCACACAGCATGGTAGTGGAATAGAAGAGGTGGAGGACATCAGTGGGCCTGTTTAAAGTTCAATTTCAAATGAGAGATTTGTTTTGGAAATGAGAGCATATGAAAAAAAAAAAACTTTTTCAAAACTATATTTTGATTTTCAGATCACTGGAATGAATTCATAATTACAAAATATTTGTCCAAATTAGGATTCCATTGTAGCTTTCTAACCAAAATTTTCTGGAGGAAAGTTCAAGTGTTTTATGTGTAGAAAATGTGGTGTTTTCTTCTTTCTCAAGGAGTTTGGGATGCCAACGGCTTAACAGCTACTGACGGCTTAACAGGACATACTGATCTAACAGCTCTTTCAGTCTCACTCCACTCCACTAAACCTGAAAGCCGCTCTCTAGAAACAGTGAATTTGATCAGTATTTCAACCTAAACACATCACCGTTTCAGGCTTCATAGGCAGAAAACAGTATGATAAACTAGACTCAGTAGATCACGTCTCTGTTCACTTTCCTGGCACTATCTGCTTGAAGCTAAGAGAAGTCATAATCTGCCAGTTGCTGTATCATAGTGCTTTCAGTGATACAAAACATAGTACAATGAATAAGATTAGGATAACTCTTCACAGTTGTCCTTGTCCACTTTTTATTTTTCTTTTTACCAGAGAAAATCATAAAATGTTTGCAGAAGAGATAATTTTAAAAAATTGTAAAAATCTCTGTTTACAATGGAGAGCAGCGCTAAAGGTGATGGGAATTCTAGAGAGAGCATAAACATTTGAGGTGCCCCTGTTACAGCGATGGTCTCGTGATTCAGGCATTTGACATTGCACACCTGAAAATCTTCAGTGCCTGCTTTTGCAGGCTTCACTCTTCTCTTGCACTAGGCCTGTGAAACAGAACAAGGGAAAAAGATCAATTCCCATCCATAAGAAGGCCACATCACCTGCATGTAACACTACAATGCTGACACTGTACATAGACATACATACAAATGATTACCTGATCCACGATTTCCAGTTCCAGAAATGCAGGGTGCTGTGAGTTTTCTACCTAATACCTCTCATTTTGGCATTTCTGCTGCACTACTGGCAGCCCCCGACAGGAGAACATCTGATGTCCAGGGCTCTGTCAAGTGAAATTCCCATTTGGCCTTTTTATCTCATGAGTATTGGACTCTGCACAAGTAATAATACAAAATATCTCTCACATGCAAGTGATTTACAATAACATAATCAATCATATGCTTCCTCTGATCCACTTTACCACGCAAGGAAGCAGCATTCAGTGTGTCGAAATATTTCAAAAGAAGAACTGACAACAAACTCTAGTCATTAGGTTTTTACATTATTGCTTTCTCTCCTTTCACATATGTTTACAGTCACAACAGTTACATCGAGAAAAGACTATTCAGGAGTTCATTTATACAACTCACCTAGCAAAAGACATTGCTAATAACAGAACATTTTCAGAGATTCTGCCTGAGGGCTCTGGGGTTTAAACTGCTGTGTTGCCTTTTGCTTACCAATGGAGAAAAGTTGCTACAGTTATTTTATCTAACCGACCCTGTGTGCCTCTTGTATATAATGACATTTTTGAGACTTTAAATCTGTTTGCTGAAGGCACTAAATGCAGATGTGTGCTGGGTTTGAGGCTTGTAACTTCTAAAAGGGGAAAAAGAATGCTGGCTAAATGAACGCAGGTCAAAGGACTGAATCATATCACTCTGAAATCATGATCTAGAGCACACTAATGGACAGCAGTCAGACAATGTATGGAACTTGCTAACCCGCAACGGAATGTTCACATATCCAAACTCTTTTAAACCACAATTTTTTCCATATTAAACGATTTTCTTTCTTTTGTGCTGTACATTATTAATTAGAAAACATAATTACATTGTAAATCAGATTATCTCCTTGAAAAATAATTGGGAGAAGGTGGGCCAGAAGGGGAGTGAGAAGAAGGGTTATATGGGCTATTTACCCCTGCTCCCATTCCATATTGAACACAAATAAATATTTTTGCCTGGCAAGATTTGTCATCTTCCCTTCTTTCACCTCTTCATCATAAAAGTGTCCCCAGTATCCTCTATAGCCATTGTATGCTGTTTACAGACTACTGAAAAAAAAAATATATATACACCCTGAACCAAGTAATTTTTGCAGAACACACCAAAGTAGCTATTTAAAGCCTTACTACGAAAACAAAGAAATGTGTATTATAAAAGAGCTCATGTTTTTAATATTCTTGGGGCAAATAGTAAAATAAATTCTACCTTTAATTTGTCATGTTGTGTTGAACCCCCAAACAGATGAGGAGGCTCTGTAGTCTTGGCACAATGCTTCCTATAGCTTGCATTGCCAAGCAAATGGTTATCGTTCACAGCTACTCTGGCAAGAACGTGTGCTGGGTTGGTCAGAGTGTCCTTAGATCCTTATTTTTTGGGGTCTCACCCATGTGAAATACATAATATCACCAAATGCAATCAAGCGACATACTGATCTATCTACATTTACTCTGTGTAGGTTTTCCTGTTCATGCAAAGGTGCAAAAGTACCTCTTGCCTCTTGGTGACATCTGCTTTTCTTTTCCCATTCAGTTATGCACTTGGCAAGGTAAGCAAAGTCCTTCTGATATCCTGTC
>VZZY01023516.1:180265-246108 GCA_013400335.1 Eurystomus gularis
ATATCCTGTCTATTGTATTACAAATGTGAAGTTGTTTGCCAAAGTCTTGAACCATGTTTAAGGCCACTGAGTTGTCACAAGTGTATCAGTTTACTTAGATTTAGTCCCTATTTCCATTTTGGCAACTAGAATAAAAGATCCCTCAAGTAACTGTTGTACAGTCACAAAATGCCACATGGTGAGAATATGATGCTGCTACACCTACCACAGTCTCTTAATTTCAACGCTAAGATTTTCCCATTTTACTGCTTATGACATGCCTTCAGAAAGCACAATGAACATTTTTGCATTTCAGGTGCACATTTTTAGTATTCCAGAATGTGTTTCTTTTGGATTCCCCTCACTCCTCAGCACCTCACACTCTCTAGCCTGGAGATAGCAATCAAATACTGAAACCGTAGTGGTTAAGTTACTTTGCCCAATTTGTAAGAAGTGTAAATTCATGTCAAGATTCTTCTTTGGTGATTTTCAAGTGAAAAATGACTTGTGGATTTTTGTGCCATATCTTAGGACTGCAGGTAAACCAGTACAGTTATGGTAGACCTTTTTTCTCATTGTAATTTTGCTTTAACTTAGCATGATGCCATGTGTACAAAATTCCTGGCTGATCTCAGCATACATGTACAGATTAATATTTAAAGCATACATTTATTGATTAATATGTGACTGCACTGACCCTAGTCCTGTGAAACAAATACTATTTGTGCAAAGTGATGGAGATTTCTTGGGTATGCTAACTTTTTTCACTGACCATTCCAATGCAAATAAAAATTCAATTACTATGTCATCTCACGGTTTCAACAAGTAAAAATGTAAAATTTGAACCAAGAGCTTTTCTTGAGTTGTACTGTTAATAAAAGTGCAGCTTGCATAAAAATACCCTTTGCAGTTTCTCAAATGCAACAGATGGTTGCGCCTTCCCTTGAAAAATATGAAAACAATGTCATGCACTTCACGAACAGTCCATCCATAAGCTTGTGTTTCAAAAGACTGTGATTAAAGGCAATATATCTTCCAATAGATTACCGTGTGACTATGAAAGAGATGCATGTAATGTCAAATGAACTTTCACTTATCCCCAATTTCACCCCCAGACATTGTATGTATCATATCCCTGTATTACTCCACCTGTAATTTCTCCCAAAGAATGATTCAGTCACTAGTAAACTCTTCTCTAAAATATAAAAAAATATCACAGCTAGTTGAAACAGAACATTTGCATGCCAGGCACAAAACACATATATAGGAATTATACCCACTTAGTCATTTGGTATTGGGGTAGTTTCACATAACTAATGTGGGGGTTTTCTACTTATTATTACAAGTCTATTATTGAAGTACACAGCTCCAAGTCCTGCAGGGAATGTCACATATAATCTAGATGTCTCTGGAGATTAATTCTGAGAACATTACAACTTTGAGCAGGATCCATTGTAAGAGTCAGTCATTATATTAGCAATATAACTGTTCAATATTTGGTCTGTTGGAAGAAACAAAATATTTTTGTGCCTGCAGTCTTGACTCTAGGCTACCCTCCACATGCACACTGAGCTGTTATTTCCTCTTAGATGTGTTTCCATCTTGAGATTCACCTCGGAATTTTAGCAATACTATTTTTTTTTGGTTAACATTTTAGTTACTTATAGTAATATGCTGTAGTTCTATAATATTCTTTGAAATACCCATATTAGAAACTGACATAGGAAAAGTGTTGGCCAAAAGCTGCATGGCTGAACTTTAATTATGTGAATCTGGTTTACAAAGCTGCAAATTTCATTACTGATTTTTCAGTATCCTTAATATCATTATACTAATACCATTTAAAAAGTAAATGGACATACACTTTGGATTCACACACTTAATTTTACAATGTTTGCAATTACAGTCATGGAAATAAGAAAGTCCCTTGTGATAACAGTTTTCCATAGTTTTATAAGTGATTGTGCCTTTGCTTCACACCAACTTTTGCAGATGAAATGTAGTCTGCTACACGTAGTAGTATACGGTTTCGCTGTATTGGACAAAGGCACAGCTTATCGAAAACCCGCTAGTGTCACTTCCCATTTATTTCAGCCAGCTTTGAATGGCCATTTAAGAGACAGGCCCCGAACAGCGTGACTGTTTGCACAGCCATTCCCACCTGAGGTAACAGCAATCTTATGAACCATGGAGATATGCGGTTTGAGAGCCATTCTTTGGGCAGATGGCAACTGAAAACTTAAATGGACATATTTCCTAGAGAAGTACGTACAGATTTGCACTTCTGTAAGTTGCAAATGCTACAGAAATATATTTGTTCGCAGGAACAAAAAATGCCATCCAAATAGCAACCTGTACTTACTGAAAATAAGTCATCACTCGAGAGAAGCTCAACTGTTTTTCAGTGCTTTTGGTCTTCAACAATTAGCAGTCACCTTCATTTGTGATTTGCTTCATTAACAATACATCACCAAGACTGAATGTGATCAATGTAAAAAGCCATGACAACAGAAAATAGTGTCCTGTCTTTGGCCATGATAGAAAAAGAGTCTGCATGGCATAGCATAGTGCTCACTATCTTATGCATAAACTCCTTAAAAGCAAATTTATGTCACTGTAAAAACAGTGATTTTAGCAACCTTGGTGCTTCACCTGAAGTATAAGTAGGGAGAAAAGAAGGAGTATAAAAGACACCTTTTGATGAGAGATTATGTAGTCTCTACAATCGAGTAAATTTAGTTGCTGTTGCAGCAGAGGAATGTGATAGGAAATTTTACAGTTGAAGGAAAAATGTCACACTATTTTGATAAGAGAGCGATGAACTTTTTTTCCCTTGTGCCATTATCAAGGCGAAGTGAACAAAATACATCATTTATAACCCACTGCTCTACCATTATCTCCTGGTGAGACACTTGTTTTAAAACACACAAGGACCTTTTTTCTCTAAGACTAAAGCTCTCTGTGAGGCTCAGTCTTCCTTTATAACCATGAAAGAAAGTTGACACTTGTGTGGGCCAAAGTTTCCAGGCAACCACACAAGGGCACTTATACACCCTCCAGGTCACCCTTCGTTCTGAAGTACAGAGGAAGCATATGAACAGTATATGTCCCTTTGATCACAGATACCATCTAAAACTGATGTGGAGAGAAAATCCTGCACTTTGGAAGAAAGGCACTACAGTCTCCTCAAAGCTTTTTCTTACCTAATATACACAGAAAGTAAAGGTTAGCATGTTAGTGCAAAACTGCTAAAATATTTTTGCTCTTACTAGCTACACAGCACCACTGACTCTTTCCTGACATTTAGAACTCTTGCATAGGTATTCTTGCTCCCAGCGTTTTGTTGTTTGTTTTGGTTTTTTTTTTTTTAATATTAACTTCCAATACAACAGCACAGTCAATGTACTGTACAATGCTCATTCAGCAAAACTATACTCAAGCACACAATTGTGTACAAGCACCAGAACTGTGTACTATAGAGTACTTTGAGTAGAGGCACATTTACAGACATTTACAAAATTCCATGAAACTTCTGCATCAACCTACCAAACCCACAATGTAAATAGAAAATGAGAAAAATAGCCTTTTAATTTATGTCAAAGAAGAGAGAAAATATTTGTAGTCAAAGTCTGGTGCTAATTAGTGCAACCAATGTCTGTTTAGTAGAATTAAATGTCTGTTTTGGTAGAATTAAATGTACATGAGACTAAGTTACCATATCAGAGGATAACAAGGTGGAATATTCTGGAAACCCTCTCATTAGTACTCACATATTTTATTTGTCCTGTAGTATGAAAGTCAGACGCAGACATAAGTAGCCAATTTAACTTATTTCATGAAAAAACATAAAAAGCTTGTTTCCAGAAATGGCAGATGAATTTGCTGGAACCCTCAGGTTACTCTGCTACTCCTACACACAATGTGTTTAACAGCCCAAATGGTTTGTCTTGACTATTAATGTTAATGCTGAGTCAATGAGGAAAAAGAAAATGGAAATAAAAACAAGAAAGAAATAGAAAAATAAAATGGAGAGTTATGTTTGCATTGAAATGTACCACATTTCATTCTAACAAAAATTAAAAACTGACTGCTTTAAGATGATTTTTAGAAGCACAAAGACAGGATATGTTTATGTAAATACTTATTAAAACATTGCAGCAGATAACAGAACCTGAATTGTCACCTTAAGTTTCAGTTGTACAAGTAAAAACTGGGAAGGAAAGCTATAGGTTTTGAACTACTTATCAAAGTTTTCATCTGGAGATAGGTATTCACAAAAACCTATACCAAAAAACCCAAAGTAAAATAAAACAGAACATTTACTTCTGATTTCTTTTCCCTTTCTACTTAAATTAGAACAGAAAAGCACAGTTCTTCAAGTTTTTCTTGTTATTTCCATTATTTTGGGAACTTTAAAAAAATCTTTGACGTTTTCATTGAGATGAAATTCCAAGTAATTGCCTAAATAGTGGATGCAAAAGCTCAGATCAAAACTAAATCATGAAACTTAAGAAATAAGTATATAGTATGCTACAGAATGCTAGTATGAAAACATAGTATTCTGTTACTATTAAGATATTTTTGTTCCCCATTGCTGAGTTATATAATATTTCTCCTCATGTTGTAGAAACACTTCCAGATTCATTCAGATGGACAGAATGTGTGCAACAAGAAAGAATATTTAGAAGTTAAGCCATTCAGGACCCTGAATGAAATGAATTACGCAATGCATTCTTTCAAAGCTTTACTATACGACGTAAGATTTAATTGCCACACTCTAAAGCTGGTGGGCAGGTCAGTCTATTACCAAGCTCTTGTATTTAACTTTGGTGGAGAGTGGTTGGTCTAAGACCAACAGAGTCTCTCAAACAGGATGATAAGTTAATTTCACAGTTATCACAAAATAACATATGATATTAGGTGGTAGCGACATGATAACTCCACTGGAAACAATGGTAATTACATAGTAAATCGTGTCAATGATACTGCATTATCTCCTAACTGTTCAATTAACTTGTGTCACCACTGCATACTATGTTTAGAAAGTTGCTGATGCAATATTTCCGTATCATAATTGCAAAGATAGTTGAAGAAGATAACACTCTATAATTTTGTGAAAGTTTCTAGTATTACTTAGTGAAACTATTTCTATGATGAAAAACAAACAAACATTGGGGTGAAGAATGAAACCTAAAAAACCTGGAAGATAGCACCTGAAATTGAAACAGGTTTGCAAGACTGTCATCAAACAAACTACTTTTTCTTCCTTCTTGCAGGGAATGAGACATTATTTCAGAAATAGAATTCCAATTGATATTTATTCACCTAACCAAATGGTAAGAGCCCTCAGCCATCATTAAACCAATTACAAATTTAATCCTTGGAAAAAAGTAACTTGTCCTGTGCTGTGCAGATAGTCTGACAAACGTAGATTACTCTATAGTAGAGGAATATGCTTAAATTATAAAACAGAACAAAGATGGGGGAAAAAAAAGAGGTTTTCTGTAACTCACTCAAAATGCTGCACTTTCACCAGTGACATAACTGGCCTTCTCATTTTCACTCATACAAATCAAAAGTCCAGTGAGGTGAAAGGAGTTACTCACACATAAAATGGAATAAAATTCTGCCAGGAAACACAGGGCTATGTATCTTGTTATTGCCTTTTAATATTCAAGACTGCGGGGTATGATTGTTCTCTTCGAACAGCGTCACGTTCTGTTCATCCATACACCACTCCTTTGTAGTTCAACAAGTTTATTCTCAACCACTATTTTTGTGAGTACAGAATTAAATCATCAGCTGGTACAAATCAGATTTACAGCTAGATCAAAGCCAAGGCGGATGAAAGGTGGTAGGCTGATTTACATCATCTTAAGATCTTGCTCAGCAATAGTCCTCTCTAGGAAAGAAATGTCTGATATCTGTGAGTGAATCCCTAAATCCTGACCAATGCAAACGTTTAAAAACCTCTCTGCGCTAAGGATGCTTTGGGACACAGGCACCTTAGAGACAAGGAAATTCCTGAAAATGTCCCAGAGTATCTTCACTGGGAGACTCGTGGCAATTAAAGCACACTTTAGACTGTATAGCGACATTTACCTGTGACAGAAACACTTCTGAAACAGGCGGTTGTTTTTGTTGTATTTTTCAATTTTCCTTTGTGACAATGCTATTTCATACAGCTTGTTTAGATTTACAGCACCTCTTTCAAGGCCAACTCCACCTACTTTTTCATCTCTGCTCATACCAGTTTTGTGGTTATAAGGATACAAAGGAATCTGCATGATTTTAATGCGTGATTCATTTCCAGCAAATCAACACACATACTTTCAATTTGTTATGCATGAGAGATGTGTAAAACTATAGAGGTTTGGTCCTCTAGATGACAAAATAGGCAAAATATGTAAGCACTGTATCTAAATCATAACTGAAGTTAAAATCCAATTTCAACACAGACTGTACAATGGACTCGCAAACACCACGGAGGAATCAAGCCACATTCTAGACTTGTCCTTGGCTGTCCTAATAATATACCATGTAACTGATGTCTACAGTGGCCAACCTGTGCTACCAAGGTTGTATGTGACATACAGTTCAAGGGAGGCTTCCACCTCCTCTTCCCAGCAGCCTTCCTTCTCCCAGTCCCAAGAAGATGCTACTAATCTCCTGTGTGTGGCCCTGCTTAACTGTTTCTTCTGAGGTTATAGATGTCACCTTGGAAACTAACTTGTCAGCAAATATGTAAATAAAGCAAAACCCACCAAGTTCAAACTCAGCCAAAACCTCTTCCAAAACAGGGATCTCAGTAAGGTAAGGTAAAAATTCCTCAAAACTCAATCTTTTCTGTGCTAATTAAGCACTGGAATTTATGCCGTTTCCAGTCTTATACCCATTGTGTCACAGAGTAAGAGTACAAGTACAAAAGCAAGAGGAGACGTCAGCAAGAGTAAAAACATCAAAGAAAAACAAAACAAAAACACTTCCCCAGAATTATAAATCATTTAGTAAGTTACCTAAAAAAATTCTGCACATATAAAAAGGAAAAGAGAAACCGGGTGCATTTTCCTTTTCTAACAGCAAAACAGTACAATGGGAGGACTTTGTGTTGCTCCAAATTAGGAGGATTTTTCGGGTTTTTTGCTGTTCATAATGCATTTATATTTCTCAGTTTGGCAAAAGCCTTTCAATATAGACACAAGTTCAACTTTCTGAAAGTGGTCTGAATTATAAAACCACAAATCAAATCAATCATAGAGTAGTTCGCTCTGTAGCCAATTTCTGCAACTACTGTAACAGATAATAGCTAAGCTGAAATTTAAAGAAAGGGTTGCTTTGGTTGTTCAATGGGTTTCAGGGTTTGCTTTTTTGGCTTTGCCATCTTCCAGCATCCTCCACAGAACTTTTGAGAAACAAGACATTTCTTTTGAATCAGATATCCATTATCAAATTGGACAGAGAGTGTTAGAACCAGTATTATCTGCAAATGATTTATGAGGGCAGATATTTCTCTACCTGAACATTTTAGTGAAACCATAAATATCAGTACAGACAGAGGCTGGGTTCAAAGAAAAAGCCTTGATAAAGATTTTATGTGGGAAGCTACTTCCATCTGATGAAAATTTTAATTCACCATTTATGTATTTTAAAGAATTTTCATGTTAGTCAGATCTCTCATCCTTTCTGGTATTTTAAACATATTTACTGTAAATACTTACCTATTAATAAAACCTACTAAATTAAGTCAACTGATGAGATGTCTTCCCATTGACTTCAACCAAGAATGCATCCGAGTGTGAAACATTATTCAGAATAAAAGCTTGCATTCAAATATAGCACAGCAAAACCAGTATTTTAAATTGTTCATGAAGAATATCCTAAAAATTCTTTAGAGAAGCCGTATCCTCTTTTCTGTTATGTGACCTGCAACATACTGAGCATTAATAAGGCATTTACTGTTGGGAGCCATCCATCTCCCCATCTCTAAAATGGTGTCAGTAAATTCTTTTTCCTAAATGGAGAAGGATGGGTTTATGCAACAGCTCTATGTGGAGCACCTACCTCAGGGTAGACTAGGTATATCCAGCTCCTTTGGCCTTCTCTTCAACACCAAGTTTGTTCAGACCTTGAGATTATATTGGAAGCACCATACAGCATTATTATGCAAAAAATTCAAAACCGGTTTAATGACCATTTTGATTTATATTAAGTTATTAGGAATTTCCAACATAGTCTATTTCATGAAAAGAAGAAAAAAAAAAAAAAAAGCCTGTTCTCTGTGGAATTTATTTTTTAATAGTTAATTTAATCTTCTATATTTTCACGTTCTTCTGAGCTGCTTTTTTATCCTTTTCTTATTTTTTAAAAATTATTTCTACTTACTTGTTTCTCAGTTATTGTTTGTTGGATCAAAAATATGTTTCTATAAATTGAAATGGAAAGAATACTCTTTTATAGTACCATAAATGTGTTCAATCAAAGCAAATGTTACGGAAAGGCATGTACCTACTAAAATTCAATCTTTAAAATAGAAATGTACATACATGCATTTCAATACATTACCTTCACATCGACATTTAGATACTTATCTAACAGGCATCTAGGATGTACACATGCTGGATTATATTCTATATTTACAGTTCTAATAATGTATATATTAACCACATTTTCTACCAGAAGATTTTAAAGTGTTGGAAACACAAGCAAATAAAGCATCACATCTTCCTATTTAAGATATCAAGGTAATATTAGCCTGCTTTCATGGTTAATAAGAATACATCAAACCTAATTGAAACTTAACTTCCAACATGTTTCTAATTCACCAGTGCAGCCCTTTACCTGTGAAAACCAAGTCCTAGACACCCAGAATAGGGCACCAGAAAATCTATGTCAAATTTTAGGCATAGGAAGCTGGCCAGTGTCACAGAGCAAATAACACAGTATTTTCATTTTTATATTATGCTTCCATTACTCCAAACCCATGTGGTTTTTACACCACTCACTTTGAAAATTAATGACAATAGAGAGTTATGTTAGCTTTGTATAATATAAAATGTATAGCTGCAATGTGTTTATGATTTCTTTGCTTGTATGATGTGTAATACTCAGCTATGACAACACAATAAATAAAACACTGCCCAAGCAATCCAGAGAAACAACTTTCACCACAATGAAGACCCTATTAGGAAGAACTGCAAGACCTAACTCAGATTTCCTTCCTTATATTTATTGTTTAAGGGAACATACACGGAATCCACTCTACTGGTTGTAGAGGAGTTCATGAAAGGAAAAAGAGGAGTCCACAAGCCTTTCAGGCCCTTTTTTTAGATCATCACCTAATGGTGTGTTCATCTCAGAGACTCTAAATCCTTGCTGTCAAAATATAAAGGGTTCAGTCAGGGCTGGTAATCCAGCACAGGGAGGAGGAGGAGGAGGAGGAGGAGGAGGGAGAAATTAAATGACCAAGAACTGCTGCAATAAGGGTGTAAAGGAAAGAGGAGGCTGCCACTGCAATGGGCCTGCACAGAAATACTTAGAACATCCTGGAAGTAGCAATATGGAAACACTGTGATGAAAAACTGCTACATTTTATTAATGCATGGTTATGCCATAACATAAATGCATAAAATAAAATACATGAATTGTCAGGAAAAAAATATTCTCTGTGTACAGCTACCAATAACCATAATTACAATTGACGGAGTTTGCATAATCCTATAATACAGATGTTATGATACACAGGATTTTAGTAATATAGTTACTAGAGTGAACAAGGAAAGCATTTTCCGTCAAATTACTACCTCCTTCCCCCTAAAAAGTATCTGACTAAAGCAGAGATAATGCAAAGTTCAGCTATCAAAAATGGCTTCATTAAGAACTTTAATGAAGCACATGGGAGCCATTTATTGACTCCTCAACTATTAAGACATAGCATTATTACTGCTTTAATAGTATTTCCATTTTCATTTAGGAAATAACTAATCAAGGGATCAATGTACCAAAGACTTTATTTTCTCTCCCATGGGTCACTGAAAGTACATTTTTTAAAATGCAAAAAACGTAAAGGCAATTCCCTCCAGTCCCATATCACATAAGCAATTTAAAGAAATAACAAGGAATGCTAAAGGTCAATGGCTTCCGATCTAAGCCATGTTATAAAACAAATGAAAATTGTTCATGGTAATTCTACCTTTCTGGTGGAAGTAAGAGATCGCTTTCACATCAAAGAGGCTTACCTCCAAAGTATGCAAAGCACCTCCACCCTGACCTGCTGTCAACCTGTGAGACATTTCTATTTCTCAGCCTCACTTAGAATGCAAACTACTGTTTTCCTGGTAGTTCTCACAGCTCCACTTCCTTTGAGGTACAGATGTGTAGCCAAAGAACCCAATCAGATAACACCCATTTACATATTTATAAAGTCTCCTGTAAAATCTCGTATCAATTGTTGCCACTATATATAGCCCTTTCAAAGTATCTTGTGGGCACAAGCGCTCCACTGCACTGCTCCCTTCAGGAGTCCAGATATATCGTATAATGTGATTTCAATGTAAATGTGGCCCATCACACAATCATACCACTTCACAAACTCTTTTCTGCTGGGGTAGCTTAAATCTAAACACACTCAAGCAGCTTGCTGCACTGGAGCAAGATTTCCTCCACATAAAAAAAAGTCAAAACCCCCAACACAACAATGCCAAGGAAAAAAAATCTGAACATTTTCTGCAGAAAGATGGGCCGTCTCCAAATCCTTGTGCCCTATCAGACAAATTAAAGTAAATCAAGCATGAAATGAAGCAGAAGAGCCCCGAGATAAGGCTCCTTTAAGTCGTTTACAGATTAGGATAGAGAGAGGTGCATCTGGTCTCTGGCAGTGAAGGAGGCCAGTTTCTCATCTCACAATAGCAGCCTGTGTATAGGATTACCTTACCTTGTCACTGACAAGGGAAAAAGCGCCTGCAAAATGTCTCTAACTAACTTCCTAATGTTCCCAGCTAAGTTCTCTTATTAAAGTATTAACTGTTACAATGATAGAAATAAATTTTGATAAAACAAAATAAAAACAGACACTAGTCTGATTTATGAGCTGGTCAGATGCTGATAAACTGGAGGCTCTGCTAACAGCAGATGAGCCTCTTCGCTTATCAGTCAGGATTTCACTGCTAGAGACAGCAGATAACTTTCCAACTGGAATTAGTGATTCAGTGAACTGTGTGTTACTGGTCGGACTGGTGCTCTAGCAGCACCTAAAAGGGCCTCTTGTGTTATCAGATAGGATTTTGCGCTGCCTGCAGTGAGACATTTCCCCACTGAAAGTGATGGCCAAGCTCAGAGGTCTGCACAGCTAATGGTTAAACTGGTGCTCCCACCGCAGCAAACCAGCCTCTCTCCTCTTATCAGCTGCCATTCAGCTTCTACAAATTGGAGGCCTTCCTTCCTCCCTTCCTTTCACAGGAACACGTGTCCCTCCTGCAGTGCCGCCACCGCTTCTGCTTCTCTCTTGCGGTCCTTTTACCCCAACCCAGCACCCCACGGGTGACCCGTCTCCCACCACGCCTGTGCTGCCGCTGTGCACTGACCCACAGCACGCTGCACTCTGTGGCTGCGCTGACCTGCTGCCCCGGCTGTGCCCAGAACACCGTCCAGACAGCCCGGCGGGGCTTGGGCAGGTGGCGCGCTCCCCTTGGAACTTGCCCGGCAGTAGGAGTGCTTTGGCGCTGCCCTGAGGAAGGCTGTCCTGAGTTTGCAGGGGTAAGGCAGTCCTGACACAGTCTCTCCATTTCTGTACGCCTCAACCCCGCTGCACTCAATGTCTTGTAATTTGAATAGGAACACCTTGCCTAATGAAATTACTCCAGATGTGTCCCTAGTTTTGCTGTTGTGTGCTATCCTACAAGTGCAACGATTGCTCTGGATGCAAAGACATGTCCTAGACCTTAAACAAACAAAATAAGGGTTCTCTAGGAACCCCAGCAGTAACCAAATATAGTTACTTAATAAGAAGAAAGCAGGTAGATGAAAGCTATCACATACTCATAGCTGGATGTGTACAAATCCTTCTTCAAAAGAAGTGAAGTAATGAACCGACTTACAATTAGTACCTGCTTTATAATTTCCACCCTTTAGTTCTCTTTGTGAAAACTGGAACAATAAACAAAAAGTATTTTTATACACAGTCTGGATACCAAAACAACACTATAAAAAAGAAAGAAAAATATGCTTTAGTCCTTAAAGACATCTTACATCACCTATTCTTAGATAAAGACCTATAGGCTCTCTAATTCCAGTGACAATGTATATGCTCTGTGTTACCAGGTTGAAAACACACAGTATAATGCTTTTTAACTTACTGAAACTCTAGAACGAGAAAATCTCCCACCATTTCAGTAGCATAAAGTAGTACTAGATCAAGATAGCACTAATTTACCCACAAAGCTCTAAAAAAGTATGTATGCACACCCTTAATTGCCAAATGAGAATATTTTAAAATAGACCTGGGTATTTGTTCCTGATACACAAAGAATAAGACAGAAACAACTCAGAAAGCAGAGTATAATTTTACTGGACTAATCCAGAAAGAATGTAGGGCAGGATAGCAGGAAGTATGAAATTGTCCTTCAGGCTTTAACTGTCAGACCCTAAATCGACGGTACCTCAGGAAATCTTCCTAAATACATGAAAAAGGAAAGGCAGAAGACACTGAGCCTCTCCCCAGAGCACTTTCTCCACCAGCCTTTCACATCACATTGAACCCCTTACACTCCTCCTGCATATTTTGGATATTTGTAAGAATGTCTCCAGCTCCACACAATGTTCAACCCAAGCAAACTGGGCCAGGTCCTGCCCCTCCTAGCCCTACACTCAGACTCCTCTGAAGCAGAGATATTCCCTTGCCTTGTACACCGCACACTCAATAAGGTTTCGAGGATCAGGGTTGTATTTTCTTTTGAAGACTATTTCTCTGATTTGGCATTAGCCAGGCACCACTTGCTGCTGTGAAAATGAAAAATGTGCTACATTATCACCCAAAGATCTCACAAACTAACTGTTACAAACAGGACAGGTGGATGAAATTATGCATGGAAACACTCCCACAGGAGGCACCTTTTATCCTTTTAAGAGACTGTCTGGGCAAGGGAAAGGCAAATGAAATTTCTTTCCTCACTAACTGTCAAAACTAATTTAATCTGTCCCCAGCACTTTCAAGCACAACCCTCCTTCCCAATGAAACAGATGAATTTCTGTTTATACTTTAACAATTATGCCAGTTCTTGTTTCACTCCTTCCTTTTAAAATACACACAGCAAAACTGCACCAGTGCAAAATCTTATGCTGACACATATGCTAAAAAATTATAAGAGAGTGTCTTATTCGGTCTGCATGTTGAATGAATGAATGATCCAAAGGGTAGAAGCATCCAAGCTCTCTCTGCAAGATTAACACACCTGGTTTGCAGCTGCTGCTCTTTTTGGAGGTATACGCCAGTGAAATGTGAAGGCACTGTAAAACGTGAATGTGATCTACTAACGTTTTGCACTTATTTGTTTACAGTAGTTCTGCTGTTTGCACAAATCTACAAAGAGTATGGGGCAAAGGAAGAACAAAGTATTTATATTTGTACCTCAAAAATATTCTCAGTGAACTGAGGAAATATAACTCTCTTCTGTGATGTATTCACACATCTGTGACCAATTGATGGTATCTAAAAGGCACTCATTGCTTGCTGCTTTCAAATAATAAACTAACTTCAATTATGCCTGAAAAGATAAGAGACATGCTTTATTTTCCTATTTATTAATAATATGAGAAGGTGACATCTTTACATTTATACTGCTCCTATTTTTGTAGCAGACTCATAACACTCTTCAGACAAATTTTTATTACCTTGTTTCTGAAAGATTCAAAACTGTTTCATGCTACACTAAAACTGCAAATATTTGATCCATAAAGGAAAGTAATTTTTATTCAATAATGCACTATATTATGCAACACAAGTTTGCATAAGTTCCTTTAAAAGCTCTAATTGCTGGCATTTCCAAAAATGTTTCCAAACTTAACGATTCTTCTGCATTACACATACAAAACAGATTCTTTGAGCTCTTGAATTTTTAAGAAATTTTAAGAATTTTAGTCTGGTGGCCTCTATCAACAAATCAACAACAGTTTTCCAATTTTTACCATGAAATAGACCTTTGACTACCACCATCATTTAAAATTATTTTTCTGTTCCATTCTCACAACATTCAAAAACAGCGAGGAAGGTTTCAGAATGCTCACGGATCTCACGTGCTAAAATGTACTTCACTGATTGATGGCTTCTGAAAAAACAAAATGCTGCTGTGCTTCCCACTTTATAAGCATATTAGTCCCAATCTTTTGGTGAGAGATCCTCAAAGCCACGACAATCTGCAGCACAAACATAATTTTTCTCTGATAATCTGTTACACCAAAGAAAGGCAACAATCTATGCTGGTTACGTCAGCTGTCAAGATTACACTGACACTGAATTTTCTGTAACCAGCACAATGCAAGTGAGCAACATGATCCAGTCAGCATCGTATCCAGCTCTGTTAACTCCCAGTTTCAACATGCACATACATGTCTACAGCCAGGTCAGTAGCAGGTCATTGTGAAGATGAGTGAAGAGGAGGCTTGAGTTCACACTCTGGAGTCCACGGGATGCCATATGCACTTATACTCCACTATAGTACTAAAGGCAGAATTCATTTTCAAGTATGTACCTCTAATCAATTATGAAACAATTTAATGATTTAGCCAGTCTAACCACAATCCATTTTAACCCTACAAAACTTTTGCTATTCCTTAACAATAACTTATTAGAGCTACAGACAATAGACAATATTCAGGTACTTTATCATAAGAATTGAACTATGGAAAGTCATGAGCTTAATTTCACTGATTTATATAGTAAAGCAGATTTAAACTGACCCAGGTGCTTCCAAACAAAAACAAGACCGCAGAAAACAACTGAATGCATTATACATTGAATATCTTTACAACACCTTACAACATACTCATTTTATCTGAAATATGGTGTTACTTTTCTAACATGCTTAGGTTAATATTTTAAACAGGATTTGGTAAATTTAAAGTAGAACTGTAAAATAGTCACGGTGCATTGAACTCTATTCCTATGCTGCAGATCTGATTTCGTTGAAGCAAAGCTAGTCCAAATAAAGGAACTTTGAAGACCACAAACAGTTATCAGCAGTTCCAATAGATTAAGTGCATGCAGGATGGTCAAGTTGGATAGACTATGTAAACTCATATATTTAAATAAGCAGCACATGCAGCAACTTAAGAGAAGGAAGAATTTTTACCCTACGTTGTCTTTCTTCTATGTCTACTTCATATAATCTTTCTGTGGGATAGAGGTAGTTGAGGTAGCATGAACAGGAAGTATCCTAAGTTGAAGAAATAGTCTAACTGGGGCATCACAGAGCTATGCAGTTTAAAATAGCCTCACCAATTTCTTTTTTTCTTTTTTTTTTTCCTCCCCTTAGGCACAGCTGATTACATTAAAACTATTGTTATTTAGCTAAACAACAGTTCTCTCCAATTCAAATTTCTTGGTGTTTCTTATGAAGCATGTGTATTCTGATTAAGTTTCAAGTACAGACAGTCTAATGCAAAGCAGCTTAGAGAACTGATTATCAGAAAGTCATAGGAAAATCCAGGTAGGTAAAATGACAGATTATTATGAACATCCAGGAAGGCACCCTTTTAAACACTACTGTCCAAGACCCTCTTAAGCTGATCTGAGTCATGACCATCTACCCCACATTTTTCATAGCAGGCATACTTAATTAAACTTTTTGGTTAAAACAGAATTAATTTAACATCTTTGTAAACCTGTGTTTGAACGAATCTAGACTGAAGTACTTACGATAAACAGTGCTGAAGATAGTCTATCAGCCTAGCGCTCAGGACAGATACAAGGAACAAACAAGCACCTCCATACCACTATCAGTGGTCTCTGCTGGATGAAATGTACTTTGCACAGTGGAAGAATTAAACTGTATTTCTCTTCAAATAAAACAATATACAAACTAAATAAAATGAAGAATGGAACCCTTAAACCTCAGCTGCTCTCTCAATAGTCTCTATAATAACAACTCTTAAAAAGGACCATAATCAGTATTATTATGCTAAGCAGTGTCTATTCATATAGCAGCAAACAGTGGTTTCCTCCTTAAGCTCATGGTCTTATAAACACTTGAAAAACCTGCAAATACTTGTTTTAACAGACCTACAAATATCTTCAAGTATTCTTGAAGAGACTTTCAGCACTGAAGCCATTGGGGGGTGTCTGAAAAATTTACCATGCAAATATGGTTCATCAAAAAATCGTCAGTTATTTTAACTTCAAAGATATAAGTGCATTTCTCTCCCACCCCTTTCTTGCATGTATCAGTAAAACAGATTGTCTCATTTTCTGTCTTTGCACAGATTGTGTATTTCATGCCAATCAATTTACTAATTACTCCAAAGCTAAAATGAAACCGATATTTATACAGGTAGACGAGGGTACATTTATTCCTTGCTCTCAGGGCTCTGACACTTGAAGTAGGGTAAGAGGGGGAGCAGTGAAAGGGGGGAGAAATTTTTTAAAATTGTTTGGTTCCAAGTACTCTAATCCCCATTAGAACCATACAACGACTTTATCTTTTTTCTTTTGCCATTAATTACAAATAAATTCATCCTTCTCTTATGAAGCTTGAAGTTTGTTGTTGTTGTTAGATGAGTTGCATTCAAACTCCAACTAAAAAGATGAAGCCAACATTGAAATTCATCTCACAGTCCAGAATTTACTTAACGGCCAGCCTGTGTGCTGTGATAAACGGAATGATGATCCGGCAACATGTCTTTATCCATGGTTTGCTTTAATTAACGCCGGCTTGTTTGTTGAAAAGATGATTAATATGCCAATGAAAATTGCATAATTGAATACCACAACACTGGCACAATCAGAAAGACACATGCAGTTTTTTGATTAACATTTATTATTATTATTATTATTGTGTGTTTTAATGTACTCTTCTCACTATGAAATGATGCAGTTTTTGACCGAGAGGTGAGGAAAAGCCAGGTCAAGTGCAGGATCTTCCATGGGCAAGAAAAAGGATACGATGTAATTTAATCATACAAAAATAGTTCCTTGGTCATGCAACCGTTTTTCCAGACTTAAAATCGAAGCAAAACCACCTCAGAAAAAAAAAAAAAAACCCCCAAAAAAAAAAAAAAAAAAAAAAAAAAAAAAAGGCAGAAAAAACATGCTATAACAAAAAGCATAAACTCAAACAACCAAAATACAAATGGCAACGACCATATGATAAGTATGAAAAAGCAAACAATATATTCAGTATCATAAGAATTAGTATATGGGAAGCAGAGGAAGCAATTTTTAAGCAACACAAATGATACGGAACTTTTTCTCTAAAAGCACTAACAAAGCACTAAAAATAGGAAAACTAAAGTACCATACCTTTCCAGAACTTCACCTGAACAACTGTCCTAACTGCAATTTGTTAACATATTCATCTGGTTAAATCCATGTTATGACTGGCACAACAGTGACAATAAAGGTGTGGATCAGGCTTTCATTTTATCTATACGATTTGTTTGGTTTTCCTCTATTTACTTATCCTTAATGTACAACTGTCCAAGGCAGATGTTAATGTTATTTAAGAAAACGCCAACTAACTTTTAAGGGGCAAGAAGATCTCTTTTCTTTACAAAACGCAAGTCAGAATTGAATACCAATTCAACAGGATGCATAATAGTTCTGTTAATACCTTGGTTATTTTGGAAATAAGCTAATAGTAAAATTGACAATTTTTGAGCTAAGGTAATCCAGAAATCTTTCCAGAGTTTTCCCCCAAAATTAGCATCTACATACTGACTTCATACTTTCTTCAGTGCTTTAAGCAGGCACAAGAATTTTCTGATAACTGAAGTTCCATTATTTAGATTAATAAACACTTGCACAGGATAACACAAAGCAAATATTGCTGCACCTGTACTATAATCAAATAAAACAGGAAGGAGAGATTCCCACTTATTTCTTTCTACAAAATGCAGCACAAGTAGTAAGATTGCTGCAAGAATTGCTTTTCAAGGATCCTCTCACATTGTCCTTAGATGGACAAGGGGAAAAAGGAAACAGAAAAACTCCCACAGGAAAGGATTGAGCTTTCCAACTGCAACCTTTAATGACTTGTGTAGCTCTGAGGTGACCACTGGAGGTATTGTGTGTCTTAACAAACCCCAGGTTACAGCTGATCCTGAGCACAAGCAGTGAGAGCTCAGATGAGCAGTAAGAACAGCCTGGAAAAGCATGATTGTGCAGTGAGTGAAGGACATCCATCGTCCTGCTTCACCTTTCAAGGCCATTCATTCTCTTCTAGGCTCCAAGCATAGATTCCTCAATACTTTGCTTTGAAATGAATGTATTTGTGAAGAAAGATCCTTTGTAAGTACATTGGAGGCACACGAAACACAAGATTTCTAAGCAAGAGGTCCAGCAAGGGCTTCTCCCACCTCACCTGTGCCTTTGGAGACACTGATTTTCCACTCTGCAGTTTAGATTGGAGGCACCTCAATGCCCACATTTGCAACTCTGTATTCAGAAAATACTGGCAGGGAAAACAAGATGAAGTTCTTGCTTTTGAAGAGCCACAAAGGAGCCAAAGGAGCCACTCAGCCTGTCATTTTTAGTATAACTAAAAAAGGCCCTTTGCCTTGTGTGGGGACATCAGAACTAAAAACAAATACAAACTGTCATATTCGTTAGGGACAGAGAATTATAGCTACTGAAAACCTGTCCAAATGAAAAGAAAAACTCACTTAGTAAATACTGCTGTAAACGAAATTATATTAAAAAAAAATATTTGATGAAAATCCAAACAATTTAGAAAACAGGAGATCTGAACTGAAGAAAAGTTCATTCTCAGGCATAAGTCCCTGACAACAGCAATCACTGAGGAATTCCTGCAGCTTTAAAGGAAAATAAAATTTCTCAGGGGCATGATCTAGGAAATGGTGAAGCATCTGGAAGAGCTGAGGCCCTCGACCTTCCACAACATCTAAACTGGGATGGATTGAGCCCTACCCAAAAAGCTTCCAGGGAAAATAACACATTGAGCACCATGGGGACTCAGAACCAGATAAATCTTATCAGTTTGTCTGATATTATAATCTTGAAACTTTACCGTTTTCTGAACACATTCAAGTTGTGGCATCAGCAGATTCAAATTTTAAGTTGTAATAAATATGACTGTTCATATTACACTGTAGATTGTAAAGGCACACACTGCAATTACCTTAACTGCAGACTATGCCTACCATCCTGGACCTTTCTAGGCATACATTTAGTATTTTTTTTTTCTAAAATTGTGTATTAAAAATGTATATAAAAACCCAAAAATATTCAGCTCTACAGCTATGAAGTTTAATTTTACTGAGCTGTAATTTACCTTACGTTTGATGTAAGTTAAATATTTTACCTTTTTAATTCTCAGAGTTCTTCCTAAGTACTGTAAGCCTTCTGTAGGATTGTAAAATAAGTAAGTAGAGGTGGTAAGACAGAGGTATGTAAAAGCATGAACAGCTAAGTGTACTAAAAACCATTCCAGTTTCTCACACCTAAGGAGCCAGAGATCATAAAATGAAACAATCAAATACAAGATTTCAAATATACCAAAAGAAGGTTATTTTTTTACCCAACATTGGGGCAAGAGTGTGAAGGCCAAAGTTATAGCAATAACAGGATTCGTTCATGAAAAGTTCATCAAGATTATAAAATGTAAATGTAAAGATATGATCTGTAATCAAGGATGTTGCAGAGTGCAGAACACCAGAAGATGGCTAAGCATAATAGGAGAAATACCACTGACTGCCATGTGCTTATCATCTTTCCCATTTTATCCATTACTGGCCACTGATACAGACAGATATGGTTCTAAACAGTTCAGGACTGCCCAGTAAAGCCTTAGGATATTTCTTATGCAAATTCAATGTACTAGATTTTTTAACATTTTCCACAAATCTGTCTTCTACAGCCTCCAATTTTGCTTTTTCCGATTTCTTCAGATTTGTCAATATTTTTCTGCTATTGAGACACGTAAAACTAGAATGTAAGTGGTTCAGTCTCAGTGCAATGCCAGACCTAGATTTTAATTCCTGAGTAGGTTTTGGACAATCAAAAGGATCATACATATTTTTCCTAGAAGTTTCTAAAGCTCTTCCCCAACTTAGTATTATTTTAATAACCTTATTCAAATAATTAATGAAGTTATTAAGTAAAGCCAAGTAAAGAAATCCTTACAAAGAACAGATCTCTTTACATCACTGACAGATGGTGCCCTAAAAATTCAATACTCTATTATTTTATGAGAACCTTTTGTTTATGATTCTTGAGCCAGGTTGACTCCATGTGATTGTGTTCACATGTACACCGGTTTGAATTAATCAGTTTGGGAGTATGGTTTCATGAGGATCAGATGTTTTATTAAAACACAGATATCAGATTTCTTCTTTACTAATATGCAATTCAGTCTTTAAATATCCAATATATCACATAAGGTCTCATTATCAGAGATCTGAGTTTCCCAATTATGGTACTACCTTTATCTAGAGAACAGATTGTGAAACATGTGGACATGGGAGTTTCACTAACTTAAAAAGAACTACTTGCTGAATAACTGCCCACCAAGCTTTACTGGTTTCTGGACTTTTCTTTCCAAATACTTTGTTTGCCACCTTTCCTGGAATACACGCTGAATTGTAGGTCAGGTTAATAAAATTAATGTTAATCAATAAAATTAATTCCTAATAAAATTAAAATTCGCCTGTTCAATTATTTCATTGACAATTATTATGCATATTACCATGCTTGTGAATGCTACCATTTCCTATTATTTCCTCACATTATTCTATAATGTTTTCTTATACTAATTCCATGTGCAGTTTTTAAAGATTCACTTAAAAAAAAATATTTCCTTGCCACTATAGGATTCGTTCTTACAACTGTTTTAAAGAAGGCTAATGTGCCAATATTTTAAAAACAGAAAGAGAATGACCTGGTTAATAGGCCTGTCAGCCTGATATTGACACATGGCAAAGCAATTTGAACAGATGATATAGAGCTTAATTAATAAAGAATTAAATACAAGTAATAAAATTAGTGCCAATCAACATAGGCTTAGGGAAAATACCTTAAAATACTCTGTATTTTCTATTAACAAGATCATACTTAGCTGATAAAAATCACACTTTACCACTATTATATTTACACTTCTCTATGATGTTTGATTTAATACGATAGTCCATTTTAATTAGGGTTGAGATATCAATAGTAAAAAATAAGGCTTAGTAGAAACTGGACAAATGACAAATATGAATATTGTTAGTCATTGACTGGAAATATTTCTAGTGAAGCCTGGAAAGCATTGGTTCTTGACTCTTCAGTACTCAGCATCCTTATGAATGATGAAAAACAAAGAACCAAATCATTTAACAATAAAGTCTGAAGAAAAGAAAACAATTGGTTAGGACTAAATAATGAAGAAGGCTGGTAGAGGACAGCATAATGAGCTGGCAAATCTGGACTCACTGCATCTGTGTGGTAATACAGAAAAACGAAGTGCCCATGGGACTAAACAATGCAGGACACACCACAGGGCAGGGGACTCTTCTGAGAACTGTCTATGGAAAAATGTTCAGGCCTGTTATCAGGCAAACAGGAATTCCCAGTTCTACACTGCAGGCAAAAGTGGAAATGCACAGTGGCAAGTGCTACTAAACAGTAGCAATGGAAAGATATGTAGCACAGCAGTAGAAAGGTTATATTAACTGGGTAGATGGCACTGGCATGGGTCTACAGTAATTCTGCACCTAGTCCTCTTGCCCCAGTTCCCAGAAGAAAGCTGGAAACTTTGAGGAGGTTTAGTGGAAATACGTTAGAATTATTAATAGGCCAGAAAAGATGTCTTATGGTAAAAGAGTCAAGAAATTTTCTCCTCAGCTTATCAAAAAGAATGCTATGGTTTGACTTGGATGTGCATGTACCTAGAAGAGGAAAATAAATATGACGTTCTTAATCAAGCAAACAAAGATACAGCAAAGATGTAAGAAAACTGCAAGTAGGCAAATTTAGACTCAAATAGGCAGGATATTTTTAAAAGAATTCTTCAACATCAAAGTAAACTATCAAAAATGCAGTAGGCTATTTACAGAAAATTTAAAATTCAAAACTTAAATTCCTCTACTCAGCACTGGTAAGGCTACACCTGGAGTACTGTGTCCATCTCTGGGCCCCCCAGTATAAAAGAGACATGTACACGCTGAAAAGAGTACAGTGAAAGGCTACCAAAGATGATTAAAGGACTGGAGCATCTCTCAAATGAGGAAAGGCTGAGACAGCACGCACAGTTTAACCTAGATTAAAGGCGGCTCAGGGGGAATCTTGTCAGTGTATGCCAGTACTTGAAGCAAGGGCATAAAGAAGGTCCAGGCCCTTTTCAGTGGTGACCAGTGACAGGACTAGAGGCAATGAACACAAACTGAAACACAGGAGGTTCTCTCTGAACATCAGGAAGCACTTATCACTGTTAAGTGACTGAACACTGCAACAGTTTCCCCAGAGAGGTTCTGCAGTCTCCACCCTTGTAGATGTTCAAAAGCTGCCAGGATGTAGTCTTGGACTATTGGTTCTAGGTGGCCCTGCTTTAAGCAGGAGGGTTGGACTAGGCGACCTCAAGTCCCTTCCAACCTTAACCATTCTGTGACTCCATGATTCTGCAATAGCTGGCTCATATTCAGCTTTCTGTCAATAAACACCCCTTGTACATTCCGGAGTTCGTTCCTTCCTTCTCAAATCCAGGACAGTAACAACAGTATGCCCCGGCAGAAAAGGTCAACAGCTTCCTGGGCTCTGTTAACAAGAGCACAGCCAGTAAACCAAGGGAAGAGATTATCCTCCTCTACCTGTTAGACTGCACCTGGAATACTACACCCAGTCTTGGGGATTCCTTTATAAGATGCTGGCAAACTGAAGCAAGTTGAGTAAGATGGTCAGGGGGCTGGAGCACCTACTCTGCAGAAGACAGAGAGGGAACTGGACTTGTTCAGCCTAGAGAAGACTTCAAGGGAGAACTAACAGCAGCCTTGCAACATTAAGAGGAGGTCATCAAGAAGGCAGAGGCAGGCTCTTAACAGCGACGCATGCCAGGAGGACAAGAAACACTGGACATGAATTGCAACAAGAAAGCTTCAGACTGGATATGAGGATACAGTTTTTACCATCAGGATAGTAAAGCATTGGAACAGGTTGTCCAGAAAGTGCATGCAGTCTCCATTCTTGGAGATTTTCAAGATCCAACAGGATAAAGGCCCAGTCTGTCCGGTCTGATCTCAGAGCCAACAATGCTTTAAGCAGGACATAAGATCAGAGGCCTCCTGAGGTCGCCTCCAACCTGAATTATTACAGGACAGGATATTGTCTTAAGGGTATGCTGTACTACAAACCATAACTAAATTCCGCCTAAAATATACCTTTTGCTTTATGGCTAGTCAAAGTGGATGTTTCTTCCTGGCCTTTTAATTTATACACTTTATGAATCTATCACTTCCCTACATATTTTACCAGTACAGTTAGTTTTAAATAGTCTAGGAACTTCAGTTAACTTTCAGTAAAAAAAGACAAGTTAGTTTTCTCATTAATGTCATTGTATGAAGCAATCTTATTATTGAACTAGTTGCTGTAAAAGATACCGATATTAATCTTAACATTAAAGATAAACCAGATAGGATAGCATGCACCATATTTTGTCATCCTGATGCACAAGCAGTTGCACACGCTACTGTTCCTAAAGCAGAATTTACTTTTATCAATGCATGAATGTCAAGCTGAAACAACACCCTTAAGAGAAGAAAGATGATGGGAAAGATATCAAACACTAATGCATCTTTAAGCATTCCTTCTTTTTCTCTGCAAAAGCATCAGAGAGATTGAAGAATAACCTCATTTAAGACTCCCTCAAATTTGAGTTTTTAACAGAGCATGAAGCGTTACCTTGCTATTCACATCATCTGAACAAAGTAAGTGCCTTTGCATTTAAGGCAAACCACAGATAACAACAAAAAATCCTCTACATCCTTCAAGGATAACCCCTATAGTAAGTGATCATACAGCTTGTGGTTACCTATGCAATGAATATGGTGAATATGATTGTAAGTGACTCTGCTACTGTGCTCTCATGATTTATGCAACTAAATAAAAGAAGCTCCAGGAGAAAATTGAGACTAACATAATCACATAGCATCCAATATATAGGAAAGTGGACTGCATTGTACAGTATATTAATATCATAATGGAAACAGCTCACTGGATGTCGTTCTCTAGAGCCTCTGACTCAGCCACTTGTGGTGGCTTTTGGAAACATGTTCCACTTTACATATTTAAGCCCCATAGAGACAATACCATCAAAGGTTCAGGATCAAACCAATTCATTGGTTTCATTCATCTCAAGATCTGTTCCCTAGTTGTTTTAAGTGAATAGGGCCCCAACAAGATATAAAAGCTGTGGAAATAGCTATTTCTTGTGTCCCTAGTGACTTTGTAATTCTAGTGAGGTTCAGGGTGCATGATTATTTTTGTAATAAATAATAATCATGTTACAAACATAAATTACATAGCCTCAAAAGCCCTGGGAGTGATGCTTTTACATACAGAGTGGGATGTAAATCTGCAAAAATTAAGAAAAATATATTTACTATTTTGTTTTTCTTCAGATATCCTATGGATGTGAACATGATTTCCAGAGTTTTGACAACCTACCATCCTCCAAGACTGTAACTGTAATTGCAGTTGCTTAGTGTGTGGAGAGAAAAAAACAAATTCAATCTCTAGACATTTCAAGATAGGTAGAAAGAACTCTGCTATTCAAATTTAGAGAAGAATTTTCCCTATGTGACTTACTGAGTCATGAAGCAGTTCTGTGCAAAAGTAGAAAATAAGATTTAAGACACCTTAACCCTACAGATATTCATAACACTTTTTTTACTGCACTGAAAGAAATCCTTTGACATTTTGGCTTCTTTCCTTTTTGTAAATTCACTAAGAATAACCTCCCTATAAACTGTTCAAAACCATTTTGGTAATGTTTCTCTGCACTCTCAGAAAAAGGACAACTTTGTTGATAATTGTTTCAAGGCCAGGTTGGATAGAGCTTGGAGCAACTCAGTCTAGTGTCTAGTGGGAGGTGTCCCTGCACATGGCAGGGGGGTTGGAATTAGATGATCTTTGAGGTCCCTTCCAACCCAAACCATTCTATCATTCTATTATCCTATCATTCCTGATATTATTGGAGTTGGCTATTCAGTGCGCATTCAAATATATTTTATATGAAACAGAAATATTAAACATACATTTAAATACATGAGTCAATTTTAAAGTCTAGGGAGCAGAATTTGGCCACAGTTATCTTTTTTTGTATTTAACTAATCTTATTTCATGATCCTTCAAATTAAATAGAAAAAACAGCATAACTATTATCATGAAAGACCAAATGGGAGAACCTACAGTTGTTACTTTGACATTATTGAGGAAGCAAGCCAATTCAGGAGAGAACTTGAGCACATATTTTATTAGAATTATGAGTGGAATTCAAAAGTTAGTTGTTCAAACTCTGGTCAATAGTTTAGCACTAACTACAACTGCTAAAAACTGGATGTTAAATGAAAGCTACACATCCAGGTCCATCTGTAGTAAACTGACACGTTCCAAGAGGTAAAATTATCTCCTTTCTTGTAGATAACTATCTTAAAATGGAATCAGTAAAGGTGATTATCTCACTCCATTGCCTAAAGACTACCTTAAACTAACCTATAGATGACTATATTTAGATAACACAAAATTAAAATTAAAAGGACCATCTATCCATTTATTGAAATGCTTTTCTAACCTGGAGTTCAAAATATGGAGAGATTTGAAAGGCAGTGAGTTATAACTTATGCAGAAATATAGACAGCAAAATTAAAACAAAGAAAAATGTGGGATTGGTACTCAGTGGGACAGAGATCACGTTGATAATGGACATGAAAAAGACTAAGGCACCAAATGCCTGCTTTGGTTCATTTTTTACTTCTAAGGTGTGCCATCAGGCTTCCCAGGTTCCTGAGCTCAGTGATCAGAGTCTAGACCATTATCCACAGGACTGGAAGATTAAGTAAGCACTTAAGCAAATTAAGGAGCAAGTAAGCAAATTGGACATACATAAGTCCATGGGGCCAGATGGGCTGCATTCAAGGATGCTGAGGGAGCTGGCCAATGTCACTATGAATCCACTTGCCATCACCTTTGAAATCCTGAAGCAACTGTGTGGAGGGAAGTTTCCCAATGACCAGAAACAGGTAAACATTGTTACACTAACCATTAGGTAAGAACAGCTAAGCAAGCAAATCAGACACTGAATACTGCTGAGAAAGTCTGTAGAATCTCCATCCTTGGTAGTCTTCAAACCTTGACTGGGTAAGGCCCCAAGCAATCTGACTTAAGTTAGCCCACCTTTGAGCTGGGATTAGACTAGGTGACCTCTAGAGGTGCCTTCCAATACATTTTTTTCCTATGATTCTGAATAGTGGTATTATTCATAGTTATTAATTAATAATTATTAATTAAGAATTGTTAATACCTAACATCTCCCTGAATCAAGGCTCTCCTCGATGAAAAAGTCTGATTACATTTTTAAAACATTATCAATGAAAGGAAAGTGTCTTGCATAGTAATCTAAATAAAAAGCACAGCTTTCCTCTTATTCATAACATCAGTTATTCGTGCTTTCTCCTTCCGATATGTAAAACACATTTTCAATACAAATCAGAACTAAAGACAGGGTCAAGACTTAATAATTTAGTTCTTAATTGAAGTTCAGTGGAATACAGGTAAGAACGTTGAAGAAAAGCATATAGAAAATCTCACTTCAGCAGCTGCCTATCACTACATATATCTAGAACTCTCTTTATTCTGATTCCATAGTTGTTTAAACTCAAATGCAGTTGCATTCTGGGGTAGTAGGTTAATATCCCTCTGAATCTTTCAAAATGCAAAGAAACAAAGCAAAGAGGTCCTCTATCCTCAGAGCAAACTGAACATACCCGAGCAGCGCAGAGTACATCATAAAGCACAGTTGGCACACTGGGTTTCAGGACGGGACTTGTGATAGTGACCATAATTTCATAAAAACTCTGTCTAGGAACCAGGATACTTGGCTTTCATTTTGGTTCACCCTCAGGAGTCTCCAACCCACAACTTTTGCCTCCAAAAATACTTCTTAAAAGCAAGGGGGAAATTCTCTATCCACCCTTTGTATTGATACTAATGATTTGTTAGCCAAGAATGCATGATGTACACAGCACCTTTGCTATGGTCATCATCTAAGGACAGAGAGATGTGGAATTCTGTGTTTTCCCCCAGAATTGTGCATATTTTTTTAACAAACAATCAGTCAATTCAAAGTAGAACCAATTCTGGAAGTACAGACATAAACTTATCTCTCTCCCTTTCCGACTGGATGCCCTAAACTTGGGACTAAAAATTGCAAGACTAATAAAACAGATGGAGGGAGAGAAGGGTGTTTAAAAACCAGAAAAATTTACATCCTCGAGATATGAACCAAGAGTCTTTGTGAACTAAAAAGATGTTCCTTTATTTTCCAATAGAGATCCAATCATAAAATTCTGTCTCAACTTATTCTATCCCTTTTACTTCCTACATATTTTTACCAGCATATGCTGAGTTTTCTGATGAAGTTTCCAGTAAAACCTCAAATGATTAACCCAAGAAATGTATGAACCTCAGAGAAACATATAAATGGTGAGCTAAAACGTTTCTTAGTTTTGGTAGCTTCTTAATGCATTAAAATCACAAGGGGAAGCTAAGAGAAGCAGGACACATTGGTTTTGGGCTCTCGTGATGCTGGATTACCTTGCAACTAAGGCTCTCCTCACAGGCCCCTGTCGCCTCTGTGGTGTTAATCCATAACACTACAATATAAATAATGCATTGCTGTACTATAACTACATAAGACTACTCCAAGAGAACAGATTCTCCAAGTATAGCTCAAATAGCCTGTCTTCTGCAGGGCTGTAAACAATTCCTTAATAAATAACTGTTTGTAATATTACTATTGCTATGTGCTTACAGTTTTTCCAGCCCAAGTAGAACGTGTCATAAGTTTCATGCTGTAATCCCTGACAAGTTAGTTTTTTGTGTTAAACTTAGACTTCAAGTGACTTGACAATGATGTTTATCTACCATTTAGGCTGCTAGATACTAAGAAATGTTTCCCTCCTTCCTAGACCAGCCAATTCAGCCTTGATCCCCATTCTGTCATTCCAACTTGGAGCCATGAGCTGCAGCACGAAGATTTTTACAGGAGGTTAGGGGGCTCAGAGCTTGTCTCCTAGTGATAAAATTAGAGAGGAGAATTAAAGTGATTACACTCTAAAAATGACTTACTAGAAGTGACAGGTTTTTTTAACCTAAATATTTTTTAAGTACCAAATTTGTCACTCCTGTAAGTTATATGTTACTAACTGTAAAATTATTTTATTGCAGCAGTAAAAGAAATGAAGTACTTTTAGCGAATGTTTTTAGATAAATCAGGGACCTCGCATTCAATTCACATTTTATTTGCTTATATAAGGAGTCTTTTATTTTTGACTGAATTGCTGCAGACCTCTGAATCAGGAAGAGAAATGCATGTACCCATCGCACTGTCAGCCCCCCAGTTAAGTCTCTCCTGAGCCAAAGCAAGCCACCAAGCAAGCTAAATTTAAAAACTAGGTAGTTAAGACTGCTGAGGCAGTCTAGTGACAATTTAGAAGATGTGTCTAAAGGAGAGACACAGAAACTATAACACCACCCAGGCTGCAGGCTGAAATTATTGCACACAGATCTGAATACCACATGTACAGTTAGGGCCAAATCCTTCCCATTATACCTCAAGAGTCTCCACTAAATTTAGACACTTTGTAAATCCCACTCCACCACATTCTAGTTTGCAGCCTCTTTTGTAACATGCAGGAGTGGCAACATAGATTCAGAAGAACAAGAAAGGCTAAGACAGACATCCACCATGAAGAGCCTTCTGGTTTACCAGCTTCAGAAGACCAGGAAGCTGCTTCCAGTAGTCCCTTAGACCTTACTCTGGTACCTCAGGAGCGTTTGCTGTTTTACATAGCATCCCAATCTCCAAATCGTCTTTTCCGTGCTCAGAAGATGTTATTTCTCGTGGCAATAATAAACAAGATAGGTTCCTCATGAAGAACCTACACCACAATTGCCTCCCCATTAATCTTCCCCTTTCACTTATGATGAGGAATACAGTGAAGAGTTTGCATGGAAAAAAAGGATACCTTTAGGATTGGTCTTAATTACCACTTTTACTTATGTCCAAGTTATTACAGCTTTAAGCTACATGAAATACATATTATTTAAGTGTAACTGAAATCCTAAGTTAGGACCTAAATTCCTTGATGAGCAAACAGCACCACAACTGTCATTTGCAGGTGGCAGTGAGATGTCCTGGTGTTTTGTGCACGGCCATAAACGAGTCCCCATAAATTCCTCCCTAGTCAGTGTCTGGGCAAGTATTTGAGGACTAGTTATTTGAGTGAAGTTAGCTTGCAGCCATACTGCAAAGTAAATCTGAGCTAGACTAGCTCAACTATAATCTAAAATTTCAGGAGACCATCTAACTTGACTCAAAAGCCTCATTAAAACCAAGGTGAAGTCTGGAGTGGGGCAGGGGTAGTGCTCCACATGGGTGCAGGACTTCACGGAAAAGAAATATCTAAGATATAGCTAGGCTTGACTTTAAAATTAAATTTGTAATTATAAGAAATAAACCACAGGCATTCTCTACACCCTGCTTTTCAAACATGGGAATTTGGTAGAGAAAAAAATAACACTTGGTGACTTCTTTCTGTATTAAAACTCAGTCTGTATACACTGATTATTAATAAAGTACAGCATTATGAAGACAAAATTAACTATCTGTGCTAAGTACAGTAGGATTTCATGGCTGTCAGTATAGCACACTATAATCACTGAAAACTACTCATCAGGCTTGAGGACTAAGTCTTTAGATTTGACTTTGGTTTGCATTTTTTTGGCAGAGCATCCGTCCTAGTTCGCTTACTGAGAATTCATAAATCTACAGGTGGCCTATAAAGAATGTTTTAAAATGATACAGCAGAAAGAATGAGTGGCTGGTTGTGAATATATTTTGTGATACATACACAAGATAGATATTTAGAGTGTTGTTAACACACTACTGGAAACAGGTATGAAAAATCACATGAGGTTACATCTTTCAATTTGTCCTCTTCTGGTACATATGGAAAACAGTAAAGATTGATGCATGCTCTGTGTTTTCAATGGACAAATATCCACATGTGCATGTGACCAGTTTTAACAACTGAGCATCTGGAATGACTACAATTAACACTCAGTAAACTATTCAGGGGAATTTGTAAAAGCAACTTTGAGTATTTGTGCACAGAAAGGTTTAGATTGGTGCCTGTCTCAGAAATATAAAAAAATAGTAGTTTTTTTTAAAAAAAAAAAAGTCTTCAAAGGAAGGCCAGTGGCCTAAATCCCATCTTCAAATAACAGCTTTAAATCCTACTTTTGAGATTGGAAAGTATATTTTGGCTTACAGTCCAATCAATTTTGTGCAATTTTGATTATTATTTATCAGATAACATAAAATCTTTAAATCTGGGTAGAGAGAGTTTTTCTAGTTTATAGCCATATATAAACTACCATACGGTGTGGGACACTGCACAACACAAGAGATTCAAATAAATATTTCATATGTTACCTAAGTTATGAAATATGAATTCAAAAACAAACTATTTCTTCAGAAAACAGACAACTCTTTTCCTAGCACAATTTCAGAAACAAACTAAAACATCCAGAAAGCTAGAAGTTATAAGCAACTGCTTTCCTTTCTGCTTTTTTTAACATGTGATAAACCTCACACTTAAAAAGTATCAAATTCAAAAATTATTACATGTATTTGTCTCTAAGTTCAATGGATGAGACACGCCAGCCATAACTGTCTCAAATACATGTATTTAACCAAGGCCTAATATGCTTGTTTCCTCTCCATATAAATGCCCTAATAAAAGATGAATTAAGAGAAAAAAAAAAAAAAAAAGGCAAAAGGGACCAGTACCTTCACAGCCAGTGAGCAGCAACTAGAATCTTTACACTGTATTCATAACTGAAAGTACAGACTGGCTGAAGGGGGAGGACATTAAAGAGTGGAAAGGTTGCCCTCTTTATCATATATATTTTAACTTACAGCTAGAACTGTTCAGATTGTAAACACAATCTAAACAAAAATGTAGAAAGTTATGTTTAAAAGGCGAACAATTTAGGTTTAAAATAGTAATGTCAGTTGGAAATAACTAGGAAATTTGTAAGTCTAATTAGGCTTTTTTCCCCTCTGGTAACACATAAAATGCCAGATCTTCGAGTCATCCACAAACAGCTGGATATATCTCTGAGCTTGTACCATCCTATTAAAAACAGTATGCATGACACACAGCATACAACAAATATACACGGACTCTGGAGATAAAAATCATCCAGGGAGTCTCAGTTATCTGATTTCAAATTCACTGTCAAGGGGCAATAATTTGCCATTTCTGAACACAAAGGGGAAGAATGATGTTCCTCATTGCACAAAGACATCTCTTTACTTTAGATTATTTCCAAATGCAGCTACTGCTTAAAGGTTTGGAGTCTGATCCGTTTTTCCATAGCACAGTGACAAAAAAAGCTCAGAAGCCAAGGACAGGGAAAGAGCTGATTTAGCATTTTCCCATTCTAAAATCCTCTGTGAAGGGGTTTTAAGTGTGAAGAAGAAGTGAGAATAGGTAGGTAACATGCACTAGAGCTAGCTTCATTATTAACTCTTTCTCTGCAAACACAGGAAGGGTTAGAAAGTAACAGGGGAGGGGGGGCGAGGAGGGGAGGAAATGTATTTTTTTGTTTGTTGGTAACCTGAAACAGGAAAGAAGAGAAAGAATCACACAGAATGACTATGTGAGCCAGAAGAGACTGACGATGGAGTAACTTAGACTTTTTGTTCATTCCCGTTTTATTATTCATTTTTCATAGCATCATCAGAAACCTAGACAGTGGGAAAAAAAAATAATTCTGCGCATTCTCTGAAGCCCACATTTCTTTTGACCATGAAACTCTTCCTCAACCTTCTTTAAGGTTTCCTTTATCCTCCCCTCCTTCCTTCAACCATTGTCCTTAAAGCAGTTTCAGAAGCTCTCCCTTTTCCCTCTCTTGTTACTAACTCTGCACATAATAATTTGCAATATTAAACCACACTAAATACACAGTCTTAATTAGTTTTGCTACTGATACACAAAACTTGCTATGTTCTATCTGCAAAAAGCAACTATTCTTCCCTATTTCCAGTATAAAAAACTCATGCTGACAGTTCAACTGTTGTTAGCATAGGCTGGCATGATTTCTTCTACAAAGGATTTATCACGTCATTTTCACTACATCCAAAATTATACCATAAAAATAACATATCTATATGTCCAAATAGCATCAACTCCTTCCTTCAAATTGCCTCCTTATGAAATGGAATTGTGAGATCCCCGTCCAGGACTTCAAGACTCCACAATCCTAGGTAAAATCACACTTAAGATTACTGTCTTTTAAAACTCTCGCTTAATTGATGCCAGGTAGTTTTGAACTAGCATACTACTACCTTAAAGCTCACTTAATGGTATTATCTGTTTCCGTCCAGCAGAGTAAGTACCTGTTTGATTAAAAATGACACCCTGCTCCTGCAGACATGTTTAACTTTACAAATCACTATATGTATAAAATAGAGTGGGATATCTAAATAACTTTGCAGATCTCGGCTAAGGTCTCTCAACAATTACCACAAAATCTTTTCTATCTTCTCTTAGATCACACTTTCAACAGGAAACCTTAGGTTAGCCACAATATTTTCTATACGATTAAACCCCACATGGTGAGACAATGCTCCAGAGGATCATTAGAAGACAGTCTTCCCCGTTTTCCATAGGACTTGGCCAGGATAACACAGTCACAGAACGTGTACTTGTAACTTGAACATCTATGGATACTTCAAGATACCTGCAAAGACCGTCACACTTCTAAAGAAAATAGCCACAAAATCCCTTGGAGATGGCCATTAAAATTTCTTCATCCCTGACCCAAGGTACACAGATTTATTTAACACCCCCTGAACAAAAAGGACTACTCAGAATTTAAGCAAGTAAAAAGCAGCTTATCTAAGCTAAGAAGGTAAGAGAAGTCCCTAGACAGGTCACATACAACGGTTCACAAACCAATACCAAAATTGTCTTTGAGATTTTAGAAGAGTAGTAGTATTTGATACAAACTTTCACCTATAATATGTGGAAAATATTACTACAGCTTCTTACACAGGGCTCAGAGAACAGGTTTGGGGCTTTGTCATCCATCACTAATTTCTGAAATATAAAGCAGTTCTTGGATATACTTTCTGACTGGCATTTAGTACACTAGGTGCACCTGGAAAACAAAGTACTCATATTTGTTCAAACATACAGCCATATGCATGTATTCACAGAACTACAGAGACTCTCTATGTGTTGGCATTTCCAGGAACTTAAAATTTTGCAGACCTTCTTCCTAAAAAAATCATTTAACCTTTCTAAAGCTACAGGTCTAAGGTTAGTAGCAGGCCATTCATAGCAAAGCATTCCTGCCATGTGGATGATGACACCTCCTTAAAGCACCTTTTTCCCTGTGCCGCTATGCCCAAGAGGAGATGTCCGACAGCTGTTACGCTTTATACCCATTCACAGTGATACCCATTCACAGTTGTTGCTTACCTGCAGGCCCAGCAGAAAACTGGAGGGAAAACTAATATTGAGCTAGATTAAATAATTCCTTCAGACAGATCTAGCCCGTAAGATGTCATTTCCACCTCTGCTTTTTTGTATGCTCTAGCTTTCCATTTGGAACTGAACATACCAGGAGCCACAATCACTGGAAATACACCTCAACATGACCAATAGTACAAATTTTCCTTTGAAACAAACTAGATGTGCTACACTTTACAGACAGCTGTATAAAAGGAAAAGCTTTGGCTATGCCACAAGTTACTACACTACCAAACCGTAAAGATTTAACTTTGACTTCTTTTTTTATTAATAGAGGCATAAGTATAACCCTCCAGGCATGAATGCCAGGAAGGCAAGGCAATGAGAATAAATGTTAATGCTTCTGAATGGGCACAGCAACTGTACTCCCTGCCTGCAGCTAAATATCACTACTACAAAAGCATTCTTCCAGTTATCGCTACTAATAGTTGTTGCTGGGCAGGTATGTATATAGGAACTGTAGTTTAGAAGGGAGAAAAAAAAAAAAAGCTCTAATCATTTTCTGTTACAGACCAGAGTTCTGCTGAAGAAATTTAATCCTTTTTCCAATATGGAAAGAAGCCAATTGTATACAAGTTTACTGCAATTTCAGTCAGTGAACTCTAGTAACATTAATTATAATAACCCCTTCCTCCTCCCTTAAAAAAACCCAAACAAAAACCCCACCCAAATTGGCTACTCAGACTGATAAATTCTTCCCTCTATCTTTCCCTCCCCCACAAGCTGTACCTTCAATACAGCCAGAACTTCCCCAGATCAGAGGACACTTGTCAGTGCAGGCTGACCAATCTCAGAGGTTTTTTCTTTTTCCTTTTTTTTTTTTTTTTTTTTTTTTTCAAGATACTCTGTGTTAACAGCTTGAGGGGGTTCAATCAGCACTGCTTTGATCTCGGCTGGAACTATAATTATTTAACATTGTTACAAGGATTTCTATAATCCATCCTACCATTAAATCCCTTTTACACCCTCATCTTCTGAAGGCTAATCTGCATCCGTACACTCAGTTTGTCTCTTCAGCTGGTTTCATCAGGCTCTGGCATTCTCCAACATCCAGAGTGATGGTTCTTTTTTTTTCTAATGAAATCATTTTCTTTCAAATTGAAAAGCGCAAAAGGTCTTGTGCATTTGCTACCTTTTGATGAGATAGCTATATAACACCAATACAATCCACTGTTTGCTGCAAACTTCCTCCCAATTTCATAAAACTCATTTTCTCTGTGGTGTTTTCATTGAATTAATGATACATACGTGTGTATATACATAGCTGAGGTAAAAAAAAAAAAAAAAAAATCAAATGAATGCCAGCAGTTGCTCTTTGGAAATATAGCACAGCCAAGTACAGTAATAGTGTGCTCATTTCTCTATACACTCTCCTTGATAAATACTGTAGGAAAAATTGTATTCAAACTTAGAAAGCTACGTAAATAAATTTGGAGTGCTTGAAGAGAAAACAGAAATATTTTATAATTATAAAGTATGAAAGACACATACAACATGGAAGAAGAACTTTAATAGAATCAAAGGAGATAAATGACAGAAAGAGAATGAATACAGTGCAGAGTAAAAATGAAGAGCATGAACAAAATCAGACCAGGAATACAAAAGATGATCAGAAATTACGAATGATCAAAGGAGACTAGAAACAACAAAAAGCCTTCCTTTTTTTTCTAACAAAATGAAACTTGACAAGGAAAATGAAAATTTTTCAGCACATGTGTACGAGTACATTTAAGAAACTGCATCTTTTCTGCACACGTTTTGTGTGAATCATTTTTAAGCAACCAAAAGGTAAAGACATTTGCTCCACTAAGCACCACTGGACTGTCACCTTGATAGTCACTGTGCTGTGACCATCTGCATGTGTGAAGGAGAACACAAGTGCAGGCAGGAAGGTGGAGATGACAAATATAGCAGGTAAGTACCACTGGGACACCATTACAAGAGAGAACCATGTATAACTTTAGATGCTATAGTTTTCATATGAAGTAAATTTATTCAGATAAATAATCTCATACCCTCTTTCTTGCAATGCATACCTAGAAGGTTAATTAAAAACAGTATATATGGACTTGTTTTATTATTACAAATATGGCATAAAGTAAAAGGTGAGCAGTAGGTCGTATCTGTACAAAAGAAAAACTGAAGAAATAAAGTCAATAAAAAACAAACAAGATGGGTCACAATTAAGAAGCTCATATAGAGAAAATAGAAGCTTTAAAAGGGTAAATTTTCTTTTATTCTACTTAACTGCTAAGGTAATATTTAGTTCACCGGCTGGTGCTTGAGAAAAATCATCAAGCTACAGTCATAATGCTAAAATACTGTTTGGACTTATAGTTAATAATTAAAACAATAGGCAGTAGATTCAACCGATCTTCAGAAGAAAAAACTAAAAGCCACTGATCCTTCACACAGGTTATTTCAGAACACTCCTTCAGTGAAATTTATGACAATTATTATTAAAAAAAAACTGTACAAGATAATAAGAATAAAAAATAAGTGTTTCCTTTAAGAAAAGATTTGTTCTTAGGAACATTCCTTTTTTATCCTTAGGCAATATTTGAACACCTTCTCCTCTCAATTCTAATATTGGTATATTCCTATATATATATAGTAAAAGCAAAAATATACACAGTTACAGTAAAAATATTACCATTAGCAAATAAAACAAGATCAAGACTCATGTCCATTATGCCACCACAAGACTGTATTTCACAGCTGTAGAGCCATGAAGTATGACAGGGTTTTTAAAATCTAAATAAAACAAAATTTTAGAAAGTATTGCAGGATCCAAATGAGTTACCATTTAAAAAATTAGTGTGTTCTGTAAGACTGTACTATCCCACCACCGACAATGAAGACCCTGTGAAATTAAAATGGACAGCAGTCTCCATTTAGCTCCTACTTCACATAAGAAAAAAATGTTCATTTGAAAAAGTATATATGAATCAAAACATCTAGTATATTAAGATAAGTACTTTAATAAAAAATGTTTCAAAATAGGAAGGGAGTTAGAAAATCAAGCAAATCCATTAATCTGTAATTAACAAAAACTCAAGAAATTACCATTTGAAGTCCTTATTTATAGTATTCAGAATTCTGGGTCTTACCCAAGCAATTTACTCAAGCTTTAAGGCCCTTTTACATTGTCAGAGGAGTGGAAAGGGGCCTTTAGCACTGCCTCCACTTGCATCCCTATTAATTTATGCGAGCTAATGGTTTGCTGAGTACGTAGAAAGCATAAAGATAAAGGCAGCTCCTTCCTGGAAGAGCTTCTGACCTAGGGCCACAGTCCTACAAACACTTTTACATATGTGCTTAACTTACAGCATTCAAGTAGTTCTTTGTTTAATGGCATGCTCACATGCATTACATTAGAAGTTTGTAAATTCTCTCCAAGATGGAAACCTTGAAGATCAAAATAATTTTGCTAAAAGATTTTTTTGTTTTCTTACTACCTGGAGAGAATAAATAGATTTAAATAAAAGATTTCTGGATTCTATCTTACAAATGCCATGTTAGTCTGGAAAAACACATTTAAGCACTTATTTCTTGCACTGTTCTATGAAGTCTTTTTCTTGGAAAGTTAAGATGTTTTCAGATGCCCAAAAATATACTTGTTCCTATTTGCCATTAACAACAAAGTCCAAAGGCCAATGAACACTCTCCTGGTGACTGTGGGTAACAGTCTTTCTCTTAAAAAGTAAATGCATTTGTGAGTGTTATACAAATAACATATGCTTTCATATGTTAACTAGTCATTAATAAACTAGGTATTAACTTCACTGGCACGAGCATGTACCTTTCTATTTACTTCAAAGGGGCCATAAATTTTAATGATATGTTTTGAGATCCTTAAATTTAAAGGCCACATTTGACTACCTTTACATAAAATAATAAATTTCTGCCCACCGTTAAAATTTAAATTTCATAAATAATTGCTAAATTTGGGCATACAGCTGTCTAATGGTACCCACAGTGGTTGTTACTGCATTTCTGGAGAGAAGATGATGTTAAACTTAGCAATATTTGACAGCGTGTTACTCTACAAACAGTCCCCTGACATCTGCAGGGGTGGCCATAATAGGTTACAGCAGTCAGCTTCAGTATTTGGTACTCTTTATATATGCATATAGACTGCTTAACACAGATAAAGCAAAGCTGTGACTGCTGGTGAGCAAAATAAAGTAATATTTCACAGCTATGATGTCATCAAAGGACTATATTTCATGGCTATAACGTCTTTGCAAATATACACATGAAGTGGTATCCCCAAGGAGCTCTACTTGCTAAGTCTGCCTGAGGTCCAGCAACGTGGACCTCCTTAAATTCCATTTAATGTACATTAAGATTTGAATATCAAGGAAGTCTAAATAGCCTGAGGGTAGAAAAGGCATTCTGAGCTTCATACACTGTAGCATACTTGCCATATTACATGAATTTTTCTATATATTATGTGCTGTGTTATCTTCAATTCACTTTTTAAATTCCAGCACACTATTTTCCTTTTACACATTTATCTGTGCATATATGCTTTATATATTATATGTAATTACAAAATTACAACTAAAGTGAATCTCATATAATATATAAACTATCACTGATGCAGTCTCAGAATTTCAGATCTTGAAAATAGAATTTGATTACTTTTTTCACTCTAAGCCAGTATCACTGTAGTATCAGCCTTAAGCAATATAGGCTGCTAAAATCATTTGGTTCCATTTTTCCAAAAAGGAAAACTGATAGGATTATTTTCGTGATAAATTAATTTTACCATGTAATTGCAATTATGACTTCTAATTAATGAATGGTTTCAGCCTCACTAACTAGGTCAGCATTTTTCTTTTAAAAATATATCATTTTTCTCTTTAGATAAGCATCATGATACGTCCAAGCTTTGGGGAAATGCACATAGCATATTTATAGGGCAATGATCCCAGAAGCTGAGAAATGGTGAAAGTAATGTGACATGCTTTCCTACGTTTTCAAGCCATTTTTTGTCTCTTTTACGAGAAAGACTGAAATGCAAGCAGATGGCAAAAGGCTTTTTAATAGGGAGGATCATGGTTTCTAAGTGCTATAAGAGTCTTGTTTACTTTCTTGACTGAGTTTCCCAGTATGTAGAACACTGAACAATGTGAGACCAATAAATCAGTAAACAGCTGATCTATTAAATCATGCCTGTCAATACCTATATAATATTATAGAATACAAGAGGCAGAATTCAAGGAGAACAGGTTTTCTGTAATCAGATGAATTCCTATGAAAAAGTATTAAAGGAATCTGAAGCCTACTTCACACATCATGTAGGACAGAGTCCTCACTGTCTGTTGCTCTGTCAGATCACATATTTGAAGGCACTATGCAAGAACATTTCTCCAGTGTCCCCTGAAGATGTCCTCTGGCAGGTATATACCATTTTTAATTCTACATTGTTCATCTCCAATTCACATCCCTGTCAACAACCTTATCACACTGTTCTTTGATTCCAGAGGATTCACGCGTTGTGGTATGAAGATATAGAAAAAAAAATTCAGTAACTACTAAAACAATGATCAGCAGGACAAGATGAGAGACAAATAACTTCCTTGGAAGAGGCTCAAAATTTGATGGCTAAAATGTTATGGATATAGTAATTAAACTAAATGCTAGCTCTTATCGGACTGCAACACACCAAAATATCTGTTTTGTTGTAGAATTTTTTTCTTTTTCTGCTGCTAGAAATAGTCACATATATAGAGAGCACTTCTTACAGAAAATTTCCATGAAAAGATGAGATGCAATACATATTTTGCAAAATAGTCAACATCAAATGCTAAGCAGTTCTGTAATTGGGAAAAAACCCTATTTTTCTGCAAAAAAGTCAATAAAAATCATAAAAATACAAATCACAATAGCAAAAGTATTAAGTAAATAAAGTTTAAAATTACACATGATCAGATTGTAGCAAACAATATGAAGCACTTCAATGTTGCATTACACAAACCTTGAAAACAGGGCTGTATTACATCTAAGAAAACTCTGTGAATGCTCATCACGAGTGTTGGCCAGATAGTCTCATTTTTTAAAATGAGAACTAGTATTTATTTATATATGCAAGCCAAAGATTTATGAACTGATTAGTAGTTTTGGCATTGCAGTGTAAGTATCAAACTTCAGCTAACTTAATGAACCTTTTTTTTCACACAATGATGTAATTTGTAATTCAGTCTCTTTTAAGGACTACCCTGCCCGAAATGCATATATGTAACAGTCAGGAACAGTATGTCTATAGTATACATTGCAGTGTCTTTCTAAATTATCCACAATAATCGTCATTGTGGTTTTACGCCAATGAAGCACCTCTAAAATCAACTCGACTATATTGCCATAAAATCAAAGCAGCACAGACTTGAACGAGCCCACCTTGCATATCTTCTTTAAATAAACTATTTTTACAGCTTTACCCTCAATCTTTGAAATACATCAGCTAATATGTTTTTTATAACAAACAATATGCCAATGATTAATCCTACATTACTCACTTAAGACAAAATTATGTAAAATACTGACAAGTTTTTCTATCTGTAATCCCCAAGAATATGTTGTGAAGTAAAATACTGCTGTTCAAGTTTCCCAGCTTGAATACATTGCTTAACAGTCTTGAAGGAAACAAAGCAGAGCAAAGAGAAAGAGTAAGCTATGATGGGACACTTCAATTAATTTTTTCTCTAACATATCATAAAAGATGCAAGAGATACACTGTACTGGTTGCCCACACTGGAAAAACAGGCACGCACAAGCATCTTCCTCATGAATGTGATTTAATATGCTACAGATTAAAAATAGCTTTTTTTAAATTAGCCCTGATTATTAAAAAGCACATTTGGAAAGCTTTGAAATTATTTTTGGGGGAAAAAAACCCAAAAAACCAAACAGGAGTTTGGATGTCCTCTGCACAGCTGCTTTAGAAGGTCTAAGCTAATCCAGCTGACTGCAGGAAAAAGGAGGAACAGTGGCCATTGTGCAGCTACAGGTTTCCAAACATAGACTTTAATCCTTATTACTTCTGCCTACCCAAATATCAGCACAGGTATATTCCTAGTTTGGACTCTGAGCCATACTGCAGAATATCTGGTTCTGGGGTTTCTCATTGATTCCACTACAGCATGTTTAAATAACTAAAAATTTTGTAACTAAATGAAAATTAGGTCTGATACTACTAAGACAATCGTGTTTACTTTCACCATGTTGGTAAGTGCTGAGTTGACTACATAAAAAAGTTTATTGTAGCATTTCTGTATGATGACCATTATTGCACTTTACAAAGCTGGTTTACACATACCCTTGAATGAAGCCTACATCAAGGACAGAAAATAAGATCCACTATTCAACCCTTCTTTTGAGCATACGATGGTAAAGCACCCTAAAAATGAAATATGGTAATTAAAAACCTAAAGTCAAATGTGTGCTAAGCTGGTCTCAGTGAGCTGAAAACAGATGCTGAGAAACTCAAGGTCAGAACTGAAAGAAGAATTTTAACCTTAGGACTCTGTCGCAGCCACATGACCACCATGTCCAGTTTCCTTTTCTGACTCTGACCCATTCTGAACTGTCTAATTTTGTAATTAGACAAGGTAAACACTAATATCCAATTTGTCACTCACAACATCACATTAAATTTTTTACTCTCAGCAAAATCTAGTTCTTTTGAAGGAAGGTACAAAGGTTCCTCATGATAACATTTTTGTTGTTTTAGTTATATTATTCCAACTTCTATGTTATGATGTCTCAAGAGAGAGTAAAATAATAAAGGAGTTTTCAAAAGGGTAGGAGAAAGATTTATTTTAAAAATAAAAATATTTTCTTTAATTATATGCTGAACACAGAATACATCACTGAAACCAACTGAAACCTGTCAATCTAAGAAATAAAGTCACCAGCATCTCTCACTAGGGTGTTTGTCTCCAATTGATGGACTACAGCTTTGTCTGTTAAATAACACTATGTTGTGTCTATAGTTCAATATATTAACACATTCGTTCTCCAACTGTTCAAGACAGTGTTGCTATGCAGTATTTTGCATGCAATAATCTTAGCTGAATTAATGAGAAAAACACAACAAAGAACAAAATAGTTGTGGACCACTTGCATGTCCCTTTTGATTCTCATCCCATCTGTTTCTGAAACCAGACATTGTTTCCTAGTCCTTTGCAATTACCAGGGTGTTATATTGCCTTTATGACCAAACTACAGTGGAGACAGCTGAAAAGTGCAAAGCTTTCTGCCAGCCTCTGGAGGTCCCTTGGTGCATGAAACTACAAGAAACAATGTATTGTAATGCAGATGTTCATTGATTCCCTGCAGAATATCACAGACTAGGAGTCCTTCACTGTGTGACCTACGGGGATTTGTACTTTACATAATATCCACTATATAGAGTATCATGTCCAAAATGAAGTACCTACTGAATCTGATCATTCATCCCTTGCACATGCCTTTCCCAGCTATCAACTTTTTTCAGAGAACAAGAAGTCTTTTGTGCTTGAACCATAAATGCCAATCAAAATAGAATACACTTCCAATGTGTATCACCTTTCATTCAGAGTTCAATGCCTTTTACGAGTCAGGCCAATGTTCTTGCCTCATGCTGGACATACACAAGTACAAAAGAATTTAGGAAGATACTGGGACAATTTCAAGTCTACCTAGTCTAGAAACGTACCCAATTGCAGACTAGGATGGTTTCCAAAGAATAATTTATTCCTAAGACACCGAAAATGAAAAACCTTGCTATGTCAAGTAAATATTTCACAAATGGGTAAGTAAAGGATCAAGAATAGTAAATGAATACCATCAAACTAGAAACTAACAGACTTGAAGGTTTTTCAATAATTGCACTTTTCTTTTGCATTTTAAAAATGAAAGTTCAAATGAAGTTTTGCATTTGAAAACATTATAAAAGGCTAATTGTTCCAATAAAAGTACTCCAAATGTGAAGTGTACATATGAGAAAACGGTTAACTTCTAAACTAGGTTCATTTCTATAGCAACTAATTTTGAAATTAAATTTAAATTCACATATATATGTTAACTATGTGAAACAATGATAAGGAAATGGCATCCCAGCTGACAAAACAGGTGGAATGCTTGACAAAGGCTCCAGTATTCAGTGATGAGCTTGCTGCTTTTTGATATTTTAAGCTGCAAGTCAAATGAGGTAATGCTTATCTCCAAGTTTACAGAATCCTACTGTATTTGCACCTTGAATCATGAAAGGGATGCTACAGAAGTCACCATGACAAGTGACATCAGGACAGGAAATATCTCCTAGTTTTCAAAATTTAGTACTGCCTATTCACGTTTTTAGGAGAATTGCACCTCATTCACATTATTTTAGGGGAATTATACCTCAATGTTCTCTTAAAGCCTTGGTGACAACCATTTCTGGCTAGTGGGCATCATTTCATCAGGTGTGACCATAAATGAAAATTCTCCCCATGACTTGTAGGTCATGCAACAGCCAGTTTCCCACAAAACTGAAAACTGCACATGGGAAAGATGACAGCAAAGGTTTGGTTGCTACTCCCCTGTGCGTTCACACAGCCACTCTCACTTTCTCATCTTTCAGACCCATAGAGGGAGCAGTCCGCCAGCAAGATCAATTGCCACGAAGAACAGCCAATTTCTGCACTAAGTAAGCCTGTTTGATGTAAAGGCAAAGAATGTTTCTGGACACTGAGGCCAAATAGGGCCTTGTTTATGTGCTGGGAGACTTCCTCAGCCTTTAAATGGGTGACTGCATACAAACTGCCTCTGGAGAATGTTCTCTACAATGCTTTAACTCCTGCACCTTGGGATCCGCTTGGGAAGAGGGTCAGCTGCCCTCAACCAAAATCATGCCGGGGCCAATTTAAAACTTCACAAGTATATAGTACTCAGCCTCTATCACTACTGAATTTACTAATACAGGTGGAGCCTACTTCTCCTTATAGCCTTTAGCCCTGCATCATTTCATCACTAGATAGAAATGTGCTCATCACCACATCAGAGCAGAGAGGTGAGGCCCCGAGAAAGGGCTGCAGGAGGAAGCAGCTGCTACAGACAGCAGATAATTCATCAGTCCCAGCTGGTCGCCGCAAGATGGATATGCTGGTGCTCATATAAATGGTCCCAGTTTATATGCTAAGAATGACTTTTAAAGTATTATTTATTTAATATCAGCTCTTACAATCAATTAATGATATAAGAAACTCAGCTTTTGTTACAAAAAATGTGATGGGGGGCAAACCTCAAGAGTTCATGCTTTTAGCAGGTACTTGGCAGTGAGTCACAATGCTGTATGGATGAAGTCTGTAATTCACAGGCACTAACTATACTGTAATGGTCAAAAAAGTTTAATATAGTGCAAGAGTACTTGGGGGACGATGGTTTTAGTCAACCAGACCTAAAACACAATGATGCCTTGCAGAGTTCTTCAGATCAAATTTCAGGTAATCAACACAAATCTGGGCTATGCATGGAAAAGGACTGGGAACACTACAGTCTTTGAAGATTTGGATCAGTTCTATACACAAGACTGAAAATTACTTTAAATCCTGCATCTAACAGACAGGTGTGGTAACCTCTTAAAACAACTCCAGTATCAGAATCCAAACCATGAAGAGAGCAGTCCACTAGCATTTACTTAAACTACGTTAATAGTATTCAAGTGTCAAGATCTGCACTGCAAGGGTTAACTTGATGACTATTATGCCCTTATTTTTGCTATTCTGTGTCCACATGGCCTCCTCCTAGTTCCAAACCTGCGATGGAAACTGGATCAACATGCACAGAAATCCTACCCTGCTCCTCCAAGACTCCTCCCAAACCCTGGTATGGGAGCCTGGCTGCTTTTACTCCAATACCCACTTCACTACAGAAGATTTATTTAGACTGCCTCTTGTTTCATAAAGGGCTCCAAAAGTCTGTAGTGATTTTTGACACTTTGTTATAATGTTTCTATGACCCCCCCACCCCCACCTCACGTACCACACTACCACCCAGCCTCATTTTCATACGGATACAAAGCATCAGGATAAAATGATGGTTCATTATAGTGGTACAGAGCTCTTATCTTCATCCGGCAAGAGTCATTTCCTTCCAAAGATTGAAATGCAAATGTGAAAATTAATGATAACTGCATTATCTGATAGCAGAGATAATACCGATTCACTGTCAGAGTAACACACAGTCGTTCTATGATTTCCTCTGCTTCTTCACAATATTCTTCTTACTGTCAGACTATATCTATGGTTAACTATGTTTCATGGATTTCTGTAATTTACATCAAATAGCATTTCCAAGATCTTATATCTACCACATTTCCCCAGTCAAAAAAGAAACAAAATCAGGACAGTAATCTCCAAGTCCTTCTTAGGACTGGTTTAAAAAGAAAGAAAGAAGAAGAAAAAAAAAAGAAAAAAAAGTTAAAAGTAAAAAAAAAAATACTGTCGTTAATGTCTGTTTCCATCTTGCAGTGGTCTTCCAACCATTCCAATCTATATTACACAGTTTTGCTTTGTAACCCAAACTGTTGATAGTGTTACTAAATAATGCAGAGTAAACCCAACAATCAACACATATTTACAGTGACTGTTACGAATGGTTACAGGAAATCTACTCAGAAAAGCTTTTCAAACTACCTTTTACAGCAGGTAAAAATGTGAACCTGGTTTGTCATATGTTCACAAGAACCTTTCTGATCCGCATCTTGTTAGCAATACACCAGAATTCACATGAAAGCCTGCTTCTCTCTTTTTTTTTTATTAAACATTAGTGGCAGCATAGCTCAATATATCATTATTTTCAAGCACTATTTAATTTTCTGTTTACTATTTTTCTTAAACTTTCTGATGCATTTTAAGAAAAACACTAACCTGTAATAGTAATTAAAAGAAACTATACTGTACTATATTTAACTATCCTTTGTACTTTTTTCAACAGTTCTCTGATATATGTTTATGAGTTATGATGAGTCTTCTAAGAAGTAACATGAGTTTTGAGTTCATCCTGCTTTACTTTTATCAATAGTAGAAGTTCTGTTGATTTACTGAAGATAGAATTGTACACACGGGAAACTTTTGCTTTATGTGGAAATGAATGTAATGAATGGAAAAAAAAAATTATGACAAAATGGCAACACGAGTTTTAGGTCTGATTTTCCACCGCACATTTTTTTTTTCATTGGCTATGTGGACCGTTCACATTTTCTCACCTTCTAAGAAAAATTCAGATACATTTCAAAAGAGCTTCTGAGACTGAGTTGCAAGACTATCCAACTCACAAAATCAGCACGTTCTGCTAGAAAGCTGTGTTCTTTTACGGCTATGAAAGTAAGAGCTCACATAGGGAATAAGGATTACCTAGTTGACAGGATACTGCATTTGAACTAAGAACAGAGAGATCCAGCTCCTCCTTAGGACCAAGATTTTCTAAGTGGCATTATTTTCACTTCATAGTGAAATATATCATAGTGAATCATATTCTATGGTTCTATGATTCACCATTGTTAATGTCCTATACTCAGTTCCTCAACGGCTAACGTAGAGAATATTTCTCGGTCTTAAAAAGCAGATACAACTGCACCGATGGCTGAGACACCCACTGATTATTTGAACTCTGTGGGAAGAAAGTCAAAAGAACTGACCACATCGGATGGCAGACTGAGTTTTGAAAATCTGTTCGGCTTAAGCAGAATTGGAAAATTATGTCCCATCTCTCTACAGCTGAAGAACTTTCCTTTGCATATTACTCACAGAACAGGTATTGGATGTCTTTGATTGTACTGTTTTATTCCATCACTACAGAACAATAGCACAGAATTTAGAAGAGCACAGAGAAGTTATTGGGAGTTGCTTATGAGGAAGACTGCTAGTACTTTTTCATTATAAATGCATCCAAACGGTACTATATTTATACATATAAAAGTAATATACAGTATACTCATTTATTCATTCCATTTTAGTTACAAGGAATTATCAAAATCAGCAAGTCTAAATTCTGTCCCATTGGAATCTATCCCATTTTAAAAGTCCAGTGTTTGCCACAGAACTGGATCATGCTCTCAAGGAAAGTATCTCATCCTGAATGTAAATATTTCTCATGATAGATAAATGACTTGTCATAAAACGCTTTAATAATTAACTTTTTAAGCACTGAAATCTGTTCTTTGTGTCTGAAATTCTGCAGCTTCAACGTCCATTTAATCTTCTGATACTTTTGCTAGAAAGAGGTGCCCATTGTTATCAGATTTTCATTCTGAATTTAAAGTAGTTTGTAATCACGTTGTCCTTTAATATTTTCTTTGATAAAATAAATAAGAAAGGTACCAAGACTTTTTCTTAATACCAGTGCTTTCAACATTCTAGTGGCTCTTCTCTAAACCTATTAAAAATTTTAACATTATTCTTGAAGTGTGAATGCAGGAGACAGAACCCTGTTTCAGCATCAAATAAGACTGCTAACCAGACAAGCAAGACAATTTGAGAACGCAAACATATCTTTTAGCAACAACTCTATCTTTTGGGCTCAACCCTGGCTCATGAAATCCCAAGACTTTTTCAGACACTCTGCTTTCCATAGTATAACTTCTGTTACCTTCTCATAAGCACATGACTCTACCTTTAATCATACTGAAACCAAAAGTTTTGCTGTGGCTAACATACCAAGTTACTCAGATCCAGCAACAGCAATACAAATCCAGGGTCTGCGATGAGTGGATTGAGAGCAGGCCTAAGTAGAAGGACTTGGGGGTGTTGGTTGACAAGAAGCTCACCATGTGTCGGCAATGTGCATTTGGAGCCCAGAAACCCTGGGCTGCATCAAAAGAAGCATGACCAGCAGGTTGAGGGAGGAGATTCTCACTACTCAGCTCCCATGAGACCCCACCTGGAGTGCTGCATTCAGCTTTGGGGCTCCCAGTATAAGACGGACATGTATCTGTTGGAGCGAGTCCAGAGGAGGGCTAAAGGATGATCAGAGGGCTTGGAACACCTCTCCTATGAAGAAAGACTGAGAGAGTTGGGGTTGTTCAGCCTGGAGAAGACTCCCGGGGGACCCTACTGCAGCCTTTCAGTACTGAAAGTGGCCTACAGGAAAGATGGGGAGGGACTCTTCATCAGGGAGTGTAGTGATAGGATGAGGGGTAATGGTTTCAAACTGAAAGAAGGTAGATTTAGATTAGTTTTAGGAAGAAATTCTTCACTGTGAGGGTGGTGAGACACTGGAACAGGTTGCTCAGAGAAGTTGTGGATGCCTCTCCTCTCTTTAAGTGTTCAAGGCCAGGTTGGATGGGGCTTTGAGCAACCCTATCTAGTGGCAGGTGTCCCTGCCCATGGCAGGTGGGTTGGAACTAGATGATCTTCCCTTCCAAACCAAAACATTCTACAATTCTATTATTCTATAATACTATTCCATTATTCAGTACTTTCTTTGGATTGAAAACATATTGCAATGAACTAATATACTTTAGCTCACCATTACATATTAAGCTGGTTTTACAAGATATATTTTTTTCCATAAACATATATAGATTGCCATTCTTACTAACCTCCTTTTAATAAAAGGGTCTTACATCACTTATCTCATTATTTCCAATGGGACCACTATAATGTGGACAAGTCTGCCATTACCCAGACCAACTCTGTTTTACTGTTTCAAACAGATTTGTTTCCTCTACTATTCTAGAGTTTCCAAATAATCTGAAAACTTCTTGAAAACTGAAGACTGATAATTAGGACAGTGGGTCACCTAGATCCTAAGAAAGTTAAATTCAAGTTATCAAAGTGCTTAAATTAGCTAGGATTTAGGAGGTTTAACACATTGATCACTTGTTGGTGGAACACCAGTACAGCCATCACTTACAAACAGGTTTTCAAGTACAAATATGTTTTAAGCAGACTAGAAATATTTAAATTACTCTACCCTTTTCCTTGTTTCCTGTAACTATTAAGTGTCCTCACTTGTAATAGATCAGTATCAATTTTCTAATGATTTTTTTCTTACCACATTTTAAAATGTCATCTTACTGTTATTAATGAAGCCATGATAGATTTTTAGTTACTTTTTTCTTTTTTTTTTAGCCAGGAATTACGGTTCCTAGCATCTGGTTACATCCACTGTTGTCCCATTCATTTTAAACTTGGATTTTTGGTTTTTTTTATTAAATTGTCTTCTAGGTAAAGTCAAAATTGTCTTCACTTTTATTATAGTTCTTGGAAAATCTAAAAAATTTCTCTTAAACACTTCCAAGCTATCATTCATACTTTTTCATTCAAATCTTTTTTCCCTTTCAATACAGTTCATATTTGCTGTCTCTTAAAATGGCAAGTATAGTGAACTGAACTTCTATTTATCAACACAAGCATGACCACTGGATGATAAATAATACTGATTTCTAATTCTGTAAACAATTTTCCTTTATCTCTCAGGATGGTGTATAATACCTAGTTTCCATATTCTGAGTTCAACAATAATTTAGTTGAAGGGCCTGGTATCTAAAATTTTCAGAGACTTTAAGAAAGTTCTGGTAGGGAAGCATGGAAACTCTAGGATATTTCATTCACAATATCACAAGTGCACAAGTTTAGGAGATTTTTATTGTCACATAAAACAGGTATCAAGTGAAAACCAGAATGATCCTACTCTCTCGTGTGATGGGTGGTCTGCAGAAGACGTGCACGGGATCTGCCTTTTGTTCATTATGTGTTAAAACACCACTGGCCTCACATGCATTGATATCATAGTAGTGCAAGTGCTATAGAACTATATGCACCTACATGTTCCAAGGCATCCATCTGATAGCAAAGAGTATATTTAAGGCTGTGAAATTACCTCTGCTTTCACATTTTAAAAAATAAGTCTTTTCATATAAAGTTTGCTTAAGCCCAGTCATGCTTTGCAGACTTTCTATTTCGTAGACTTTTTGTTATGAGCTGTAATGGAAAAAGGTCCTTTACTGTGTTTCCATATACAGTTTGTTGGCCTCAGTTTCTATTACTTGACAGTAGTCTTCTCATTAAAAACATTTTTAAATAATGAAGACAAAAACAATGAAAACTAAGGCTAGTTTAAAAAACATTCAGGTAACACTCAAAGTGACTACACAGACTAGGCATTATCTCTGCAACTCCTTGCTGGTCAGAGAAGGTCACAAGACTAGGTGATCTGAAAGATAGCTTCAGCACAGCCTCTTTGAAGCTACTGCACATTTTAACTTTAGAATTTTCTTCATAAAAATATTCTAATTACAAAGGATTGGGAATTCATGCGAACCATTTAACAATGCAAATTTTCAAACAAAATAAAACTCTAATTAATGCTGGAAGCTTAATTTTGACTCATGTGTGAGAAAGTCCCTGGCAAGTACCAGCTCTGAAAATAACAATATGTTCCCTTAGTGCTAAAAAAAAGAAAAAAAATACTAAAACAGCAAAGCATCTCTACTATTTCAATGAATCCTTGAGTTGTCACAGTTCACATTATCAGTTGACAGCAACTTGTATCATGAAGAACACAAACCCTTGTTGGATTCTGAGATAGCTCGATCTCAGTAAGGAGACCAAAGACAGAGCAGACAACAAAGAATGTATGGTCATCTGCTCTTTGAGGCAGCACCTCCACTATGAGTTGATAAAGTTGCTGAAGAAAAGTATATGCTTGTTGAAGAGAAGTTAGAGGCTTGTAAAGCATTTAAGTAAAATAAATCTGCTTATTTCATGTTGGTCTTCATTAGTTTTCTGAAGTCACTGACAGCCTTTATGTCTACATTATTTTAAAGGTACTGTAGTGTATCATAATACAATGCTAAATCTTGTTTTCACATAACATCATAGTGCTTTATGTATCAACTTATTTGTGCATTATCATTAAAAATATTTTAAATTACATCACAATAATTAGAAATACTATGTCTTCATTTTTGTTTGCGTTATATTTTCCAGCTACTGCTTTCAGAAAATTACCACTAGTTTTTTTCCTTTCTTCATGAAGAACATATAATAATTTGTAAAATCAAGCAAGGATGAAAATGTGATTGAAATACAGGATTTTTTCTAATGAAATATTATTATTGCATTATAAATTATTGATAGAATGCTTCTTGAACCCTTTTCTAATGTGCTCATCTCTTTTAGGGAAAATTTCTGTAAGAGATACTGCTATTCTGAGAGTATGTTTGGCTTCAAATGCATATTTTCCAATAGCACTATTAAAATATAGTCAATATAATGGATTTTTAAGGCCCATTCCAGAGTCCAAACCCATGAAAACATTGAACTGAATTCAACTGGAGAACTGCCTAGTTGAAAAATACAATTTACCCCTTTCTCTTAGATACTTCTACAATATCAACAGAGGTTTTCCATATTTATACTGAACAGATACTTGGAAAGTATTCCCATGTTACCATCACATCTTATATCTCAGCAAAGCTATGCATCATCTTCACTGTGCATAATACAAAATGTTACTGTGAATTACTGTTTTAATGTGAAGTTCTAACGCTTCACTGACTGCAATCTAAGAGTTTCTGTTTCAACTGAAATCAATGATCAGGTATGCTACATGATGTATATCAGGCTAAAACAGGTAAACAAAGTCCTTGAAAATGTCAGTAAATATCATGCCTATTTGTTAAGCTCAACATGTTGCTAAATGTAGGAACAAAGCTTGAGAAGAGACGCAGGCATTTGGTTGGTATTCTGGCCTCAGAAAAATGAGCAGAAAAGCTTCCACCTTAATACAAACATGGAATTGAGAATTTATGATAAACTGTAATCTTAAAATTCTAAGCAGCAAAGTTTTCCTTTATATCAAGCAGGAACATATAGCATTTTATGTTGAGCAGTTTAAAAAAATGACATAGTCAAAACCATTTTTCACTCAAGGACTTTATCTTAGTACTTATCCATCAGCCTGGACTCCAAAGGATCATAAAAGAAGTAGTCCATTAACAATCAATGCAAAGCATAACACATTTACTAAAATAATAATATTTAAAAACACTGGTATCTAGTTTAAGAAATTTCTTTTCGCTTTTAGTTGTTTTTTCCTACCTGGTCCATCCCAGTCTTCAGTCTCCACAGCAAGCTGTCCTGGTTTCTCTGACTTTGCATCACCATCAGATTCTGCTGCCTCCTGGATACCTTCTTCATTGCCTGAAAAAATAACCACAGAAATACAGTACTGACATATTTCAACAGTGACTTTTAGGCAGAGCTCCTACAATATCCAAACTGCTTACATGCACAAGTGAAAACATATGCATGTCTATAAACAGAGAGAAAATGAAAATAACACATGAAATTATTAGACTTTAAACATCTCTGAGTTCCCAGTGATTCAAACAAGCCCTGAGTATCCAATCCTTCCAGTTCTGTGGAGAGACAAATCTTAGACATTAGTGTTTTTTCCACATGCTTAAAAAACAGAATCACAACTTGCACCTAATTCTGTACACCAACGCACAAAAAGTCATTAAGTTTGTTTACACAAAGGAGACAAATCGGCTTTTTTTCTCCCCAGGAACACATGCTTTCACTTATGGGTTTTCTTGAATTGACACCTAACTTATGCATTGTGGATTAATGACACTCAGTACAAATATACGGTCCACTAAACATTCTGGTGTTTTAGGGAACCAGTGGAGAGCTATTCTGTGGTATTTCAGCATTTAAGGAACTTGCCCTTAAAGGTCATAATGTAACAGAAAGTTCCTATGATAATTTTCTCACTATCAAGCTTTATCTAAAGAAATACAACATTTCTGATTCATTTTAGAACTTTCACTGTGTGGAAGTACCTTAGAATGTCTGTCTGTCTTCAGTAACTATTTACTACAAGATTGTATATAGGACACACGATTAATTAAGATCAAATAAAATTTTTAGAGATGACCATTTAATTTTTATTTGAAGAACTCCCTGTTGAAAGTGTGGTTATTTCAGTTAAACAAATATTCAAGGCAAGCTCCATGCAAAGCTCCACTACAAAAAATTACATTGAAGGTGAGGGGTTCAGGTATTAACACAAAGTAGTCTGGCACCAGTAACATGTTAAATGATATCTCTGACGGCTTGTCCGGGCCAGTATTTTACTGCACTTGTAGATTTTTTCTTTACTACTAATCAAGCCAAGCAAATATTGCATATGAAGACACTATGAAGAATGGAAAAAAAAAATCTTCACAATTAACTAATTCAGTCAAATAGCACTGAATTATCGTTTAATTTTTTTTAGCAATCTTGAAGCAAACTTTTTTTAAAAGTCTGTCCCACAAAAAAGTGGCAGCACTAAAAAACAAATGCTATGTATTTTAGAATCTGAGTATCAGACTGTTGATTTGACAATGGGAGAGCAAGAAGGAGCAAATAGCAAGCAACTAAGCAGTGACTTGCATTTTTTTCCCCACTCATGATAACAAAAGCTTTTATTAGCAACATAGGTAAAGAAATGTGATTACAACAAACCACGCCAGATCCCCATATGTTATCACTGGAGCTATATTTATACCAGATAAGATTGTGACCCAGAGTCTTCAAGTACATGATTATATACAAACACCATAAAGTATTAACTTTGTGTGCATATGTAACATCTTGTAATAACACATTCTTCCTTGCATTCATAAAAGAGTTTTTCAGATGCTAAGTATAAGAGCCTGGTAAAACTCATTCTCACACAAACACAAGGCTATATGCCCTCCAGAATTCAATAACAAAACCACAGTTCTGTAGATTTGTAACACTAAAAATGTAGTCCAGTGTATTCATAGGTACTTAAAGCTAAATGACAACATGAATATCTAGTATAACTTTTCTGTTAAACACACTGTAATTTTAACTAGGCATTTGAAGTTCACATGCTTCAGTTCAATCTGAAGTTACCTTTCAGAAGACAGTCCTAAATACTCACATGCTGAAAAAGCTATCAAGTTTCTTATAAGTAGTTTTAGCAACTGTCTTTAACCAACTAGCCTGTTTTGAATTAGCATTTGTATAGTTACTTTGTAGTAATCAAACTGAGCTCTGCATTTTTTGGGGGGACTGAAGAACCTATCAGTTATTTTCACCTTCATATTTCTACCTTCATAGCTACTTAAAGCTGCGACAAATTGCTCTTTATTGGAGTGACATGAAGGACAATTTACCAAGGTTCAAACCTGGCAAGACCAACTCCAGTTTTCTCCAAAATGTGGGAAAGCATTCAAGAGTAAGGGCAATTCTGATTATGAGTTTCTAACTCAAGCTATATAATCACAATAGAAAGCTCTTAAAACGTTATTTGCATATAATTTTTACAGTAAAGAAGATGTTTTCTTCCACTGTAAGCAAGAGGTCTCTATGGACTAAATCAGAACAACAAAATTTAGAAATAGTAAGAATTCTTTTAGATACAGCCCAAGCATGGAAAATTTTAGCTCCAAAATATAGTTGTTTTTCCAGGTTATAATATATTCAAACCTGGTGTTAGCATGCAAACAAACTATTAGAACCGAAAGAGAAGAAGAAAATTCTGTGAATAGATTGGGCTGAAGGGCAAAAGAAGGACAGAATTACAGCTAAGGTATACAACCTACAGCACACAGTAACTAAAGTATTTGGGACATGAGGACAGATCTGAAAACGTATTTTAGCAGATGGCTTCATTTCCATTAACTTGCTTTTTCAGTGTTTCGTGAAGTATGATGTTATGTGTTTTTCATAATCAAGTTTCCATGGATTACTGCATGCCCTGTACAAAGAGAGTAGAACAAAACATGTAGAATTTACATTACGGAAAACTTCATTTTGTATATAGAAGTATTTTTAATTATTTTTATTGATATTTTCTATTATTCACCAACTAGCAAGCCCATGCGTTACACACCTGAAATATCACAACAGTGCTTTTTCCTCCTCCCCATACTCCTTTCCCTCCATACTGAAGCAATCTGCTTGTGAAACCAGTAAATGGTACATCACTGTGGACTTCAAAATCCATCAGTGAAGCAAGTCTATCCCAAGCTCAGTTGAACATCAAGGTCAGATGCAAACAGACAACCAAGTCCATCCATTTGGTGCTGAAGACAGTGCAACCTTAAGCAGCCAAAAGGAGGCGTAGCACAAGAGCTGATAAGAAAACACTTCTCTCAAGCTTTTTCTTTTCTCTCCCCTTATTTAGTTAGGTAACTAATATTTGTTAGTACAAAGGAGTTTATCTCCTCACAGAATTTATTTTCCTTGCATTGTTTACTCTTTTTTGTTCATTCACTGACTATTTACCAGTCTCAATAAGACTATTTTTAAATATTTATTTTAAAACTGATTACATTTTTCTTCAGTTTACAGGTGTAGATTTTTAACAGGATCCAGGACATTATTTTCTTCATTCTTCCAAGTAAAATCAAGTGCTTTTCACCTTATACATACCACTCATTTTGCTACTACCTGTTGATTCCTCTCTCATTCTGTTGTTTTGTTTTTTCTCACGTTTATTTCTTCGCTTTGTTGCTCGATTACATTTCGTATTTAAGTTAAAGGAAAAATAACATTTTACCATCAACATCAAAGAGTGGCATAGAAGTACCAGCAATGATAAATGCTCTAAAATTAAGCAAAACTTGCTTCTGTTTATGTGTTTCCTTCTGGCAACTATGATCAGTAAGTTAATTCTATCTTTAAAAGAACATTATTGCATCAAAAAAGACTCATATGAGCAAGAATCTATAATAACATATAGTATTGTTTAGTCAAGAGTCCACTAAGCCTACTGGACTTTCAGCTGTTTCTTTACATTTGGTATTAAAGCCACACACTTTGGGCAGACTTCATCTCCTCTAACCTCAGATGTTGGAAAGTTAAGCTAGTCCAGACTACTTACGTAGGTGTTTCTATAGATAGGGAAGAGAGAAACCTCCACAGTGACTCATCCTATTCGAGGATGCCTGAGATATGAGCCCCCTCTTGGTGTCTGAGATAGCTGAAATTAATCATTCTCTGAAACACACAGCTTAGACTAGGAACCTATCTTTAGCCAGTTAAACTTAAGTGAAACAAATCTCTTACACTGAAGTGCTGAATAGACGAAATACTGCTTAACTATGAGAAAAAAAAAACTTATTTAAACAACTTCAATACTGTAATATGAATAGAATTTTAATTTTGACCTTACTATTTCTTACCAGTCATTAACTGTTTACATTATTCTTCAAAAACACTTCAAAGTTTTTTAATGTGGATTTTAATACCCTAGTGTTTATCCAATAGATGCAAGTAAACACACGAAATCACTGTAATTCAAGGTGGTACAGTTGGCCAGGGAATCTTAAGACTGTAGAAGACAGTCTATACTACCAAAAACATGACAGGGAGAACTCTAACATCTCTGACAACACTGACAAGTAGGAAAAGAGAGACTTGAATATTAACAAGTAATTTCACTTTAATCTTTTTAAAAAATTAAAGACTTCCCAATTTGTACTTAATCAGCTTGTACCACATGCACTTGCGATATTTTAAAGAAGCATACGGGTTAGCAGTTCTTCTCAACCCTGCTGTTTTAATCCATGTTGTTCGTATCAGTATTAGGCTCTTACAGAAAGTCTCATACAATATAACTATTGAACTTTCTTGACTAGGAATGTTATAGCAGCTGTTAGTCACTCTATAATGTATTTTGCAATCATCTAAATCAACAAAGTATTTTTAACAATGAACAGTTCAGAACTGACAGATGTACTTTCTTGTTCACAACTGCTTATCACAGCATAGATATCATATATGTTTGCCAGGTGCTTCCTATAGTTAGGATACCTTCACAGAAGCCACTCACAAAAGATAAGGTCATAAAAGAGATGAAAAATGTGCAAGCTTCATACACTTATGGTTTTATCATCAGACAAAATAGCTCTGGGTGAAGGACTGTACCAGTCACAAACAGCACATGGCAGCTTCTATTAGAGTGAGAGAACATTAAAAGTTTGAAATTCAGTTTGTGTTCATTCTTCTTGGCAGCATAAATGTAAACTTAAATTGTTCACATCCTAATACAGCTGTTCAGAGTGAAACATCACTTCTCAATTATAATAAATCAATTCAGAAATAAATTGTTATGAAGCGTGTAGCATTCTGTACTGCCAAAGGAGAAAACAGACGCAAAGACTCAGGGAGCCACTCACTGTAGACTTTAATTCAGCAAGGAACATAACCTTATGTACATTTACAATCCAGTGCAACTGGTTGTGAAGGAGCAGGCTTTCTTGGGGACATGGGGAAAGGGGCCCTCTCCTTCTTCCTGCTGCAACCTGCAGCAGCAGTAACTCCAGATCCAACCAAAGAAGGATTCTGAGACTGTACATACAACCTAGATACCAGAGCTTCAGAAACTTGTCCTTTGTTATCTGCTTTATCACAATGCCTATGATCAGTAACAGAGCTTGCACATGCTGACAGTCTTGGTCTTGAATCCTAAGAAACACACTAAACTGAGAATCATTGCCAAGAACCTCTCTTCAGAAGCAACACACATATAACTTTGAAACAAACCATATACAACATAAAATACAAATGTAATGTACTTCATTCATTCAGTGTAACTTACTTTTTGGCAACAAACACTTTTCTTAAGAATACCACTGACATCTAACAGGACTTAACTGTCCTTCTTGTGGATTACCTCTTTTTAAAGACTTCTATCTATGTATTTAACAAGCAGAAGTCTAATTTTAATAGCAATGCCAGTTTTAACTAGATGTAAAGCATTCTGTGTACACAATATCTGTAAATAACGCAAAAAATATACCTTTCAATAAGCTTTTGGAATGGAAAAAGAACTCTTGAGAATAAAGATACCAAATAAATCAGGAAAGATGCTTCCATATGTGGCATCTGGTATGTGGACAAGGTAAACTACACTGGCTAGAGTGTCATGTAAATGGATTTATTCTACAAGCCTTGCAAGGACAGAGAGACAGATGTGGCCCTATCACTACCAGACCGTTTGATGCATATCAGAAATCCTTTCAGTGAAGCCCACCAAAGTCAACTGAGAGACTGTACTCTACAAATAGGCTAAGTTTGAGCAAAATCTGGCCCTCAGATGATTGATTTCCTAACGTACCTGGAAGAAACCAGCACTTCTATATGTTAATCCACTGCATTTTATTTCAGATTACACTAATCATCTCAAGACTTTACTTACTCGCAAGCAATTATTATTTTCTGTCATGCTGATTAAAAATCATAATTTCTCCTGGGATGTATCTCATTTCAAATAACTGTGTGTTTCTAGTTGCCCTAAGCACTCTTAAAATTATTTATCCTGCAAATGGCAGAAATAACGCACTGTCTCTTATCCTAACTTTCAGGAAAGGTCTATGAATATCCATGTGTCAGTGAGTACCTACATGTGTGCAAACTGTTAACTCCAAAATAATGGGCAGAAACTATTTTGGTTGATATTAAAATCATCACTTTGTTTAACAAAATTACATCTTGACACAATGACATTTCAGCACAGTGACCATGTTAAAAAACATTGTCAATTATTTCTAACCATATAAGCTATGGCGCTTTTCTCCTAGGATAAGATACTGCTGTGTAGCAAGTTCATCCAGAATGAATCTGGCCTTCCTTTCCCTAAATGTTTGATATGTTCTCATTATTGCACTGTTTGCTTTTAAAGTCCTTTAAAGACAAGGATCACTTATTCAAATGTTTTCCTGCAGAAGTGTTCTCTAAATTGTTTTCCAGACTTTCCTTCCATTAATGCATTTTATATTTATACTAATTTTTAGGAAGCAATTCTTGTGGCACCAATACTACAAAAGACTATGATCCAGACATACCGGCTACCCAAAAGCTTCTATAGATTTAAAAAAAAAAAAAGAAAAAAAGTCTTGCATCTTTTCAATCTTTCCTCATTAAAATTTCAAATACGAGAACTTTATTAAACATATTCAAGTACGAACATGAGGTTCAAACTTACATAGCTCAAGGCACTTGATTAGAAAAGCAGCAGAAGCACATTTTAAAAGATATTTAGATGCCCCAAACAAAGACTGTTGCCTAGTATAATTTTCAAAAATTATTTCAGCAGAAATCAACAACCCATGAGATTCTAAAACACCCTGCAGCAGAACTGAGATGACTTCAGAGACACTCTAGCAAATTTCAGACTCCAAGTTTGAAGACTCTTCTGCAAGTTCATGTTTCAACTTAATTAAACAACTGTGTTCCTTCCCCACTACATCCCTTATGAGAATTCTTCATCCAACCAATAAAATACCATTTAATAACAAGCAGTTGTCATAATTATCATATACACATACCGTTTTCATGTGACTTCCACACACTGCTACATAACAAACAGCAATATATGTTCTTAAAAAGTGAAATTTTAGTTTATCTTGTAAAGAGTTTGATGCTTTTATTTGAAATAATCAACACTCCAGGTGCTTCAGTATCAAAAGCAGCCACTTCCCTGTCACTGGAAGCATGTTTCCATATACATGCTCTATTATACATGGTTTCAAAACCAGTCTAGACTTCTATGAGTCAAACCCAAGAAAAAGAATTAGCAGTTGTGAAATAAATGCTTCTTTTTCTCTTATCCACAAGAATCTATCTAGCAATAATATTTCTTATCAAAGTTTATCCAATGATGTCATAAATGTGACATTTGCTTCATTCATTTTTTCTGATCCTTTGAGAGTTAAATTACTGCCAATATCCCCATTGCTGACACAATGCTACACATCCTGGGAGCAATCCTAATTTCTGAACCCAGACTGACAACAATTTTTCAAGGAATGTCTCAGAACTGTTCAAAAGCGTTCAGAATTTTTGTGTCAAGAACACCAAATTATTCAAAAAAAGGAGAAATGGACTTTCATTATAAATAAAATCAGAAACTGATGTATAGTACACATGAACCAAGAATGTGGTGAAATCTGTAATTTGTGCATTTCATATTCTAAAGATTACCCTTATTAATTTGCAATTCATAGTCTGTCAAATTTGAGCCCAAATTTAAGTAAATCCAAGTTCAAGTTTTGTAACTCTCTAGAAAGGGGATATTGCACTACTTGTTCTAACCAAATAATCCTTTTCCTCAGAACTGTGATAGAATTCAAAACTTCATTGTTCTTAAGAAAACCCAAATGTGCTGACTGAAAAGGCTGGAGTTGCTTTGATAAACTGCTTAAAGTTGAGTAAGCTGTTTAAGTGTTTCTCTCACTTCAAAATTCTGTACAGTTAAAAGAAGGTTTTCTATTTGGATCCATGTATTTACTTATTGAAACATAGCTTGTTAGTTTCTTTTTGAGATACAGTTTTCCGCTTGATGACCAATTATTTAATTTCTTGACTAAAAGAAAGGTTTGCTTGTCTAACTAAGTCTAATTTTTATCCCACTAAAGCTGATGTTAATACCGACATGAATTTCAGCTGGACTAAAAATATGGCCTGAGAGGTTTACATATGGGTTAGCAGTAAACAGAAAAGAGTATAGGATAGACAATCTCATACTTGTAATTCTGGAAGCCTTTCTTGTGCTCTCAACTGAATGGTGAAAAATATCACTCTGACCTTTTCAAGTATCTCCTTTCTCTTCTAGCAAGAAAACAGGTGGTCCTCTGAGCTTCAGTAACAGGAAAAAAATGAGAAAGCATGAGAGGTAAAGCATAGGGCAAATGCTGATGTTCAGAAGAAACATGTCTCCTTTCATCCTGCCAGGACCCAATCTAATTCTGACTTAGCACCCTCAAAGGCTAGTATCAGAGAACTCCCTTCCTTTCTTTGCCCATATTCAGCATCTGACAAAAAGTATGGAAGATGCACAGGATTCAGCTATTTTAGCTGAATGGGATACAGGTAAAATATGGGAACCTTTACTCTGGGGAACACAAGAATCCAACACAGGTTCACAAACACGCACAAGTCAGTGAGAGGTAACTACTGACTACTGTGTTTTTGGAAGGAGCAGCACTGTGAGTTCTTATGCAGATTCTTGTTATCCTAGGGGATGACAACATATTATCACACATACATGCCCCCTCCTGTTTCTGCTTACCAAAAAGAACTAACGCCTCCTTCATTTACTCAGAAAGGCCACATAAAGAAAATGTAATGAATTAAAATAAATTTTAAAATAAAAAAACGGAATATGAGCTCTGAGAGAACAGAAGTGTTGCCAGGGAAAGATAATGTCAGGCGGGGGGAGGGGGGGGGGGCGTGTCTGGTGCCAAGCAAAGCCGAGGGCTGTGCAATCACCTCTATCAGTGCTCTATCAGTGTCTACACTCCAGCCAAATCCAGAGAAAACAAGGAGTCAAAGATTCAGGTCAATAAGCTTATAGGCGATTTGCACAAACAGCTCCTCCAGCAAGGTAAAAAACAAAGTCATATTGGCTTTTCTTTTTTATTCCTTCTCTTTGAACTCCCTGGTCCAAACACATCCTGGAAATGTCAGTGTTATATGCAAGAATTTAAAGAGCTGAGCTTCTTAATCCCGTTAAGAAATATGAACAAAGTTGCCTGTAAAGATCTCCTTATTGAGCTCAAAGTGATTATGGTATAGCTGCCTTATGCTGATCCTACTTCCACTTGCTATAGCTAAAGAGGTAGAAATTTGTCATGAAATCCACTACTGAAAAGAAAAGAAACATTATTGATTAAAAGGTTTCTGGTGAAAAAAAAACGAAAGAAAAAAGTCATAAGTCTACTTTTTGATCCAGAAACAGAAAATAGCAAGCATATTGTTAGTCATTACATGCCTAACATGAAAAAGGCAAAGAATATTTACACAGATGCACATAGGCATACACACAGAAAGTCACAGATCGGAGGAAACGGGGACACACAGAACTCATTTTCATGGTGTTAAGAGTTTGGCTAGTTAGACGGTAGCATGATAGCTTTGCACATGAAGTATGAATGGAAATATTAATGCACGGAAGAACTTAGCTTTGTATATGCTTCTTTTCTTGTGGAGAACCACACCGAAGCTGTTTCCCTGAATCTCAAGCCTGGCTGCACAATCAGGTCACATGCACAAGCAGGATACGAGAATACAGCAGCAGGTATACACTCAGTATGCAGAAGCCCATATATTCCCTGAGTTCTCTTCTTGCTGACTTAGAACTGTACCCAAGTTTCAGAAAGCACTGGACTCTCCTCATCCCTCTTTTCCCCCACAAACGAAGATAAGCAATGTATCAGGAACTGCAACCAAGCATCAACACTCTGATTTGCCACCAGCATACATTGCAGCTTGTGCTATAGATCCTAAAAGCACTGCATCATGAAACAATTGATCTTCATCCCACCTTACGTAACCCCCATATCTTCCTGTGTCACCCACTGAAGTACAGTTAACAGTGAGAAACAGAAGCCATTTGCTTTCCAATCTGCCACCAGTAGTGTTAAGGCCACTGAATTTCCTTCCACTGAGGGCTGGTGCCAATGCTGTGTCATGATGGAGTTAACTATGGGAAGCCTAAACATGAGTACCAAGCACAATAGCTGTGCTCCAAGCAAAGAATGGGAGAATTCAACAAAATTGTCCTGGTGAGTATGGCAACAAAAAACGGATATGTCTTCTTTCTTTAATAAACAGCTATGTACATTCCTCCTTTTGCCTTTCTTCTGAAAACAGTCCCACACTTTCTCTCTTTATTATAGTCCTTCCTCCATTTTCTTCTCCTGCCACTTTCCTTCTCTGAACACAGCTAAACTATCTACTAATCTCAGTGATCTCTCTCATTGCTCAAGATAACTTCTCCTTTGAAAGTTAATCCCTCATTGAACACTTCTGCTAAGAAGGTCACAAGGAACTGTAATTTATTTAGCCAGTTCCCACCCTTAAGAAGTAGACAAGGCTTCTATTCTCCTTGCTATTTACAGACAGGAAGAGGTGTCACCTCCACATGAGTATGGCAAACTTTCTAGGTAACAGATGAGAATTTTTTTTATTTTTCCTGAGGGTATCCAAACAGGATGACAGTAATCATGGACTAAAAAGTCAATGACAAACTACTTTGCAGCCCAGATGAACTTAATTTAGTACTTTGGTTTCCATTCCATCACCTTCAACTTCTTGACTTTTGTACTGTTCTGCTGTTTGTGCCCTCCTGCCTTTATTAGCCTCATCATGCCCCCAGCTCACTTCTTCTCTTGCCTCTGTTAGCATCACCTCATTTTCTTATTCCTACCTATAAAAGACAAGAGTTAATCTGAATGTACTATCTCCTAGCTTCTAAAGTAGGCTTTCAGCTGCCTAGTCTACCACTCTTCTGCTACTTTCTCTTTATTCAGAGTATTTAAATACTGGCACTTACCTAATACATCCTCTAGATCTGAATTTAATCGGAATTAATCTTCATCTGATACAGACTTTGACTCCAGGTACCCACTATCTGGACACTAAAAAACCAAAAGTCTTCAGTCACAGAGGTTCTAGGCTTATACAGGCTTTGGATGGATAGCATCATCAGATACTCTCTTTATCTGCAGTGCAGAAATTTGTAGTAATTAAGCATAAACAACAATTTTCAAAGGCCACAAACTGACAAAATGCAGTGCATTATCACCAAGGCAACCTCCTACCAATTTTTTTGTTGCTACTCCAAAGATTGAGACCAGTGCAGCTTTGTAGTAATAACACTATGACTGTGTTACTATTATTCCTGTTTCCAAAATACGCCCTTTCCCCTAATCTCACTGTCAAAACAGCAAACAAATCAAACTTCTAACTGCCATCTATTCTGAGACTCTTCTAAAATATTCATTCTTGGATGGGAAAACTTCATGCAAAAGGTTAAAAATTCACAGTTGCAATCTTAATCCAATCCCTGATATGTAGCAGGCTGCTGATTTCCATTATTGCTTTTAGTATTTACATGCATAAACACCGTTCAGTTCTTCACATTTGAGTGTGAATGAAGACTACATAGGAATAATTATTGACATGTAGCAAAGCTAATTGTGGTTTTGTGGTGTTGCAAAAGTGTGGGAGGAGGTGGAATTTTCCAGATTCCTTGCCATAAAAGCCATTAATGAGGAAAAGGGAAAAATAATAGCCAAAAGTCTTAATTTTGAAAACGGAGAAGTTGTAAAATGACATGTAGCTCAATCAATGTGATTAATTTGCTTTACACTTTGCAGAGGCTTTTGCCTTCACCTTCTAATTCTGGCAACTATTCTGCTGAATCAGTCTCACAAACCCAAATTAATAAGGTGGGAATGACAAGTATGGCTTCATAAAGGTTAGCTATTTGCAATTTAGACAGTAAGAGACTGTTTATAATACGATCAGACATAGTCTGACAGAAAAATCTCTTCAGTCCAAAAGCGAAAGTTACCACATTGTGAACCTGTACGTCCTTTACTTTCATTCATCTGAATGAATTGTGAGCTCATTGCCTTCAGTGCCTAGCTTGGACAGTTAAACACCTCTGGGTTTACGTGATGCTTGGATTTACATAGCTAGAGAATTATGAAAAACATACTATGAGTGAACACCTCCTCCCCAACAGCTGTGCCATTTGTGGCCCACATCTCTTGATTCCCACAGGAAGCCTCACTACTCATTTGTCATCTTGTTCTGGGACAGATAAGAAACCCTGGGGGAGGGAAATGGGGAGCCAGGACATAGGCATATTTATATCCAATAAAATCACCTTCTCTTATGGAACCTTTAATGGTCCATGCTAGCAAGAGGAGAATGTAGAGACAGCATAAAGGATTACCATGCCAATTCTGATTATTTTCTAGGGAAAGGAAACCTGTCACATGAGAAAACAGAGCTACACTTATTTTTCCCACCTTTGAAGATATCTGTGGTTTACAGGCTACCAACACTGTCAAAGAGCAAAACAAAAATCAGAAAGTCAGGCCCTCAGAACACAAATTAGAAGACAATTATTTGAGCTCTAACCTATTTGGTACATATCTCATTTTAAAGCTTTTATTCATGACATTAAAGAAAAGATATTTTGAGGAAAAAAAAGCTGATTTCTCATACCATCTTGTAATTTCAACATTGAAGCACTACAAAAAAATAGGTTATGAATAACAGATTCATGACAAAAATAATGAACATTAGTCTCACTTTTAGAATTTACTATATAATACAGTCACAAACTCTTCCACTAAAAAAAGGGCACAAAATAAATTCATTTGTTTTCCAGGTTAGTTTTGTCTTCTTGAGTTTTATCCTCAGAAAAACATATGTGCCCTTCTGCTACTGACACTAAAGATGTGACAGTGAATAAGTAAGACATTCAACAGAAGTTGAGACATTAATAAAAACCAATACATTTCTGGTCTCCCACTCCATCCTTTTCCAGGGATATTCTCCACTTACTTCGAAGTGGGATTTTCTGTCACACAGCCTCAGCTGGAAGTACATTAGGGGTTTTATGTGCCCCTTCATCCTCAGAAATTTCCTTTTCAACTTTTTTTTCTGCTGCAGTTGCAGTGGATAGGTTTAAAATTCTTTTGTAACTACAACACACTTGGAAAAAGGACTGCTGGGGAGTCAAATGGTATTCAGCTTGAAGAATCAGCAGATGTCCTTAATAAAACATGTGATAATCAAGTTTCAGATTTAAATGTATTCCCATTTATCTCCTGATCTTTAATACAATGGCCTGGATTCAGTGTCTTCCCTGAAAGATGAGTTCATTAAAGGAAAGTGCCAAGATAACCTGAAATTCAACATGAATTTGCAATATTGATGGCTAGAAACAAATTTTAAAAATCATGTATTTTTCTGGATTTCACCCAAAACAGTTCTTCCATCAGTGGGCCCTGGAAATGCAGCAAGCAGTACAGAGAAATAACTAAATCA
>VZZY01023516.1:246116-266457 GCA_013400335.1 Eurystomus gularis
TAACTAAATCAAACTGGTATGAATGGATAGTGGTGCGTAGTCTTGCATTGCTGACAGAACTCAAGACAGGCCAGTATAATAATTATGCAAATAGTGGCCAGTAAAAGGAATAGTACTTTTTTTTCAGCTAAGGAAAATGGTGTCTCAGAGGCATGTGAATGCACAGTAATTGTAGCACTTATTTACAGCACAGTTGCAATAGCACTTAATTCCCCTTATTTGCAAAGTATTTTCATTCATAATTTGGTCTCTCTTCCTTCAAAATTTGTAGCAGCGAAACTCTAAACTATGGACTAAACTGTTTTGATTTCTTAGGATGGCTTACTAAACATCAGGAGCCTGTAGTGCAAAAAGCAAATAATTTTTTCAAAAGTTTGTAAGCTACATGGAGGACACATAGGAAACACATTTTCATGCCTTCCCCACTGATGATCGAAGACTCTGTAGGAAAGACTAATATCTCACAGTCATAACACTGGACTCTTCAAATGGATTTATTCTACTTTGTCCAAGACAGATGAAAATAGTACAAAACGGGAGCATATCAAGCTATCATGAGAAAATGTACGTCAATATCTGGGAAAGAACAGAAAGACAAAGATATAATCAATATCCAAATGCCTGAGGGGGTTGTGGACTAACAGAAGAACATCACCACAACTCCAGCTATTTGATAGGCATCCTTACCTGCAGAAGACAAACAATAAAGCTATCAAGTGGAAAACCGGCAGAAATAAGGTTAAATCAATGTTCTAAATAACAGTACACAATAACGCGCTTTTTCTGTCAGCTGAATGGGAAAGAGCATAACCTTGCAGACTGAACACTGGATAAGAATGAACTGGTGTGGCTTATGCTAAAATACCTCTATCTTCAATAATTTGCAAGTAACAAATGCATCAGAAAGGCATCTGCAACTTTAAAAGTTATCCTTTCACAAATCACTAGTTTTCTACCATGCATAAGAAGTTCTATAATAAGCTCTATTTTAATCCTAGAATCTACAGACACAATCTGTTTTTCTAGCAATGTTTCCTAGGAAAAGAAGCAATGAGCAGACACGCTGTCTGATAATAATTGACTTCTGAGGCCTGTTCTCTACAGTTAAATACTTAGAAAATAACATTCATGGAGAAAAACATTAAAGGTGAGATTATTCACTTCCCTGAAAAGTACATCTTCCAACAAATTTAAATACTTACCCCTTTCCAGGCTTAACTCCACAAGTGACTAATTTTCCTGTTTTTAAGGTACTGTATTAATGGGACATTTTGTAAATTTTAAACCAAAAAATCTCTTTGATCAGTTGGACAGTTTAGCCAGTATTCCCTCAAGAGGTAGGCTACAATGATTACCTTTATTACAAAAGTATTCCACTTCTTCACAGCTCAGATTTTCAGGCTCAAACTCTGCAGAAAAGCTTTCCTCCAATGGAAAGTCTTCTTTTGAGATAGTATCATTCTCCTCAGACAGGCACTCTTCTTCTTCATCCTCAACGGCATCCTCAAGGGGCCCTTTAAAAAGAATCAGGAACACTGTGGCAAAACCGTCTAACAGGACAATATGAAATAAAACCTTTGTGAATTTAAAATTGGAGATATCTAGCTAGTTCCTCCTTCCATGGCTGTGTTCAGCATTTATTAGAACTGGCCAATGGAAATCAAAGCTATATGTGTAAAACCATGTAAACAGTGAGGAGCCTTCTTTTGTTTGTTAGACACTGTTTTTTGATTCTGAATTACAAGTACTTAATAGGTTCCCTTTACAGGCTTCATTTCTTGAGTTAACAGTACTGATGACAGTGAATTGCTATAAAGGTATTGACAGTATAAACTTCAGCTTGTTCTGCTATTTTGCTTCAATCAGCACCTGGCAATATCCGTGATCATTCATTTGCTATACTCTTTAACAGACTCCCAGTCAAGGGACAGGACTCGGACAGACTATCACTGCATTTCAGAGAGGCCAGACAACCATCACAGTAAACTACTAGCCAAGGGCTACAGAAACATAAACCAGTCACAGAAGCAGGGAACGAATCTGAATTCGAAATGGCAGCCTGAGGTCTTTGATTCTTCTTCTAGTTACCTAGACATACTATTGCTATAGATCCTCTTGAAGAGCAGTGTCTGACAGATGTACAATACATAACATGCAGGTTACCAACTGGAATGTACTCAAGAATTAAAATTTCTTTTCTTATATACACCCACTTCACAATCATTGGTTAATAGTAACTATTTGCTAAAGACGTTTCTTGTGAAAGTGTAGAATTTTACCCTAGATTTAAAGAGTGATTTGAAGTAACTGAACATATTTTAATTTAACTAAGGTTTTATTAAATATCAGTATGTTTCAAAATCCATCTTAAGACTGGATTTCATAAGAGAGATTTCATTATACATGGTTGAAGCTTGAAAAAAATTACATATTTCACTCTCCAATGAAAGTAAAGCTTCATTTATAATTGACTGAGTACTTCTTCCTCAAAACGAAAGCTAGCTAGCTAATGAAAAAATATGTAATTTGTATTTATATGATAGTTTTCCAGTATTAAATACACTATTCCTATATAATCTATCACGCTGAGATACAATGCATAAATGACTCTGTTGCATTTGATGAAAAGGGATAAATTTTTAAAAGAAATCAAATATTGACTACATTTTAATTTTACATAATTTATTATGAACCAGTGACTACCTACATTTATTAAAACAGCAAAATTCACTTTAGGCTAGGTTGTGTAATTCTTGCTTCAGAGTAATATGATGGTTACTTTTTATTGAAATTGATTGAGATTCCCAGCTGGGGTTCCATAAATTAATGCAGCTTACTATCTTTCATGGAAATATGACTATTTGTGCCAGCTAAGAATCTGACCAAACGAACCCAGTTTTATGGGCACATACTCACCAACACTAGCTGTCATTCAACAATGTATCTCCTAAAATAAGAGGCTATTATTATGACTGAAGAAATAAAGATTTTCACTATCAAAGTATCCATTACTGTTAATTGCACCTTCTAGTCATATTGGGAAAAAAAATCTGGCAACTGCATATGCACAGGGAATGAAGAGTGGATATCGCGCGGTACAGATCTGAGAACAAAGCACTAGCACACACTGGAGCAGTGCACTGCAGCTAAGCATGGGCAGTCTGGACACCTTATATGTGCCCAGTTCCATTGCAGGAATGCAAGCACAAGGGGTTCTGCATAAACTATCAAAAAATACCTTTCAGATTTCACAATGTTATTAATATGTGACATTGTAGAGCCATTTATCGGTGTGTACTCCTGGTAACATCTAGATAAATAAACTAGGAAGGAAAAAGACAATGAAATTAAAAATATGCCATTTTAGGGAAATGCAAATTTCTGCCATGTATAAAGATGGATAAATACCATATTTTGCATCATTTCAAAAGCAGCCATATATCTTTAATAGATTTTTCAAATATTTTAAGTTTGGGGAAAAAATGTAAACTGCAGCCAACATTTCAGTGGAAGTCAATCTCCCTGTGAATCAGTGGCTCTTTTTCTTTTGACTTTTTCAGTAAGTGTCTTGCAAAATACAGCAACATACTTGCAAGCAATCCAACTGGCATACGTATGTGACATTTAGGTCTGTTTCTAGGTGTTAAACCAATTTATCTGATCAGGTCACCAGTAAGCTAATAATCACCGTATATTAATTAAGAAGTGCCATTGGTATGTCTTCATTGACAACAGTCATGGTAACACACCTTGTAATTTCCATTGACGTTGTTTCCAAGATGGCAGAAGAAAAACGATGTATGCACCAGCTCCACAGCACAGGTACAAATCCCTGCCATTTTGTGGGCTGGGTCCTGAACAGATATGTAATATTTGCTAAAGTTACAAACCTAAGCATTTGAAAACAAATATGTAAGTGTTGTCACATTGAAACAAGATCAGAGGTATGCATGCACCTACACGGGGTTTTGCTTTGCATGTGCCTACTCACATATAAAAACCAGTGGTTTTTATCTAGTCACACATGGGCATGCATCAGAGCTTTACGTAACCTCAGGAGCTGACATCAGATGCTGTACTCCAAAAAACACCATGAGTTTTTGTTTAAGTTGAGGGATCAGCGTATAACAAATTTTCCAGGTTTCAGGCTGCTGCTGCCCTGTCTAATTCACCCATCTGCATTTGATCCTTGGGACAAATTCTGTCTTACTCATATTGAGCCATATTTTTTAACAGTTCAAATACATTCAGTACATGCCCCGAGCTGTAAACTGATAACTTTAATTAAACCGATAAATTTAACTAAAGAGTAAGGCATTGTTCAACATGAGCAAGACCAGCCCACTAGAATAACAGCAAAATTAAGTATCTCTTCATTGCTAATTTCATGTGAACTGAAATATCAACACCTGATTTCTGTGGCTATTTTTAATTATCGCTCACATATAGAGTTAAAAAAAACTGTAAAATCAAAAGCCACTAAGTATAAATAGATTAAAATCTATCCTTGACTACTCCATCTAATTACGCGCACAAAAATATACCATCAATAAAAATAAATGTTCACAATCTCACAAGAAAAATTGAATGGAATTACATATTCTTGACTGATGCAAGCAAATAAACTCTGCAGGCTTATGTTTGCCTAATTTGGCCACGTGCTTCCAACCATCTCGTACTGATATAGTAAAACAAGTCAGCTAGAGAACTAAGAATCTACCAGATTCCAAAATGTATAGGTTAGTTTTCAAAGTTTACCAGCTCCTCTTATCTAGGGACCAACCTACATAGCATCTACTCAACTTCTTCCCTGATTTAAAATACTTAAAAATACAGAGTTATGGAGACAAAAATCAGAAAGTCTTTAACAATAACAGTTTCTTTCAACTGTTGTCTCTGATATTACCTTCAACAGTTAAAATACAGCTTAATCAGTGTTTTTAGTACTATACCTTCAGCATTTATTTTAAACTATTGATTTAATTAAGTAGCATTACACCGATTACTTGTATTAATCATGTTATTAGCATCTGTGGCACAACATGTACTATGTCTGCTTTCATTTCAACTGGAACAGGGTCAAGTTTACATCCTTGTTCTGCTGAAAAATGCTTTTCAATAACTGCTGATTAAGTGCGACATTACAACCAGCAACCGCCACAATGACAGCAATGCAAATCCAAATAATTCCTACTACTGAAATTCATCTGAGTGTCATGGTAATCTGCCAGTAAACAGCTCTGAGATATGATTAGACTCTTAAATAAAACAGTAAGATTTCAAACTGAAATGGTTTAAGAATTTATTTGAATAGTTAAATCCAGAGATAGTCTAGATGTTTGTCTTCTCATTTCAGCAATTCTTTTCCTATTAGCACTTTCTAAAAGAATGTGATGTAATCTAAGGACAGGTGAGTCTGAAAGGCTTCAGATTAGCTAGATACATGATAAACAGTTAAGAATTCCCAAACGCACTAGGTAAAAACTCGATTTCTAATCTTAAAGAGGGATACCGAAGGAAATTAAATCTCCATTACTTCATTTTAGATTTTGTGTGAAGCCCTGAAAAAAATTATTTCCTTTATAAAACAAGGGAATACTTGTGTTGTACACAACAGGAGATTTTGAGGGGTTTGGTAGCTTACTTTTCCCTTGGTGCTTACTCTATTTCATGAATATTTACTGATATGACCATAAATCTCAAATAGTTTTTCAAATAACATAGATAACCAAGAGGCAGTAGAAAGCAGTACAATTAGCATCAGCAACGAAGGAGTCAATATGGCAGAAACTTATATGGCTTAGTGGTCACAGTAGTCCACTTCGAAAAATCGCCACATATAATTTGATACGAATAACAATATCTACTGAGGAGAGGTTGACGAGTGAGCTGCATGTGCCTTCATGGAGAAAATTACTTCTGATTGAGGCCACTTGGCAACACAGTGTGGGGAAATCTGAACTGTGCTCCCAAATTTGTACCAGATTTAGAGACAGTCAAGTACATATTTTTAGCACTACTAATGTATCAAATGCCAAAAAAAAATAAATAAGTCTTTATCAAATACTCATATACTTCAATATAAATGCAAACATATAGATACAAACACACAAAGATAGATAGCTACGTGGCAATCTTTACACAATGAGTAACAGATGCTATCTCAACACTTGAAAGGACAGGCCACGTTTAGCAAAACAAAACAAAACCAACACTGTAAGAATTTTAATAACATGGAAAAGTGTCAGAATGAACCACCAAAAAAGGGTTTACATTCACTGAACAAAAGAAGCTTTTGCTACAATAAACACTCCTCTGAACACAAATTTGAGCATTGGACCCCTTGAGCATGTTAGTCCTGATACATCAATGCATGGCTCTAGTTTTATGGTACTATAACCATAATGAAATAATTAAAATTCAATAACATTAAACTGGGTAAGTAAGCTCTGTAATCATTTCTCATAGTCAAATTCATCAGACTTCTTCCTCAATGAAACCACTTAAACACATGCTTAAATTAAGCATAAGCTTATATGCTTTCCTGTCCAGTGCTTTGCGCTTAAAATGCATGTATCCTACAGTGAGAAAGTATTGAATTATCTCATGAAAATGTTAAGTGTTTAGCTTCCTTCCCAGCTACCAATATTCTCCCACATTACCAGAGCAGCAACATAAATCAGTGCTCTTAACAAAATAAGAATGCTTCAAAAAGCCTACAATACTCGACAGTGAGTGGCTGGGGAGAGGTTAATGAGTATAATTAGTAGTAACAGCATTAAATAATAACAACTCCAATAAATCAGAGAAGCCTGAAATTCACTGGATTAAAAACAGGCATTTTGCATGTTCTGTGTGATCCATCCAGTATTTCCTAGGAAAACATGCTGCCACACACAGATTACCCTTAGTTTATGGCAAAACCTAGGTATGTGATGCTCTCTGATTACAAATGGAGGGAAAGGCTTCAGAAAAATCAATCCATTTGTCTCCTCTTTCAACAAGAACAAGTATTTTCTTATGTAAGAAAACCAGCAGCCAAACACTTTATACTGATTCATATCATAGGGAAGTGTTTTCCTAAAAATTCAGTCAGGAACATTAAGAATATGAAAAAGGGTTAAATTTACTTCATTTTAAATATGACAGTGGGGGTGAAGACATCACATGGTAGTTCAGATTTTGATTCCTCCTGGGATGATTTCTATACAAGACCTATTAGCTACCTCTTCAGCCTTTGACTTAACTCAAAGGAGTAGTTGTTTCCAACCACTGTGCTTTTACAGCAGCCTAGAGACAAGTTTAACAGTGATCTGAACAACCCCCAACAGAAACAATCCAGCTTCTCCCTCTTTTGGGGAAGAAATTTTAGAAGACACTACCAAAAATACACTCCCAAGCTCTTTGCTGAGAAGCTGGCTTTCTCTTGGGTTTTGCAGAAGTGCCCAGGCTCAAATATTTCCAACCCTATATATTCAGCCAGTGTGATAACACGGACTAATAAAATACAAGAGATGAATATATCCTGTAGCAATCAATAAATTTTCAGTTTCTGTCAAGCATTAGAACTGCCAGATATTGGTCAGCTACCAAGACTTCCAATATTCCCCTGACAAGGAGAACCTCCAACCAGAGGCATCTAGATGTATCACAGAAATGCAAGTATGCAAGTCTGCAGCTAACATCCTAGATAATAATAAAGGAAAATGGTAGTAATTTTCCTACTGAACTCGTTGCTTCCCTCACTCCAACAACCTGACCCCATGACTGCTTATGCTACTTCTCTGTCATGGCTTTTAGTTAATATTGACTCTAATTTTCAATTTTCATCATAAAATATATTGCCTCTCCCTCCCTGTGGGAACTGAAAATATTTTAATCACATAACTCTAGAAGAATAGAGAGAAAGGGCCAGGGGAGGAGCTTACTCTTAGATGGCAATACCTAATCTTGACAAAATGACTGCTGCAGGAATAACTAAAAAATAAGCATGCTATTGGCAGTGGGTGACTGAAGTGCAAACTGGGAAATCAGTTTAGGATAAAACCTTTAATATACTTCTTAAGAAGGTCAATACTTGTCAAATAGACCACTTCCACTTCTACTGAAATGCTTCCTTCTTCAGTCCATTGAGTTTTCTATTTACCTTAACTAAGTTATTTCTTCAATTCCTGTTACATTCTTACAGCTAAACACAAGAGACACAACGCTACCAGTGCACACTGAACCTCTCGAGTCTGTTCTGTAAATTGGCTGAACTTCAAAAGTTTTGTCCAGATTGGAACAATGAGCCAATTTGTGAGTGACTCCTTACGTCTTCATTGTGGTACCGAGCAGAGTGAACCATTTCTCACTTTCAGACTGGGAAAAACTTTATGACCATGATTTAACAACCAACTTAAAAGAAAAAGGAATGGAAAGAGATGCTCTCTGGACACTATAAATCCAAACCAACTTGATGCAATTGAGCTTAACAGCAAGTATAAAGTATAAAAGTATATTTATGCAGAAAAAAAAAAAGAGTTATTTTTAAACACGTAAGTTCTTCCTGCAGTCACTCACTTTTAACATAAGTTGCATCAGGGGATCTGGTAGGAAGGAAACATTTTTATTAATTTTCCTCTTATCTGTAAGAAGAATGCTGATTTTTTTTTTTTTTTCATTTACGTTCCTTGCCTGCAGGTAGCAGACCAAGAAAATCATATAGCAGAAATTTTTCCTTTTGATTAATTTCTTTCCATGTGTTATGTTATTTCTTATATATAATTGATTTCAGGTTTTGCTCGTAGCTGTACATCTTTTTTATATCTGTACCTACTGCCTTCCTTCAATCAAGAAAGTTGAAGCAAATTACCTGAATTTTGTTAAGTTTATTAAAAAAAAAGAGCTCTGTGAATATTTAAATTGAGTTTTGAAATGCTAATACAAGAAAGATATTAGAGAATTTTAATAGTAGGTTCAATTTGACCCACAGACTATTGTAGAAAGGGTCAAATTTTATTCAAATTATTTCTTTACAGCAAAAATATGAACCCTTTGATTTTATAAAAGTAGATTAATATTCTTCACTGCTAGGTCTTTTGGCACTTCAGTGTATGACAGCATTAACTGGGCTTGTATATAAACTTTTCAAAGACCTTTAAATGTTCCAGTAATTTGGAACTTCACTTTCATTTATCCTCTTGTCTTCTCCTCTCTTGCCACTATTCAAGGGGCCACAAGAAAACTGACATTGCCTGTAGTCAGTTTGCTTTTAGAGCCAAGGCCAGAATATTTCCAATCAATAGGAGCGAAATGATGAAAAAGTGACCACTCAAAACATGCTTAGGGAGACAGCAATTTAAAAAAATACTAAGCAAATGTACTGTTAATGCCAAAGTTTCATTTGCGTGGGAAAAAAAGAAAAAAAGACTTGTATGGAACATGAGCTGCAGAGACCCTTGCAGTTAAATGTCATACCTCAGTTTTCAAGTAGGAGCTCATGCCAAAGTACAGGTTTAGTCCTCTAATACCCTTACCGTTTATTATAAGAGTCACAGCAATTCTTTCCCTGTTGGGGCTCTGTTTTGTAAGGTGCACCTTGTTTGGCTCATAGAAGTCGGAAAGGACATATTTACCCTGTAAATGAACCTGAGGGTTTATGGATTTTAAATCAACATGACCACAGAGAGAATAAAAGAAAAAAAGCTGTGGTACTGTTATTACACAACATGTACAGGCAGAACTAATCCTAAAAGTTCATACCCATTTACCAAATGAAAAGCATCATGTTTTGCCAAAGAATTGACATTGTTTTGAAAGATGACTGTTATGAAAGGCACTTATAGAATCTTCCTCTCCTCATATCTTCCTACCTGCCTGCCATCAAGGTGTTGCCATACTGAAAAACCCTCAAGGTAGAGATTTTCTATGTGTGTCTCTAAATGCCATGAAGAACTAACCTTTTTTTTTTAAGATGCAATGCACACAGTGACAGTACAGAAGATGTAATCATTGCAAACTTCATTCTGGAATTCCTACTCCCAGGAATTAAGGTCAGTGGAATTTTTAATAGTGACTTCCTTGGTACTATGATGACAACATGACTGCAAAACTGGTAGCAGCGAAGGGTATGAATTCAGAGGTATCTTAACTGATCCCATACCACTGTATGCAAATAAAACCTGCAAAGTGTATTTTAATACTCTAAAGAACGAAACAGAAAGTTATCTAGATCTTCTAGAATTAGCAACATTGTTCTGCCTTCTGACAAAAATTGATAGCATAAGGTTCATCTTGGGATAGGCTTTTTAAAGAAGTACCTATTATGATGTATTTATATCATTTAGAAAAATAACAAAAATAACAATGTCTGCTTTTAGGTAAAGTGGGTAATAGAAATTAAGAATGTGATTTAAACTAGAAAAGAAGGGGGAAGAGGGTTTTGCATCAGTAAGTCACCTACTGTACAGTCACCGATCCTGATCCAACTTCTATTTTTCTTCCTGAATAGACAAGTAAATCAGGTCCAAACTTTAAAATTTTCTCAACACTTATACATGTTAGGAGAACTGTATCACATCTTTCAACAAGCTACAGGGCTCAGTCCCATGATTTTTCAATAAGCTTTTTGGAAGATCTTCCTAAAGACCGTTTCAGGTCCAGAATTTTGTTCTCAATGACCCCTCACTCGAGCAGACACACAGCCCACTTCAGCCCCACTTCAGCCCTTTCACGTCTCACCAGTTACCCTTGCTAGATTTAATAGAAAAACTTGAGACAACAGATTAGTAACTTGTCACAATTAAATGTGCACTTAGACTAATTTCCTGTGTCTGTTCCTCCTTAACCCATGCAGTGTCAGTAAGACAAATTTACAAGGCCTGTCTTAATGGCTAAAACAATTGCGGTTTTTACCATATAAATGTCAATGCACCCGAGCTATGATTGAAATGCAAGGTGTTGGTGAAGCAAACTACATAAGCTGTTTACAAAATATTTTTTTCCTTCTCTCTACAATATTTACACTGGCATTGGCACTTCAGTGGTTTTTTTTAGAACAAGCATTGTACTATTATGTTCACAAATACTAAAAAAAAACCACAACCAAACCCAAATCATTAACCACTTTCCTACATAAGATTTCAAAAGTAAGTTAACTGCAGTTGAATGGAAACTGTTAACACATGCTAATAATGACAAAAGTAATTTCACAAAAAATTGCCTGGAGTTAAACTCTTTTGGTAGCCAGTCCCAAGTGGTGTTCCCCAGGGCTCAGTACTGGGACCTGGTCTCTTTAATATCTCTATCAATGATCTGGATGAGGGGATTGAGGGCATCCTCAGTGAGTTTGCAGATGACACCAGCTTGAGTGGACATGTTGATCTGCTTGAAGGTAAGGAGGCTCTACAGAGGGATCTGGACAGACTGCATCGATGGGCCAAGGCCAATTGTATAAGGTTCAACAAGGCCACATGCTTGGGCCACAACAACCCCATGCAACACTCCAGGCCTGGGGCAGAGTGGCTAGAAAACTGCCCAGAGGAAAAGGACTTGTTGATGTTGGTCAATAGCTAGCTGACTATGAGCCAGCAGCGTGCCCAGGTGGCCAAGAAGGCCAATAGAATCCTGGCTTCTATTAGAAATAGCATGGCCAGCAGGACTAGGGAAATGATTGTACCTCTGTAGTCAGCACTGCTGCAGCCACACCTTGAATACTGTGTTGAGTTTTGGGCCTCTCACTACAAGACAGAGATAGGGGTGCTAGAGCACATCCAAAGAAGGGCAACAAAGCTGGTGAATGGTCTAGAGAACTGGGGTTGTTTAGCCTGGCTAAGGGGAGACCTTAGCCTGAAAGGAGGTCGGGGTCGGTCTCTTCTCCCAAATTACAAGTGGTAAGACAGGAGGAGATGGCCTCAAGTTGCCCCAGGGGAGCTTTAGGTTGGATATTATATTAGCAAAAACTTCTTCACAGAAAGGGTTGTCAAGCATTGGAACAGGCTGCCCAGGGAAGTGGTAGAGTCACCATCCCTGAAGTTATTTAAAAGATGTGTAGATGTGGCTCTCAGGAGTATGGTTTAGTGGTGACCTAGCAGTGCTGGGTTAACCATTGGACTTGATGATCTTGAAGGTCTCTTCCAACAAAAATAATTCTATGATTCTATAAACTGTATCCACTAATTGGTGTACCCCCATTCCTTCTACTACTGTCCCTTCTTGATCATCCAGTTACCAATTGAATCAGCCACACCTGCAGCCTCCAAGATTGACAATGAACTCTTCTCTGAAAGCACTTCTTCTTAGAAGGTGGCATCTCAGCCAGTCAATATTATAACTTCTTGTACGCTACAGATCATAGCAAAAGAAAATAGCAGGATCAAATTTCCATAGAGATCTTGTCGAACACAAAGATACGGAGTGAGAAGAAGACTTACTGTCTCTCTTAGCTGTCTTAATTCTACCTACAGTCACAACAGCTTCACCGTAGATGCTCCACAGCAGATGCTGTTCTGTGTATTTCTGGTGCACGGAGAGGAAGAGAAGAACAGAGGTGACAAGATGAGTATCCTGACTCAAGATCCTGCTAAAATCACAGCAGCAACACAGAACTACCACAGCGCACCAATTTTCCTGAAGGAAAATTTTAACTAAAGTCTACAAAGCAAACAGGATGTTGGGCATAAAGCTCTCAGAGATGGATCAGTGATGCTTGTAGATAACATTCTACATTAGGAATACTTTTGCAATGATAGTTTATCAGTAGTTTTCTTAAATGTAACAGAGCAAACAAGGAAAATTTCCTTTTTGCTTATACAGAAGTATTATCCCTGAAGCATTTTTCACTGGATTATGGTATATTTTATAGTTTTTAAACCCATCATTTATTTCTGTATGATTCTTATCTGCTAACTTCTACAAAACAATTTTTGAAACTACTGGCAATCTCATCTGAAATACTGGCAACATAATTTGCCTCATGATACACTGCTAACACAGATGCAAATATTACCCAGTTCCTGTGGATTGTTTCAGCTAGATAAGTAGGAAAGTAATGTTTATATTTACAGGCTTAAAAAAATAAAGAAGAAAGCACTGTTTGTGTAAGAAGATGGCTTCTTAACTCTGTGTCTTTCACTAAAATTATATGTATCTATATAATAAAAATTCAAGTATTTGATGCTTCATACATCTATGAGAAGTGTCATTAAATTTTATAGCTATACAAGTGTATAAAAGAAAAAACATATTAGATATTTGGAACTATTTTTTTAAACATATGTTTATACTGTTTTCTACAGGTAAGGTATTCTAAGTTTTCATATTCACCTCTCCAATAAAGGAAACTCCCTCCTCTTGCCTCTTACAGCCAATAAAGCATATGAAAATCAAAGGTGCCATTTTAGGGAAATACTCAGACTCCCTTATAACTTTGTTTTACTCCTGTAGGGTTTTTTTTAAACTCAACACCTGTCAAATAACATCTATGGCATGCTGCTCTGAAGAGTCCAGTGAAAGCCTCTGATGATTCTTGGATCCAGAAATTTTTAGCGAACTCCTTCCTCCTTCTGGAGAGAAACTGTGATACTGGTGAGTAACAGAAGCTTCTTTGCATGTCCTAATCTCACCATTCAGAATCTCAAACATGCAAATAACAAAATCCCAGTTACACGGGAAGCCTTTCTCTATAGCCTATCTCCTTTACCAAGGACACCTATAGTAAAGCAGTTTCTAACACCATAAACCAAGCAGGATGAATTTCATCTTAAACGTGGCCAAGTCATGCTCAGAGCATAAAGCTTTTCAGAGTAATGAAGGTAGCAAAAGTTCACTCTCTACCTCCAACTCCAACACAGCCCTTACTACAAACACAGAACTTCTCTGGCAATCACATAAGTAGTGAGTGACAGATACTGGTATTTGCTAACCGCTGTTCTCACTCACCTGCTGGAGGGAAAAATGGGATGCAAGTAGGAGCACTTTGAAGCCACTAATGATGCTGCAGCAGTGTATTTAATGGCCAGCATGTTAGCTACGATGAAAGAGGAACCTCACATCAAGTACATTAAGGGATCAGAAGAATACATATTCATTACTCACTGTAATTTTACATCCCCAGTTTCAAGACAAAATACTCACATTTTTCTCATACAGCAACAACACTCTATACTGCTATAGAAAATTAAAGGGTCTTTTTTCTTCTGTTTATTTAATATTTTCTATTTTTGTATATAGCTGCAGATTATCCTTGTTCATCTTTTGTTTCTAGCTGCATTTCCTCAGATGGAAACTGGTCTCTCAACTCTGTGTGTCATCATGCAATTAAATCAAAAAAACAGAAAAAAGGAATCTGGACTTTCTAGGTCCAGAAATCAGCAGTGAACTCATGACTTCTCTCACAGGTTGCTATTTCTCTTTTTATTATTCTTGGTTTTTTCCCCTGTCATTTCTAATATAAGCAAAACAGAGAACACTGCAGAAAAATAAGCCCCTGAAAGACAGCCCAAATTTGATCTCTAATATCATGATCAAAGCTACAGAGCTTGTATGTAGAATTCAGCACCAGTTTGGGCTAGACCTCAATAAAAAGTAAGCACACCTAAACTGATCCGTAACTCAATGACACAGTTAAAGGAAAAACAGACGCACACGGAAAAAACCACCATACTTAACATAACTGATAGTTCTAAAATAATAGGCAAAAGAAAGTTGAGACGTTAGGAATTAGCTAAACTACAAACTTCATAATCTTTGTCTAGCAGATGAATACTAGCATGAATGGTAACATAGCTTAGTGAGACTGCTATAATTTGACAAATACAATAAAAACACTACTCACAATATGTAAGAGCTATAGAATTACGTAATTAGTTACATTCTTAGAGCTTTGAATTTTAAATAACTACAGGGGATTCATTATTTTTAATTTTATAATGGAGTTTATCAATATGCAGAACAAAACTGAAGGGTCTCAAATTAGAACTAAATCTTTAGATCAGACTGTAAGAGAAATGGATAGTGTATATTTTTAATAGAAACCAAATAATCCGAAAAAAAGTCAGGTAGAACAAAATGCTGTATTTAGCCACAAAAAGCCACAAATTGAGCATCATCAATGTCCCTCCAGTGTAAAGCAATCCCAACCTGAGGATCTACTGCAAAGGAATATTAATGCATAGTTTCTTTTCTGTGGATATTCAGATCTCACTTTGCCCACTAGATTGTCAATTATAATTAGTTACAATAAAAAGTTGCTGTAGTTTACAATGATGCACCATAAGGATAAAATGTGCTTTGTTTTGGTCTTTTAAGATCTTCAAAGAATAGCAGCATTACAGCATTTATTGTGTTAAGCAAAAATATAATGGACTACTAACCTATGATTCATCAGCACATACACCTTACAATCACCATGAAAAAAATTTACTTTCATTATCACATCTCAGGAATATATAAGTACACCACAATCACATATACAACAGGATTTACTGAAAAATAACAACATTCCTATGTCATTTACAATTATATATCTGTATATACAGAGGTACAGAAACCCCCAAATATAAATAAGCAAAATACATCTTTTAAAACAACTAGAAATGCATGTTACAACATACTTGATTCCTTTAATATCCCTGTTCACTTTTTTTACTACTTTAATTTGATTCCTCACTGGAAAGAATTGCAAGGTTGCACAAAATACATTGCATTTTCCCTAGAGCTGGCATAACCTGCTGGTTTTCTGACTTAATCACTAATTAATAATTTGAAAACACAAAGTCATTATGTCATTTCCAGACAATGAGCTTTTAAATGGTGCATGTTATGTCCTAGCTTTTTCAGTGAGAAAAAAAAGTTTTTTTCCTCTCAAAACCAGATGGCTGCTAAGTGTTATTATGAGGCTATGTAAATCTCAAAGCAATAAGCATCAAATCAAAACAAGAATTCATTTTCCTCTCCTCTTATCATGATTGTTGTTTTGCTGAAGCAACTTGTGGAATAATACAACTCCTACAAATTAGGCCACCGGATGCTTCAGCAATGATGAGTCAATAAACCATCTCTTCTTTCTTTTTCATAGCAAATAGAAGTTCTGAAAACATTTTTCACCTGTACTTTCAACCATTCTAATATCTTGTTTTCCATGCCAAACTTAAATAAGGCAATCTTATTCCAGGCTGTCTTCTCAGAAAACTTACTCACTTGAAAAGTGTACTGGCTCCACTACTAGTACAATTTGATTCTCAGAATATCCTTGGCTGGTTTATGTTTTATGTTTGCCCAAGGTTTTTCCCTATTAGAAAAGAAATTCAGAGGAGTTATCTGTTATTTGCTCTCACTTAAGGAGTAAACACCTCCAACTTCATAAAGTGCCAGTTTCACCCTACAACTAACTAAAACTCCACACTTCAAAGAAGCTTTTCAAAGTTCAACTAATACAGCTGTATGCCTTTGCAGTGCTTTATTTTACAAAACTTGCAGATTACTCTAATCTTAAATTGCTAGGGTTGCCCAAAAAGAAAATTAACAAGCTACATTCCAAATATTGACTTCCAAAGGAAATCAGCTTCTAAATATTTAGAAGTACGTTAACTGACAAAACACACACTTCTAAAAAACTTCCAGTGCAGCTAAGTATTTTGAAAAAGTCTGGCATGGGAAGAAACTTTATAAAAAGGAACGGTTTGGAGTGTCATTCTGTAGGTCTTACTTCTATTTTTAATTCTTGTTTTGATGTTTTTCTATGACATATTAACTACTACTAAATTTTAATATTGAATTTTATAATTTTGTACTTTAAATCCGTACACATGGCATTTACTATTTATGGAAACATCTCAGTATTCTGACATCATAATGTCTCCTGTTTGTATTAACATGTTAAAAATAAAACATTTCTAGCTACTATCAGATTGTGTCATTCTACGAGGAGAATAAGAGCAGTGACAATTATGTACTACTGCTATTGGTTTATCATGAAATAATGTCAAAATATGACTAAAGAACTAATCCACAAAATAAATTGAAACTCTTTTCCCCAACAGACTTGTCAAATGTATCCCCCTTAATGAAAAAAAATCTTACTTGCCAAAATATTTTCCAGAAAATAATTGTTCCTTTTTAAAAGTTCCTGCTATAGCTACTAACAAATCTGTCTGATCTAAGTGACCCTGTATGAGCAGGGAGGTTGGACAAAATGACCTCCAGAGTTCCCTTCCAATCTCACTCATTCTGTGATTCTGTAATAGTATCAAGAGATGTTGCACATTTTCTTGCACTATCTCATCAAGAGCTAAAACCAATAGAGCACTCTGTCGTATTCTAGCACTTCCAACCCCAGCATAAAATAGAGTTGAAGGTGAAAAAATAACAATATTCATGCATTCCTCAAAAACTATCAATTCCAGAACCAACGTTCTAGTGAGATTTTAATTACATAACAGCCACTTGTAGCACTGAGCAATTATTGCCAGCAGATTCATGAGTGCCATCAACACTGCCTCCATTTGGGCCATGGAAGTTTTGACTGTACATCAGACAACTTCTTCACTCCATCTTTCCCTCAGTTTTATGGCATAAGTGCATTTCTTCTGTCTGCTGGTGTTCTGCTTCAAGCTTGTGAAAACGAAAACTTGTGAAAATGACACTCTTCATGTGACAATTCTTCATATATGCACAAGCACATCCCTAGAAAGGTAAAGCTGAATTTACGTACATGTTGCAACTTAAATTTACTGTGAATTAAGTTTCTTACAAATCCAGTTCCTGCACACTGTGCGACTGCTGAAATGCAAGGGTGAACTTTTGTAATAATGGAAGTCATGGGTTTTATAATATAATATACACAGCCCATGTTTGACTTCGAAAGTATAACATTTAGAAGTTCACCATGTTTAGTAATCACACAAGGTCCACGGTAGTACTTTGTTTAATGTTGCACATGGTATTTATAAAATTTAAATTCTAATTTTGTCATGACTCTATATTATCACTTTACTAAAAGGCAAGTGTTCTTAGAATTTAATCTTTCCCACATACTACAGTCTAAGAGTTACTCAGATATCTCGCGACTTGATCCGTTGAGCACTCTCCCCTTTTTTTTCTTACATTTTCTGGTACTAGGGTGAGTAGAACGAAATATAACACAAATTCTGCATATTGTTTCTGCTTCACAGTAGGGAAGAAAGTGAACATTACATGAGACTGTGACTCCCCAGGGAGTTCTGGACAAAGAGAAGGAACTCATGACACCTGGAGCAGAACAAGTATCCAGGAGTAAACTAGAGGTTGAATTGGATGATATCCATTACAGACACACAGACAACCAGCTCAAGTAAGTTATACTATTAAACACTGTCAATTTCAAGACTGCTTTTAGAAGTAGAGAAAAGGTTTGAAATCAAAGTATAAAATATAATAACAATATTGATAATAATGGTCACCCATGGTTAATAATACAGAAGCAAACACTAAAAACAGGTCACTGCACTGCTTGTCACAGGCTTTATAACATTGGCATGCCATATGGCAACAGAAATTCTTCTGCAAATAATCTAGACATTCTGCAAGACATCTAGACTACAGTATAAAACACTATAGTCTGCAACAGTATGAAATGTCTCCATGCATTGCAATATTTTGTTACAACTGTGGGTAAGGAGAAGAGGAACTGGGGTTTATCTTCCCAGTTGGTGCCAAAGAACTTGAAAATATTTAAAGATTTGCATGGTAGAAAAACTAGACTATGGAATGGCAGTCAGAAGCTTATGTTTATTTTTACTGGTTAGTAACTTGCTCTTACATTTTACTTTCCTCCTTCTCTTCCTCTCCTCTGTCATCATTGCCCCTTAACTGCCACCAAATACAACAGTTCAATATACTTTAAACATTTCATAGTGGATTCATATATCATGACTGTCGATAATATTAGACTATTATGCAAATACTACTGAAGAAATTATTGTTATCACATCACTACCAACATTTAATTGCTATTTATTTAGCACAAGACTGTTGGATGTTTGGTTTGGGTTTTTTTTGTTTTTTCTTTCGTATGTACACTTTTGAGAGTTTTCTTGATATCGCAGCAGAATTAAAACTCAGAATAGAATTTTTTTCTCACCATCAATATCCAGGCTTGACATATCCTTAAGGGTTATTCTGTTGCCAGTTAATATCTTCGATGTCCTTCCCATTTTCTCTGGCAAGCAGTACCAAATTTCAGGGAGTAATACACCATACAAACCAACATATTTGTGCCTTCACCAAAACAGGTAATACCAGCTGAAAGAATTTGTTTTCTTTTTAACTTATAAAACAAATGCAACAGGGAAAAAGGGGGAAAGGTTATAAAAGTAAAAAAAAAAAAAGCATGCTCTTTTCCCTGTCGCCAGTCTCTCTCATGGTGCTCTCTTCCTCTCTCGCTTTGCAGGCGTTCATCATGACATTTGTAAGCCTTTGTGCCTAGAACCAAATGCTTTTCAAATCTCACACTTTGTGGGGTACAGCCTTCCAGTGTAAGATACAAACAGAGACACCACATTCGGGCTAAGCCTCAGACCCAAGAACAGTGAAAGGCAGAAGAGCCTACTGCTGCTAGCCACAGGAAGAGGGCACTTTGCTCCAGACCAGTACCAGACCAGGTATTTATGACCAAACATATGCAAGAGACTGTAGTACCAAGAAAATATCCTTTGTTAGAACCAAATACATAGGAAAACAAAACCATTTTGGAGTGTGGCTGGTACTGTATGGAACTAAGTTGTGCTTTGTTGGTAGATCCATTAATTATTTTTATTAATTTCATGAGAAATCAACTAAACTAATTGATACTCTTCAGCAAACTTGTCTTCTAAGATTGCTACTGTTGGTTACTTCTTTACCCCAGTTATTACAGGTGTACTCTGCTACTCTGGAAGACTCAAAACTTTTACAGTTACCATCTTCAAAATTGTATGTATCTTACTCTCGATGGACAAAGACATTTGTAACAGCAACAGGGTTTTATTAATAACTTCATCAAACTAGTTACATGAAAGGGAAGAGGAAAAGAAAAATACTAGTAGAACAAAAAACGGTTAACTTCACAAATATTTTGAAAAAATGCATCAGGGACAAGCATTTTAAAACCAAGCACTATTATCTGACTGAAACAAAGCTACAAAGTGGGAATTGCAACATGAGAAATCTTTAGAAATACATTCTTTGAACTAAATAATAAAAAAGGAAATCAGATTGGTTTTTAAATATTTTGGAAAACTGTGTAGCTAACTACTACTCTGTTCCTACACAAGACTTAACCTAAAGAAAAATACTTCTATTCTCTTAAAAACTGAGTTTTCTTTAAAAGACTGACTCCTGAGGG
>VZZY01023517.1:2301-20444 GCA_013400335.1 Eurystomus gularis
CCCCCAGCTTGGAACCTTTTGGCGTTTTGACTTGGCGCAGTTCCATCAGCGGCCAGCGGTGGTGGGGGCTGCGCTGGCAGCTCTGTTTGGCTTCCCCCCCCTCCTCCTCACTCCTCTCCGGCAGCAACGGAGTGGGGGGGAGGGGGCGCGTGGCAGCAACAATGTGTCCCTTTGCGCAGCGAGCCGGAAAGAGAGAGTTTTGTTTTCTTTTTTGATATTTATCTTCTGCGTTATCACACTTCTGGCTTCTGGAAGACCTCGCAATGATTTATGGAAGTTGTGGTTCTTTGCTTGCTGTTTTAATAAGGCAGAAATTCTTAATATGTGGGTCAGTTCACCACACTATGTTTTCACTATCATGAAGTGAAGAGTATGATAATTGATCTTTGCCTTCAGTAGCTTCCCAAACATCATCTGACTCTATTTACAGCAACTTTATTTCCTTTCTCATTTTTGTTTTACCAGTGTGTCATGTTTTATGTTCTTCAAGTTATAAAGCAGCCTGAAGTAGCTATATCACTTCTAATTATTTGGTTGAAAATATAATTGTATTCTGTTTTCCCTCTTCTGAGGATGCTGTAATTATCCTGGATCCTCTGAATGTCCAACAACTACCATTGCCAAAGAAATTGTGTGGAAAATTTGAACTATGTATATAGTACGTTACAATACACTAATGAAACAGTTATGTTTCCCCATACCCATATCAGCTCCTCCACTACTTGACATCAGTTTCCTCACATCTCAGACTTTCCAAGCTAGTAACCAGATGCCGTTGTTCTCTCACATTTCTTTTTCGACAGCGAAAAACAGTCGAATGTGAACTGCCCCCCCCACTGGAACTGGCCCTGGGGCATGACATCAGCATGGTATAGAATAACCTGGCTCCAGTAAAATTAACCCTGTCCTGGCCAAACCAGGACAGCTATCCACTGAACTTTCTGAAAAAAAAAAACCTTCTACTTCACATATTACAATAAGTTTACTAAAAAGAAGTGACTGATGATTTTTATAGAAGTTCCAGGAAAAAGTCTGTAAGAGGTGATTTATTCTCACAAAGCACAACTCTGCTATAGCTTTACTAGGAGGTGTTTGTCTAAAATATACCTTACAGCTTTGAATGATTAGGATAAAGAAGAAAGAACAATACATAGAAGAGATTTTTAAATGCAGAAACATTGGTAACATTGAGGTATGCTGCTGATGAGTTATTATCAAGTTAACACCTAGACCATCCAAGTAAAGCAGTGGAGGCTTCTGTTTGTTCAACAGCATTATATAATAATAAATATAGAATATTTATTCTATATTCTATATTCTGTTCTATAGAATAAAGCTTCCTGTTGAATTGTGGATTGTGTAAATTAGAGCTGTAAAACTACATTAGGACAGAGACACAAACACTATCTCTTTCAAGGTCATATTCTAAGCAGTGAAAGAATAGGAAGTAAAAAATAGATTTAAAAGACAGATTTATTGTCTGAGACAATAAACCAGCATGACTTTTGCCATTTATTGTAGAACAATCAGTTCCAGTACTCTCACCTTTAATACTGTTTACTAAAAACAAAGAAGCTATGTAGTAAAGTGAAAAGAAAAAGAAAATATTCTGGGGATTCTGCAGTTTCCAGAGCATTTTCTCTCTGATCTGGCTATGATATTAAAGAAAAGAACCCTCAAGTTTCATTTGATTCTGTTTTTCTTGCACTTCCACTGTTTTATTTTTCGGTTCGTTTTGCTCATCCATCTGCTTATATAAAAAACTATTTTTGTTAAAGATTGTTGTTTATCTCCTTGTTTTTCAACCAAGCAAGTTTAATTAAAGAAAGATTAACAGTTTTCATGGATTCTTCTCCAGTACATTTTATTTTCTTTTGATGTTTTTCTCATATGACTTGACACTCAAGTTGTAACATATGCCTCTGAATCCTTTCAGGGCTAATTGGAATGGAAAAATAGAAAACAACTTCTAGCTTGAGGGTTAAACTATTGCAAGCAGAGCAACTTGATTTTGATTGTATTCAACCTGATTTTGTATTTTTGCAGCTTGCCCAAGATTGAGTTACATTAGACAAAGTTAGTAATGTATTTGAAACAGAGTGGTTTTCTTGTTCAAAGTGCTAAAAGAAAATAAAATCACAGCATAATTAGTACTAAACGTTCTCAGTGTTAATGCTATTTTTCTCCTAATTGAATGGCATAAACAAGTTTCTAGTTAAAAGGGTGTTGCGAACAAGTATTTGCTACTTAATCCTCTGGTCTAATCTGGTAAACTTCAGTGGAAAACTAGGCTGTCTGTGTATCTTTCCTTCTTTCAGACACATTTGAAATGTATTTAGCTGTACGTTGCTCCCAGTATTTATAACAGGCAGCATGGTCAGAACTGTGTAGAACTATTTGCTTGCTCAAGTTTGGAAGCATACAAAGTATGTATGTTTGGAAGTACACACAGCCAGCATGCATTGAAAGTGTGTTTCCAGCTATGCTTTGGAAAATATGCATGTAATAGTATTTGGAGGCAGATTCCCAAGCCTGTGTTTCCCCTGCATAGGCGAACTAGGTGCCAGAATCCACTGTTTCTGAGAAAATAGTAGTTAACGGCACTGGTTGGCCTGCTTTCTGATGAACAAAGCAAGGCTGGAAAATGCTCCTAATCCGATTTCAAGTCCTCTGTAGCTATGTCCACACAACACTATATAGAATGCCAGGGCCTTTGTCCAGCATGCTAGCCTCATCGTCTCAGAGAATCAGAGGTCAAGGATTTAAGTTTTAAATGAGAGTCTGAGAGCAAGGTGAACTATTTCCATAGATAAAGCCAGTTGGTTTGAAAATGATTTGTTCTTTTACACTTGAAGTCAATTTACAGCACTTTGAAAATGCTAAAGGACATTTAGGACTTACAAGTTATTTTCCAGTATAATTCATGTAAATGCCAGACCTACTATATTGTAGACATACAAAAAGGAGGGTCCTATCTGTCTTTTTTCTATTGTCTCCACTCTATATTGTGTTGGAACAGGTGAGTGAGTGTTCAGAAATAGGTAGGTGCGCTGTGCTAGTTGAATCCTAAGTGAAAAAAAGTAGTTTATGTGGAAGTTCTGGAAATGGAAAGGTGGTTTTGAGATAGCATAGTCTGTTCTGGTATCATTCATTGGTGAATCAGTACAGCCTGAGTTGTCTTTCTAAACAATTTCTTTAAATTTTATAAAATGTGTTTCTTTATACAAAAGATTTATAAATTTGTAACAATAGATGTTATTTCAAATCCAGAGGGCTCTTTTCCTTTTATTTTTTGATGTGGGGTAAGAACTGAAAATGATCTGAAATTATGTTTTACCCATAGTTGGCATTTAGTTACCATTCTTGTAGCAAATACTGAAATAGAAATTGTTTGTAATTTGGAACAGAAACAAATCTTTCCAAAACTTCTTGGAAATGAAATTACTGAAAACAACTTAGGATCAGTCAATATTTATTTTAGCTTTAATTTCATTTCATTTTTTATTATAATTGTATGCAAAATTATGTATACATATAAAACATAAAAATAAAGAAGCTGAGAATTAAGCTTTTTCTTAGGAAGGCTCACTTTAGGGTTTGTTGGAGAAATGGAGGTTCTTAGATCTAGAGTATATAGCTATACAATTTTAAGTACCCTGGGAAAAGACAATGGGCAGAAGCTGCTAGTATATTTGGAAGTTGATGTTTTTCCATGGGAAGTTTTGATTTAATTGAAATAGTGTGTTTCATTGGAACATCGTTTCATAATAAAAAATATTTGGCATTATTATAAATTATATCAGTGTGTATTTGATGCACTTACATTTCATTAAGACAATGATAGAAGCGAGGCATGACCTCTTATCACATTTACCAAGACTGCAAATCACCGAATCGCTAATCATGTGTTCAAGGTTAATAGCATCATATACTGGAAGAAAAAAGAAGTCTTCTCTTAAAATTGCAGCAATTATATCAGATTATTGTCTGTGCAGAATAAATCTGTCCCATAGATAAGGTTGCAGGTTAGGATTTTAAGAAGGGCCTAAGGGAACACAGTGCTCAAACCTGTTGTTGTTCAATGAGAGTTAGAATGTATTTTAAATTCTTCTCTCAGTGTAGGAATTTTTGTTGCTACATTTGAGGTATCCAAACTAAAATTCAGTCTGAGATAGTTCTGTTATTAACTTGGAGGTACATTATTACACAGAAACACAAAAAAACTAGTGTATGCCCTGGGAAGAGGGGGAGTATTTTGGGGAATGTGCTGACACTCTATGTTGTTTTTTATTCTATTTAGTTTATAAATTAACAAAACTAACAAAGGAGTGGAGCGTGGAAGTAGTAATGCATTCTACTTTATATTAAAAAAGTTACCCTTCCAGTTGCAATACTGTCATTTATAAAATAAGACATGTGTACACTCTATTGGACCTGCCATGTGGCTTTACTGATTGCCATTTGCAGTGCTCATTAATCTATCTGCCTGACATCATCCTTTCCAAGCAGCAGGTCTCTCTAGTATTATTGCTTTTGCTAATGCATGTCATTCTGCTTCCAGTTTTATGGTGATGATGGGCATTATATGTGTATGTAGTGTTCTGATAGAGGGCTGCTACCTTGCCATGTGAACAACAGGCTCTTGCCCTTTTTTGACTGGGAAACTGTTGCAGTCATGAGTGTGACAGCTTCTAAAACCATCAGTGAGTCAACTAGAAATTCACTGATCTCAGCTGGAAATACTATTATCTAGGATAATTTCAGATAGCATGCAGATACCTACTTGCTTTTGCAGGGTATCTGATCTGATAAGCAGTTATGCACATGGATAACTTTACAAGTGTGACAAGTTTGTTTTAAAGGACTGCCTATCTGAATAAATAATTCTTGCGTGGAAGTATATGCAAGATTAAGCTTTTGCTTTACACACCTAAGTCTGATTTCAGAAATATTTGTTAAACTTATGTATGGTTGATTAACTGTTTAAAAAACACAGCATTGTTTTTTGCAAGTGGGCAGCACTGCGGAAGAGAGTCTATTCTTTATCTTCTTAATCAGACCTTTCTGTGTGGAAAAAAAAAAAGCATATTTTCCATGAACTTTTAATAAAAACTGATGCATCTAGGTCCATTCATTTAATAAATCTTTGCCCAACTGTTCCCATGCATTGAGTAGCAATAATTAACCTTTACATGCTAAGAAAGATGCTTAATGATATTCCTTAAAATCAAGACTGACTTTGTCCTTCTCATATTTACTTCCTCAGAATGTGACAAGTTCTATAAACTAGAATGAGATGTCTCTCTCTTTTTCTAGTTGTTGAAGCTTTCTTGTCTTCCAATCACTCAAGTTTAAGGAAAAAAAACCAGTAAATCATTCCTAAGAAACAGCATTTCTCTCTGGGATTTTTTTTACTGTTTCTTTTCAGTGCAAAGGATAACCGTTGACTGTCCAGAGGATAGCATAAATATATTTGAGGAGATTAAGCATGAGTAATATTGATTCTACAGTTCAGGTGGAAAGTGTGAAGACATTAATAAACTTTGAGTTATTTTTAATGATGTTATTCCACTGTGTGTTACTTTGTATGTGTAATTTTTTTCTCCTCACTGCAAATGTCCTGAATGGCAATGTTCCAGCACCTCAGACAAGTTCTAAATCTGACCATATGAGGACACAACCACCTGTGTCAGCCAGTAGAATAATAAACTCCTTTAGATTGGAAAAGACCCTTAAGATCATTGAGCCTAACCAAATCACTGATGAATACAAGTGAGACAAGATGCAGGTGAGATAAGGGAGAAGTAGTAATAAATAAGAAAAAATAAGAAAAAATAATCAGAAGTGAATAAATTAAGTTTTTGGTGATACTATTTTTTTCATTGTGACACTTGCAGAATGTCCTGTGTATCCACTTTACAATGATATTTAAACAGTTTTATGACTTTAATTATTCCAATGAGATCTGACAGATTCTGGGTAGCTATGTAAATGTAAACTAACAACTGCTGAAATTTTAGCAATGTGGATTTTTCAATGTATTAAACATTTTCCAATGTTTTGCTGTTTACATAGCAACAACATTGTATATAGGCTGGCATTTAAGCCTCAGATTTTATTTTATTAGAAGTTTAATAATTTTATAAAAAAATAATATTTTTGTTAACATTATTATTGTTTTATCATTCTTTCTTATTATTTCCTTTTATGCCTTTCAGTGAACTTTGCAAAATACAAAATCACTGTGTTGCATTTGTCTCTATAATAGTACAGGGCTATTGATTAGCTGGTTCAGTGGAATGCTTGACAAATTTTAATGTACTCAGACATTCTGTCCAAATGGAATATTATTATTTTTTGTGCATCAGTCAAGGTCTTAGCTCAGGAGAACAGCTCAGAAGTTATATTATACTATGCTATAACATGAAATGAATATAATATATTTATAAAAGGGAAAAATATATTAATTCATAAAGGGAGAATACACTGGAAAAAAATTCTACCCTCATTGTAATCAGCAACAAACCCACCAGGCAATGGAATTTTATACATTACTATTATTTTATTATTGTTTTAATGCAGGTTTAAATTGCTGTAGTTGGATTTCATTTTTATCTGGAGTCTGTGTTTGTTTGGGATTAGGTTTCTGCAGAGCTTATTCAGGTCAAATGCCAGTTGCAGTTATTTTGTACCTCAGAACCTGCTGAGGCCCAGGTGTAGGGCACAGTGTGTAATAAAGACTTCAGGTTAGAGACACAAGAAAAAGCATTCATGCAAGAAGCAAGCTGCTGTAAGGTTCATTCTTTTAAAGAAATGATTGATGCTTTACCCCCAGTTTCATGATCACTTCCTTGCAATAGAGATGATCTTCAAAAGCAAGAAGTGTGAAGATGCCACATCCTATACAGAACAGAGGATAGTTTGGGCCTGAAATGCTGACTACATAGGAAGTGCAAGCACTGTGGTCTAAATCCCATTCAAGTCACACTAGATAATCTTTTCAAAGCAAGAACCTCCAGTTCTCCTGTGGTCTTCATAGTATTCATAAATAATCTAGGCTAGCTATTTAGTTCTGCGGAATGGAGAGGCACTGGACATGTCATAAAGTTCTTACTAGAGCATGAACGACTTGTTTTACAGAGCAAAGATACTTCAAATGACACATTCTGAATTCTATTGGTAGAGTTACAATAAGTACTATTTCCACTTTTTATTCTTAAAGCAGTCTTCTCACCCCTTGAAATTCCTTTCACAACCTTTTTTGGCCCTTTATTTGTCTGTGAAGAGTCATTCATAATTAGTGCTTCTTCTGTTTTCCGTGGTTTCTCTGGCACTTGTACTGACACAATTTGTTCCTGATTCTGACTTTGCTTTTAGCACTTGGTACCAGTTTGTAGCTTTATTCATATTCACTTACTTCTTTAAATATTGATGAATAGAGATATTATGTTCTACAGGCAGTAAGAAAGGAAAAATATATATGTGTACATTTGACTACTACAGTATTAGCTGGTGTAGCATCAATTGCAATCAATAAAAAAGTATGAACACAATTCACGATACATCCTTTGTCCAATTGATGACAATAACAACTTGCAGTATGTTACTACTTGTCTGTACTTTGTGGAGCAGGTTCTGCTAGTCAGGATGACTCCTTTACCCTTACGGCTGTCATCTTGGCTTTAGAATGGTATTTCAGCTGGTGCCTGTCTTCAAGCATGCTATTTCCAAAAGTCACATGCTTAAAATCAAACACACAGTACCTAGCTGGATGTGCAAATGGATCATTCCCTTACTGAAGTTCCCTTTTATTCAAATGAAGGTTTGTTCTGAGGCATTATGCTTACAAAATAATGTGTTGCATAAAGAGTATTGAGGATATATCCTTGGTATGTTCAACATAAATCATTAAAATATGCTTTTGCTGAAATTTATCAGATTCTACCTTTGAAATATCAGTTGGCAGCAGAAGAACATTGTGTAAAATTGTTTGCCCTTTCAGAGATATCAAAGTGGCCCAAATATTTCTTGTCTTATATTACAGGCCTTTCAGAATTCACATTGTAGAATGCACAAATGTGGGGCTCTATAGTGGTTTTAAAATGTCAGCTATTGTGAACTTCGCTTGTCAAGAATATATACTATGGGCAGTCTGCTCAGTTTTCATACAAAACTTTGCAACAATAGTTGGCTTCTCAAACAAGGTTTTCTGCATTCAATTTGCAAGACAATAATTGTCTTTCCCTTGATGAGTACAACAGCTGTAAGTTTTCCTCCTGAAGTAACTTATTTTTAATTCAGGGCCTACATCAGGTGTAATCTCTTCAGTTTCACCATTCTTTTGGAAAGCAGAATAAGAGCATACATTTTTACAAACTGCAGTCATATTTAATTGTCTGCTTTCTTAAGTGGTTTCTGAGTATTCCTCAAGCAACAAGCACTGCAAATGTAGGAAATACAGGGAAGATGGTTCACCCAGGCCAGAAGTGCCCTAGACCACACATCGAAACTTATCCTGTAAAGAAAAGCTTACAGGTCATTGTCATGGGTGACTCCCTCCTGAAGGGAGTAGAAGACCCAGTACACAGACCAGACCCGCTTCGTAGTGAAGTCTGCTACCTCCTTGGGGCCCAGGTAAAGGATGCGACAAGAAAACCTTCCGGCCTTGTGAGGCCTTCAGATTATTACCCACTTTTGGTTTTTCAGGTGGGGAGTGATGATGTGTCCACAAAAAGTACAAAAACAATTAAGAGAGACTTCAGGGCGTCGGAGTAACTTTTTAGAGAGAAGGATGTTGTGGGAGACTGTGTCAAAGGCCTTGCAAAAGTCTAGACAGATGACATCCATAGCTCTTCCCTTGTCCACTAATGTAGTCGCTCCATTGTAGAAGGCCACTAGGTCGGTCAGGCAGGACTTGCCCTTAGTAAAGCCATGCTGGCTGTCTCGAATTACCTCCCTGTCCTCCATATGCCTTATCAGAGCTTCTAAGAGGATCTTTTCCATGATCTGTTCCCAGGCACAGAGGTGAGGCTGACAGGTTGGTAGTTCCTGGGGTCCTCCTTTCTACCCTTTTAAAAAATGGGTGTAATGTTTCCCTTCTTCCAGTCACCAGAGACTTCACCTGACTGCCATGACTTCTAAAATATCATGGAGAGTGGCCTGGCAACTACATCAGCCAAATCCATGAGGACTCTGGGATGTATCTCGTCAGGTCCCATAGACTTGTGTATGTTCAGGTTCCTCATGAACCTTGTCTTCTCTTGCAGTGGGAAGGACTTTGTCCCCCTGGTCCCCATCTTGTGGTGTTTCAACTCAGCAGGTGTGAGTAGAGAGGTTGCCAGTAAGACTGAGGCAAAAATGTTGAGAACCTCAGCCTTCTCCTCTTCTGTTGTTACTGGTTTGCCATTCTTGTTCATCAGGGCAGCTGTGCTTTCTTTAACCTTCCTTTTCTGGTTGACATACCTGTAGAAACCCTTACTGTTATTTTTTGCATTCCTTGCCAAGTTCAGCTCCAGCCGTGCCCTGGCCTTCCTGACCTTGTCCCTACACAAGTGGGCAATGTGCCTGTACTATTCCCAGGATACCTGTCCCTGCCTCCACTGCATGTGGAGTTCCATCTTGCCTTTTAGCTTGACCAGCAGGTCTTGACTCAGCCATGTTGGTCTCTTCCTTCCCTTGCTTGATTTCTTACACTTGGGGACTGAGAGCTCTTGGACTCTAGGGGAAGCATCCTTAAAGACCTGCCAGCTCTGTTCTGCTCCCTTATCCCTGAGGACTGTTTCCCAGGGAGTTGTATTGACTAGCTCCTTGAAGAGCTGGAAGTTTGCTTTCCTAAAATTCAGGGTTCTTACTATGCTCCTCTCCTGACTCTTATCCCTTAGGACTGTGAATTCCACCAGTGCATGATCCCTGCAGCCCAGGCTTCCTTCAATCTTGATATCCTTGATGAGCTTGCTTGCATTGGTGACCATCAGATCCAATATTGCATCCCCTCAGGTAGGGCTATCCATTTCCTGTCTTATGAAGTGATTTTCAAGGCACTCCAAGAGTCTCCTCGATTGCCTACCACTGGCTGTGTTACTTTTCCAACAGATGTCGGAGTGGTTCAAAGCCCCAAACAGGACAGGAGTGTGTAGCTGGAGTAAGAAGGCTTTGTCTGTAGGCTTCCCTTGATCGAGCGGCCTGTAGTAGACACCAACCACAAGATTCTCCTTGTTGCCTTGGTCTCTAATTCTTACCCATACACTTTTAACAGTTGAGGATCTATATGAACATGGTGCTTTAAAATACGTGAGGAATTCAGTAGTTCTTGACCGGTCATTAAGTTGGAGCAAGTTCTAATAATAAAGACATAAAAGGAAATAATTGGAAGGAATCAAAACAGAGACACCACAACTTGTTATACCATGGAAGAACTCTCACAGGACACCATTACTGCTGGATGCATCTCTGCAGATGGGAGAGGAAATAATCTTGGTAAAAACAGGGCTGAGGCACTAACACAGCTCCCAAAGTTCAGCAAAATGAACATTTATAGGCTAGTATTTGTACCAGTACCCAAAAAGGTCAAAAGCATAGAAAGATAAATGTTGACCTTTTACAGAGATTCATTTGCTCTCTTTCATCACCATTTTACAGAATACATACATATATATCTTTGCTATGTTCGAGAAGGCTATTAATATCAGCTGAGCTAATCACACCAAGAGAGAAAAGTCAGTACCACTATACAAATGTTAGTCATGATTAATTAGGTAATGTCTCAGGCCAGTGGGAAAAATTATCAACTGTATTTCAGCTAGAAGAACCACAAAAAGCTCAAACTTCGGAATTAAGTCTCCTGACGTTTTTCTCATTTGGTTGTTTTGTCAGTTAGCAAAAGAAAAAGAAAAATGAATAGACTTGTGAGAAAAGCACTTCTTCTGTTGCAGATTTGTGATGGAATGTTGTGTCATTTGGAGTTGTAGTATCTCTATGGACAGAACTTTCCAAAATGATTTAGCCATTTAGGAGAATAAGTCATAGCAACTCAGCAGAATTAGAGATTTTCCATACCACATTAAAGTATGTAGGCCTAAGTGACCTAAAAATCAAACAGATCTTGAAAACAATCTTAAATTTTAAATAAGAATAAGCTGTAAAAATATATTATAGAACAATGAAGTGAGAGACCAATCAAACTAAATATACAATTACCATGAGTAAGAAAAACTATTTGAAAGCAGATTCCTTCACATGAGATTGCTCTAGGCTTCATGATACATTTTTCCAAACACATGGGTTTCACTGTGTACATGAGACAATATTGGCTTCAGTGATTGCACAGATTTACTTCTGTTTATTCTGGATCTGTAGCTGCAGTAACTGTAATGCTAACAATACAACGATGGTTTGTGTATTGCCTCTGAAAAAGCCTCTCAGATTTATTCATCTTTTTAATGTTATTTGACTAAGGAGCAAATTGAAGCCACTGAAATCATTACTGCATAACATCAATGAAAATCAGACTCCAGGAAAAAACCCACCAGTTATTTTCTAAAACAGCAAAGTAACTTTACAAAAAGCACTCAGAAACCTGTGTTAGTACCTGGATTTTATCCATTCTGTCTTGACCTACTGAGATATAAAAAAGATAACAAGACCTCTTCTCTCATGCTCCAGTGAATAATTATAAGTAAAAATGACTGAAGGACATATGAAAGCTTTAACCCTTACTGCAGTCAGAAGAGGTCACAGGGAGGCCTTGGTCAGCCTTATCTAACTTTGAATAGAGGTAATTAAGTTAATCAATGAGTCATCCTAACCTCCTGATATAATCTGAGGAAAAAGAAACATTCCTCCCCTGGTGAGCTGTAGTGCAAACAAGGTAAATCAGCTTGTCAAGGTACCCAGCTCTATGAACCACCTGTGGAAGATGGTCTGGGAAACATTCAACCTCGTATTGGTGTTTCAGGCTAATGGAAATTAGTTCTAGCCTAACACCGCAGCTGAAACTTTTTCTAACATCTCCTCATGGTCATCTAGATGTTAGCCAAAAGACCTCTTCCAAGTCTTTCCAAAGCCTCTCTACCTCTTTCCACAACCACCCAACACCGCCTAACTATCACAGAATCATAGAATCGTTCAGGTTTAGAAGAAAAAAAACCTTAGAAGAACCTTAGAAGAAAACCTTTTTCAGTTTTTCTTATTCTCCTACTTTTTAACATCCAAGCTACAGAATTACTCTCTTTCACAGAGTCAAGAAAATTCTGGAATTCTGTCTGACTTAAAGGATTCTGCTGACAATAGTGAAATTTCTAAATCCAAGTATATACTTAGTATTCTGTGCATTCTTGCCCTAAGTGCTCATTTAACTAAAATAAACAGTTTGTTACTGCAGAATACATCATAGTGTATATTCTGTATGTAGAAGAAGCCTGTACTTGGAGCTGAAAATTACATTTAGAACGAAACTAATAACTCTGTGCAACTCAGACTAAAGCTTCACAAATTACCTTCACTATATACACATTTTTCTGAAGTTTTCTCCAAAAAAAGTATAGTATCTCTTAAAAAAAATTAAAAAAACCATAGTAATGGAGGTGCGTTGGCAGTATCTAGTAAAAGTAAGATGCTTATTTCACGCCAGAGGTATCAATGTGCCTTTGTTGTTCTATAGATTTTTTCCCATTTCAGAATGAATAAACTATTGATATTATGATGATTTCTTTTGAAGTTAATCATTAGGTACTGCAGAATGCTATATGACAATTGCATAAGACAGACAAGATAAAAAGTTACGAGACAAAGACTTCACAAATCACAAAATTGCCCAGATTGGAAAAGATCTTTAAGATCATTGAGTCCAATCATCAACCTAACACTGAAAAGTCCTCAACTAAACAATATAATCAAGGACTATGTCTACACCACTCTTAAATACTTCCATGGATGGAGACTCCACCATTGCCCTGGAAAACACATTCCAATGCCTGATAACCTTTTCAGTAAAGAAATTCTTCCTAATATCCAATCTAAAATTCCCTTGGAGCAACTTGAGGCCATTTCCTCTTGTCCCATCATGTGTTCCTTGGTTGAATGGACCAACCCCCACCTCTCTACAACCTCCTTTCAGGTAGTTGTAGAGAGCGATAAGGTCTCCTCTCAGTCTCCTTTTCTCTAGGCTAAACAACCCCAGTTCCCTCAACCTCTCCTCATAAAATATGCTCTACACCCTTTATCAGCTTTGTTGCCCTTCTCTGGACATTCTCTAGTACCTCAGTGTCCTCCTTGGGGTGAGGGGCCCAAAGCTGAACACAGTACTCGAGATGCATCCTCACCAGCACTGAATATAGGGGTAAAATCACTTTCCCGGACCTTCTAGCCACACTATTCCTGACACAGGCCAGGATGCTATTAGGTTTCTTGGCCACCTGAACACACTGCTGGCTCATGTTCAGTTGTCTGTCAATCAACACCCCCAGGTCCGCCTCTGCTGAGCAGCTTTCTGGCTACTCTTCCCCAAGCCTGTAGCATGGGTTGTTGTGTCCCAAGTGAAGAACCGGGCATTTGGTCTTACTGAAATTCATACCATTGGTCTTGGCCAGTCATCTAGTCTGTCAAGATCCATATGCAGAGCCTCCCTACCCCCAAGCAGATCAACACTTCCACCCTTCTTGGTGTTGTCTGCAAACTTATTAAGGGTGCACTCAATCTCCTCATCCAGATCGTTGATAAAGATGTTAAACAGAAGTGGCCCCAGTACTGAGCCCCGAGGAACACTGCTTGTGACTGGCCACCAACTGGATTAATTCAGTTTACCACCACTCTCTGAGCCTGGCAGACCAGCCAGTTTTTTACCCAGAAAATTGTACACCCATCCAAGCCATGAGCAGCCAGTTACCCTGGGAGAATGATGTGGGAAACTGTGTCAAAGGTTTTACTAAAGTCCAGGTAAACAACATCCACAGCCATTCCTTCATCCACTAGGCAAGTGACCATGTTGTAGAAGGAGATCAGGTTAGTCAAGCACGTGCCTTTCATAAACCCATGCTGACTGGGCCTAATTATCTGGTTGTCCTGCATGTACTGTGTGATGGTACTCAGGACCTTCCCCAGCACCAAAGTCAAACTAACAGGCCTGTAGTTTCCCAGATCCTCCTTGTATATGGATGTCACACTGTATATGGCCTTTCTTGTATGTGGATGTTACATTGGCTAACTTCCAATCTACTGGGACCTCCCTGGTTGGCCAGGACAGCTAAAAGATGATGGAAAGTGGCTTGGTGAGCACCTCCACCAGTTCTCTCAGAACTCTTGGGTGAATTCCATCCAGTCCCATGACTTGTTTACATCTGTATGGTTCAGCAGGTCGCTGACCATCTCTTCCTGTATTGTGGAGGGATCATTCTGCTCCCAGTCTCTGTCATGTAGCTCAGGGGGCTGAATTCTCAAAATACAACTAGTCCTATTACTAAAGACTACAGCAAAGAAGGCATTAAGCACCTCAACCTTTTCCATATCCTTAGTCACGGATATCCTTATCCATGTTTTCTCCTGCATCTAATAGAGGATGAAGTCTCTCCCTGGCCCTTCTTTTGCTGCTAATGTATTTATAGAATGATTTCTTGTTGTCTTTTACAGCAGAAGTCAGATTAATTTCTAGCTGGGCTTTGAACTTCCTAGTTTTTTCCCTATATAGCCTCGTAACATCTTTGCAGTGATTATGTGTGGCCTTTCCCCTCTTCCAAAGGCCATAAACTCTCCTTTCCCTGACTTGCAGCCAAAGCTCCCTGTTTAGCAAGGCCAATCTTCTCTGCCGCCAGCTTGTCTTATAGCACATGGGGATGGCCTGGTCCTGCACCTTTAAGACTTCCTTCTTAAAGAGTGTCCAGCCTTCCTGGACCCCTATGCCCTTCAGGATTGCATCCCAAGGGACTTTGTCAAGCAGTCTCCTAAAAAAGTCAAAGTCTGCCCTTTGGAGTCCAAGGTGGCAGTTCTGCTGCCCCCTCTCCTTATTTCTCTTACAATAGAGAACTCAATCATTTCATGATTGCTGTGCCCTAGATAGCCTCCAACCTTCACACCTCCACCAGTCCTTCCCTGTTCACATAGAGCAGGTCCAGCAGGACACCTTCTGTGGTAGGTTCACTCACAAGCTCCATGAGGTAGTTATCTTTGACACACTCTGTGACCTCCAGGACTGTTCCTTTCCTGCTGTGTTGTATTTACAGCAGACATCTGGGAACTCCACAAAAACAAGGGCAAGTGATCATGAGACTTCTCCCAGCTGCTTATAGAATGTTTGATCTCCCTCTGTCCTGATTGGGTGGTCTGTAACAGACTCCTACCATGATATCAGCCTTGTTGGCATTCATCCTGATTCTGAGCCATAGACACTTGTTCTGTGTCCGTTTAGGGGTTCAGGGCAGGTCCCCACGGAACAGAAAGTGTGCTCCCCCCTCCCTATCCCTTAGTTCCCCCCAGACAGGTAGGCAAAAAGGGAGATCAGGAGTAAAAAAGAGAGACTTTGCACTGTATTGGAAGTTAGCAAAAAGTAATAAGATATATATATTGTTTAACAGGGAACAGAAAACAAGAAGGGAAGGTAGATATATGTACAAAGATGGGGGTGATATAAGTAATAGAAATAATTATTGATAGATACAGGATACTAACATGAAAAGTAGAATAAAATAAATCATTACACTAACCACTTGAAGGAAAACAGGCTGAATTATTAAGAGAAGCTAGAAGTGGATAAGAAAACCAGATGTTGTTATTAACACTTCCAGCAGGAACTGATAAACTCATCAGTAAAGGAATGACTAGTAAACATTTACTGACAAACTTATCAGTAAGGGAATGACTAACAGAAGTTTTTCCAAAGACAAAAGCTAACCAGGCCTGCAAAAACTTGCAAAATCACCACATTCCAGGAACATCTCAGAAGACCATCTGCTCTCAGAGATCCCTGCCCAGGATTATCAGGAGGAACTACGCGAGCCCAGGACTGATGAGCAAATTATAATATGAAGCGAGGAAAGGCGGGGTTAGGTAATAAACGTGTACAGGCGTCATAGCGTTTTTTTGTATAAATGTGAGAGAGTTTGCCTCTTTGGGTATGCACGTTTGTGGTGGAGCGATCCCCCGTGCATCTGCGTGCAATAAACATACCTACTTTATAACCTTCTGGGTTATAGAGTCTGTTTCCGCACGTCAGGGGAATACAATAAATACAATGTAATACAAAACCAGAGGTTGGATGGCTTCGGATTCACAGGAGGATGAGGAATGGTGACAAGATGGTTCCTGGCCGCATGGAAAGGGTCAGCTCCCAGTTTCTCTTCCTCCCATGCTGGAGACCACTTCCTGCCTCCAGGATCCGGTGTGGACAGGAAGGGGGAGGGAATAACTGCTTCCCCCCTGGGACCCTCGGGGTGTCCAGCTACTGTGTCCTGGCCCCAAGCCTCAAACTATAACAACACTCAACTGTATCATCAATATTACTAAGTTCTAAATATTCACAACAGTCTCTAACATACAGAGCCACCCTGCCACCTCTCCTTCCTTGTCTACCCCTTCTGAAGAGATTGTAGCCATTGATTGACGCACTCCAGTCGTGCATGACATCCCACCATGTTTCTGTGGTAGTTACTATATCATAGTTTTCCTGAGGCACCATGGCTTCTAGCTCCTCCTGTTTGTTGCCCTTGCTACATTCATTAATATAGATACACTTCAGTTGGGCTAATGTTCCTGACACCTTCTCGTAAGTGGAAGTCCTGATTCTTACCTGACCATTCTCAGGTGTTTCCATGGCTTCTAACACATCAATAACCCTTGCATCTTCACTGCCCCATTTATCTCCAGCCTCTACCTCCACTGAGACAGTAGAACAAGGGTCCCTGCTAGCACACCATCCTACAAACCCTGGAATGCTTCCCCCAGAGCTCTCTCTAGCAGACCTAGTTATATCCTCTTCCCCCTTCCAATCCAGTTTAAAGCTCCTTCAATGAGTCCTGCTAATTCTTTCCCCAGGATCCTTTTTCCCCTCTGAGACAGGTATATCCCATGTGTTGCCAGCAGGCCTGGTGTTGTGTATACAGGCTCAATCAAAAAAACCAAAGCCCTGCTGGTAACACTAGGCGTATGTGTACTGTCTTATAATTTTTGCAGTGGTTGGTCTTTTCCTATATGCACTTCTTAGGGTGCCTCAACATGAATGAATAAGGACAGTTATATATCTAATTCAGTCAGTCAGAAAGAAGCTTCAGTCTGTGAGCATTGTAACTGTTTAATATAGCTTTGTCCTGAACTGCTGCATCTCTCTGGTGGGCTCATTAAGTTGGGCTTAAAACAGAGTTTGTGTGTTTACTCAGCTTCTGGGCCAGTTTGTGGAGCTCTTCCAGATGATGGCGGTCTGGAGAATTTTGATGGCATCCAGCTTGAAGTTGCTGCGTGTTTCAGAGTCTGAAAAACTGCTTCTAGGGGCAGATCTACCTTGGCAATTCAGATTTGCCAGATAGCATCCTGCTAAAGTCAATTTCCTGGCTGTTCTCACTTGCTGGGCTTTAGTTTGCATCACAGAATGATTTAGGAGTGCTTGAAGTGTACTTGCTTTTTCATAGACTCAGAATCATTTCAGTTGGGAGAGACTTTAAGATCATCAAGTCCAACCATTAACCCAGCACTACCAGGTCACCACTAAACCACGTTCCTCAGCACCACATCTATTCCTCCTTGGGGTGGTTAGTCCCTACCGAGACCCAAACCACATGGCCGCTGCCCTCCCACCCCTTGGCAAGAGGGATTAAAAATGCTTTTTTGGGTTGAACTAAGGAGAATTTAATACAATGACACACAAGAAACAATCAGAACAACAACAGCAATAGCAACAGTGAGAGAAACAACATACAAAACAAGCGATACCGAGCGAAGACAGAGCAGACGCGGACCCAAGCGCACCCTCACCCTGTCGTATGGCATGGAAGCTGGTGCTGAGGGCATGAAATCAGCATGGTATGGAATAGCCTGGCTGTGGCTCCCCACAACTGCTGAAAATTAACCCTGTCTTGGCCAAACCAGAACACTCCTTTAAATACATCCAGGGATGGTGACTCCACCAGTTCCCTNAACACTCCTTTAAATACATCCAGGGATGG
>VZZY01023522.1:6793-26633 GCA_013400335.1 Eurystomus gularis
CAAAAAGCGTTTAGCAGAAAGCCTCGTTTCCCATCAAAAATAGATGCAGTGGAAAATTTTCAAGCAGCCCTATATTTAACCTTCTTGGATCAAAATTCAGTTGTTGGACTGAGGGAGGCTCACAGAGGTTTTTTGCTGCTTTTGTGAGGGTGTCTGTTTTTTCACTCATGACATCTGCCTGCTTTTCCAGCTACATTCAATCTTGTTACAGTTCTTGCTATTGCAGCATTTTACTGTGCTCAGAGTGCTAGTTCCTACTGGACTCAACTTGCTGGGGTATGTGCAAGCTCAAAGTTTCTTTCAAGGGGTGTGTCAATCTTGCTTTTTTATTTTGGCTGGGCTTTAGTAAGCAGATGTGAGTAGCCGTATCCACTAAACACTGAACATGCACAAAACACAGCATCACTGCAATAGTTCTTAGTTCTTTGCCCGAAGTAGCTATGCTTTGGGATGTTGTGGATACAACCAGCATACGAGAGTTTAAGAGGCTTAAGGGGAGCTAAGTGCTTGAAAGGAAAGATCCATTGGGCAAGCTAAACAGATAAATCATGTCAGTCCCAGGAATTCCTTGAGTAGAATATAGTTGAAGGCTGGAGAGTTATTCTGGGAAAATACTCTATGTGATTTCTTTGCTAATGCTGTCTTCTCTTGGCTTTGGCTTGTGTCAGATTTTGGAAGCAGGATACTGAGTTAAACAGACCTATGATCTGGATTGGCATAGCCATCTTTGGGTAGGGATAAGTCTACTGATAAGTGAGTAAGTGTGGGCTTTGACAATCTGGAATTCAGCAAAATTTACCAGAAATTAAACTCCTTCCTCCAAGAAAAGTGTAAGGCGTTCACAAAAGATATGAGCATGGGAATAGAGAATTTCATCTCTATTGAGACTCTTCTGGAGTCTCAAGATTTCTGTGGTTTTTTGTATTTTTGTTTTTTTTTTTTCTTTTGCAGCTTCCACTTCTCTTTCATTTTTTCCTGTAGCAGTAATAATTTGCTACAACTGTCTTAAGTACAACTGTGAGCCTTTTTGGATATTCTTCCAAAGTTAGTGGGTAGACCACTAGTGTAAGACTCCTGGGCTTTATATTAAGACAAGAAGAGAAAACGAAGTGCATATTGAAATTCAGGGAGGAAAATTGCTAATATAACCTACATTAGTTTTAGTATGTGTTGTGTTCTGTCCTTAGTTCAGTGTTAGAATGCAGTTTGTAGCCAGAATCTATCAGCAAATGGCAACATGTGGTGTTTCTTAAGCAAAGTTGATTGTTATTCTTTATTGCTTGTTCTGCATCTTAGCACTCTTACAAAAATATCTTTCCAGATAGTTAAAATTTTGTTTTAATGGTAATTTAATTTAGTCTGCTTCATGACTGCTGAGTAATACCATAGTTTTTTAGGCTTCATAGGCATTAGCAATCTAATCTGTAAATGAGCGTATGGTTAGTTTTGTAAGACAGCAGCTAATTTTTTTCTGTATTTTTAATAAACTTCTCAGAAGTTTTATGATTACCTGACAGTACATGTATCTAGTTATACTCCTTAAGGTTACTTGGTAGTCATATTGACCAAAATCCGTGGGGTCTCTTTTATTTTCCTGACAGAGTATACATTTTTCCTTCAAGTTTCTGTCAGCAGAATTTGATTATAATAGATTGTCAATAGATGACCAATAATTTCCCTCTTCCCTATTGTTATTTTAGATTTAAAAAAATAAATATTTACAAAAAAAGATAATAGCCAAACAACATTTGAAAGGGATAAATAATTTGAGTATTGTTAAGAGACTCATCATTCTAGCACAAAAATTGTGGTTGGAAAGAGGACAGAGAGAGGAAAGAATATTATTGAAGTAAAAGAGTGAGCTCCTATGGTACCATTTTCCAGCTGTTCATGTGTGGAATCCAAATACTTTTTGAAGCATAGCGCTATACAGTCAATTAACTTTACTTCAAGTAGTCATCGTATAAGAAAGAAATTTTAGTACATTAGAATTCATGAGTTGGGAGAAGTAGCATAAAAAAATATGTCCATGTTTTCCTAAAAATGCAGTGAAAATATGGAAATTATTTTCAAATTAACTTAGAAATTTTGTGAAGTGAGACATTGTAAAGCTGTCTCTAAACTGTGTCAAGAATAACAAGAATAGCGCAACCTCTGAAACATTTGTATGCTTTAATCTGGATCTTAATGTTAGTGTCAAGAAGTGAGAATCCAGTAGAGTTGCCAAATCTGTCCACTCTTAAAACAGGAAGAATTGTGGTAAGTAATTGGGTGCAAAATAAACATGTGTTCACAAGTAATTGGACTGAGACTATTAAATATCTTTCTTTCATTTAAGTAGTAGGTAGTTACTACTTAAACTTCAAGGAAAAGAGGAGATCACATCCTGCAAAATGTTCTCATGCAAAATAGTCTATCCTCATGTTAGTGATGCTGGTTAATTTAAAGTGTCTGCTTGCTTGAGAAAAGGTCTTTAAATGGGAGGAGAGATTAGGAAAGAACAAAATCCAGCTTGCAGTGGGAATTAACTTTTGGGGGTATGGAACAGAGAATGGACAATGAATATCACCATCTTCTCAATGTTGGGTACTATCAAAACTTTTTCTTATAGGTAGCCCTTTATTGGCAGAAAATTTGTGAAAGTCAATGAAGGAAAATTCTGTGGTAAAATACATATAAAGAATCTCAGGCCAAAAGCCGAAGAGTTGAGGGATATATCTCTTACAGGTTTAGGAAATGATGAGGGCAAATTGAAAAAGTGTTTCTGTGCTTACAATGCCTAATTATTGTGTATATCAGTCTCTTGTCTGTTTTATGCGGCTGTTTGTGCTATCTCACTGGTGTTTTTGAAAAAAACAGTATTTTTACAAGAGTCACAAATTTGTATTGGGATATAAGAAATGGTTGTTATTTCTATGCATAGTAAAGCTGAATATAATAATTTGCACTTCATTCTGTATGTAAATAACTTCAATGTGCTTGGTTTTGTAATTAACAAATGTAGAGTTGATCAAAAATACCTTCCCTGGCATGACGCATGGAGATTAGGTTAGACTGTGTTACAGAATAATGTGATAATGATGATTTCCTTAAGAGACTACAAAAGCAGCATCTAAGTTTCAGCTGACGTTTATTGACAGAGAGCATCAGCTGGGAGCCCCATCAAACTTCCTGTTCTTTTCTGTTTACCACCTCCTGCTTTTATTTACAGTCAGCGTATCTGTTAATTAGCCTCAGGTAGAGCCAGTTCTTCTAAGATGATCTCTTGTCTTCCTGGTGATGGCCCCATGAGGTGACCATGTACACACAGTCTGTGATTGAATTAATCTTTAACTCATTAATTTCAGTGCCTGATTCTGAAATGTTCTACTCAGCAATTTGTATTTGGAGAATTGTGGGCCTTGACTCCCATTTACTTCAATGTCATGAACACATCCCAGTGAGCTCTCAGCGTCTCATGGTTACCTCACCAGAAGTCATATTTTCTGCTAGTTTACTGGTTTGCTGTGTTGGGACCAGAATGCAAATATCATGTTGGTGACTTCCAGGCAAATGCTCTGTATCACCGAGGTAATTTACCTAGTTTTCCTTGCCCTTTTGCAGACTAAAATTACTTCTCCACTCCCTCAGCTATCTCTGTTGCACAGTATCTGAATGCAACATTTTGCAAAAAAATATGATGTAATGGTGCAGTCAATGCCTGGATCTCACAAGGGGGTACTCTGTAGGGAACCATACCATCTTATAGTCTCAGCAACTTCAATGAGACCTTGTGGTGATATGAAGCTGTTTATAGCCACAGCCTGAATGCTAGAGGTGATGGTTGTAGTGTACTTCTCTCACAGCACAGCTTGTTTATTAGAAGAGAAAAAAAGTTGCAGTTATATTTCCAGGAAAAAATCAGGACCGTGATTCAGAGATCTTGTGCCCAAGTCTACAAGGTATGCTAGAAGTGCTCTGAGAGGTGTGAGCTGATCTGTGCATCTCACTGGGGTGTTAGAGCTCTTGTAGTTTGAGTGTTAATAGTTGTGTTTGTTTCATCTGAAACCTAAGAAAAGAAAGGGTGGGCCACTTACCCGCACAGTCAACTGTAGGTGATGTCTTAAAAGTGATGACCAAGTTCCTCACTTTTTCCAGAATGTCATTTATTCCTTCTCCGTCCTCCAGCTGAGGAGTAGCCAGACTTTGAAGACCTAAGCATAGGTTGCAGATGCCCTTGAAATCCTGCCCAGAGCAAGTGCAAGTATGGAAAGCCATAAAGTACACACTGTGGTACTATGAGCATTTTAATAATTTAATGAGAGCTTTAGAGGTAAAAATTCCCTGATTCAGTTTTAAAAAATACAATAATGAAAAAAACCCCTCTACCCAAACCAACAATATAATCCGTGGAATATATCCAACTTTTGTACTGGAAAAGTACCTCAAAGTACCATGACTTTCTCTCTTCAGTGTGGAAGTGTTTTTGCTGGTTTAAAACATTTTATGCAGCCCAGCTGCATCCCAATGTCTAATTTTTGTGGCTAGGCTGACCTGGGTGAAGTAATTTTAATTTTAAAGGAATTAGAAATCCTTTAAATCAAATCCGTGAGACATCTAGGTATCCAGGATGCCGTGAAAAGAGACACAAAAATCCAAAAAGAGAAGGTGAGTATTTGCTACTGATGGCTCACGGTTTTGGAGGGTTAGTGGTGCTACAGTGTTGTGACAAAAAAAAAAAAAANCAAAAAAAAAAAAAAAAAAAAATCACTGAAAAAGTAACAGTGAAAGTTTCCACCATCTTTAATTGTAAGAAGCCAATGCTGAGTGATCTGGTGGGTGATATTTCTTCAAAACATGTTAACTGCTTCTCTGTATTTTGTTGTTGAAGAGCAGAGAAATAAGGGATGCTGGAAATGTTTTCTAGAATTCAGTGGTGCTCCATCAGTATTTTAGAGGTACTGTTTAAACCAGCCTTGTTAAGGACAAACTCCTTTACTATTAGTATGTTGGCGTCTTTCAAATCTCATCGAGGCAGTAACAAGTTTTTTTTTCACAGATTTCCATTGACACACAGCCTCAATAAGTATGGAAATTACAACTTAAATCTCTTTTTTTTTTTCTTTTTCTTGCAAAGCAGTGCAGTGCCCAAATTAATTGAATTTCAACTTTTATTTTTTCTTAATGTTGAAAGACAGATATGCAAATTTTACTAACAATATGCATGGTTAAATTTAGCTGTAAATTCCAGTCAGAGATTTCTGCTTTGTTTACTGTCCAAGTCAATATGTCTGTGGAGAAAACCTCCTGCTGTGCAGGAGTACATAGTCAGCTACTTGGAAAAGTGGAAAGTTTAATTATGAGAGTTTGTTCTGGAAAAAGGTAATGTAAAGCAAGCACTGTTTTTTGGGTTGCTTTTTAAAATTTTAACTTTAGCTAACAATGTGTATGGTTTGTTTTGGCACTGACTGTTACCATACAAGACATTTGATTTTTCTTTGACCTGGTCATCTGTCTGAGAAGGTCTAAAAGCAAGTAGAGGTCATGAATAAATGATGCATTTGTTAAACTTGCATGGTAGATGGTGACATAAGTAAAATCCAAGTGTGAAGAAAAAAGTGTATAAGCTTTTTTAAGTGTATTGCTGAGAATATCTTCATTAAAACATAGTTTATCTTATGAATATATTAGTATCAGGTTGCCTGAAAGATGCAAATTTGAGGTGCACCCTCGGTATGTTTGCATATGACATCAATCTGGGTGGGAGTATTGATCTGCTTGAGGGTAGAGACAGTCTACAGAGGGATCTGGACAGGCTGGATCAATGGGTCAAGGCTAGTTGTATGAGTTTCAACAACCAGACCAAGTGCTGGGTCCTGCACTTGGGTCACAACAACCCCCAGCAATGCTCCAGGCTTGGGGAAGAGTGGCTGGAAAGCTGCCTGGCGGATCTGGAGGTGTCGGTCGACAGCTAGCTGAATATGAGCCAGCAGTGCCCAGGTGGCTGTGAAGGCCAACAGTATCCTGGCTTGTATCAGAAATAGTGCAGCCAGCAGAACTAGGGAAGTGATTGTCCCACTGTACTTGGCACTGGTGAGGCTGCACCTCAAATACTTTGTTCAGTTTTGGGCCCCTCGCTAAAAGAAAAACACTGAGGTGCTGGAGCATGTTCAAAGACGGGCAATGAAGCTTGTGAAGGGTCTAGAGCACAAGTCTTACAAGATGCAGCTGGGGGAAATGGGGTTTTTAGCCTGGAGAAAAGGAGGCTCAGGTGAGACATCACTCTCTACAACTCTGTGAAAGGAGGTTGTAGCACGGTGGGTGTCAGTCTCTTCTCCCAAGTATGAAATGATAGGTCAAAGGGAAATGGCCTCAGGTTGTGCCAAGGGAAGTTTAGGTTGTATATTAGGAAAAAATTCTTCAACAAAGGGATTATTAAGCATTGGAATAGGCTGTCCAAGAAAGAGGTGGAATATCTCTGGAGGTATTTAAAAGACATATAGATGTGGTGCTTAGCAATGTAGTTTAGTGGTGAATCTGGCAGTGTTAGGCTAATGATTGGACTTGATGATCTTAAAAGTCTCTTCCATCCAAAGTGATTCTGTAATTCTGTTCTGGGGAATATGTGTTATAAATGATATACAAACATATTTTCATGTTTATAGCAGAAAGCTCTCCAAGATTTTGATGACTGGAATAGTCAGTTTCTTCAGTTTTTATAAGTTGTTTGCATGGAATATAATTTATGTAGCTATCTATATTAAAAAAATTGCTGCATGCAAAGAAGGTCTTTCTCCTGCCTACCTGGAGTATAAGCAGTACTGCAGCAATCTGTATTCCTCTTTCTGGTTCAGTGCATATTTCTCCTTTCTGAGCCTGTTCAACTGTAATATGAAGAATATTTTTATGATAATTTTACGACGGATAATAGTAATTAGATGTACTCTAAACCAATAAAATTTTTAAAAATTCTGTTATGGCTAATATTTGGATTGTGTGACTTTCATCAGCTGTGTAGGCATATTATTATTTTCTTTGCATCTGTGTAGGACTGTTCCATGACCTGAGCTTGTAGGTTTTGTGGTAATACAAATGGTACACAATGTCCAGTGGAAATTTCTGAACCTGTAGGTAGGTTCCGGATAAGCAATTGCCTCTAAGTTCCCTTCCCCCATACTCCGCATTTCTACAATACAGCTGCTCTTCTAATGCTTTTACTGAGCCTCTTTAAATGTCCTATATGTAGGACATGAAATATATTTATGATAGAGTAGGAGTTTTGTTCTGAGTCACTGGTGCATCTAGGGTTTCTTCATGGTGTTCTGGTTGCCTAATACAGTCAGGCAGGCACCAGAGGGGCATGTGCACTGATGCCTTATGGTATCGATCCTTGAGCCCGAAACCAAGAGATGTGGAGATGGCTAATTTCCTGTAGAACTGAATGGGAGTTTAAGTTCCTAAGTAGGATTTAGGAGCCTAAATAGCTTGGAATTCTCCATGAATAAAGCTTAGTTGCAATATAGCCCCTTAATTATTCACACATCCCTGCATTCTTCCCTGCATGTTCCTCATTGGCTATTTACTGTTAATTGACAATTTGGATGCTTGATTATGCTTCTGGTTTGAGATATGTTTCTTCCTAGTCTTATCCTGTATTTCTTTGGACTGCCTGTTCCTTTTCAGCTCTTTCCACTCTTACACTTTGTGTACCTAGTAAAGGCACTAGCACATTTAATTTTGAGTGACTAGCTTCTTTCTCATATTGGCAGGTACATAAAACCTTTGGTATTAATAGAGCTAGCTACTTTGTAAAGGTGCTGTAAAAGGAGTCATTAAGGCTCAAAATTGACAGGGATTTGACTATTTTGTCCACTTAATTAGTTTTTTGACGAAGGTATGCCCAATGTGCAAGTTGCCTATTGGCCAAATTCTCCTTTGTTTGCCTGACAAAAAGCATAGGGCTAAGGGTATGTGCCACAGGTACTTAAATAATGCAAAACCATGTGGCAGTCTAATGCTTTTGTCACTGAAATGACTCTGCCAGTTACTCTTATGAAGCTAGTAATAGTAAATCAGGGCATAAATCAGTCTTTCCTCTGGCTGTGTATGGTCTGACTTCTCTGTTCTTTAGTTCCCTGCACAGGTTATCTGTAACTGAAGGGAACAATGAAGCATAATGCTTTCTTCCCATGCTAGACTTTTAATTTCCACAGTGGAGTTTTCCTTAAAGTGTAACGGGAGTGGAAAGGAATGAAAACAGATGTAAACAAGGACTCTAGTGTCAAAGAATGCTCTGTAAATTCTACCATCCTTCAAGCACAGTGCATCTTTTTTCATGTGATCACGAACAAAGTTTTCCTTGGGGCCACAGTGGTCGTTGGCAAGAGGGATCCCTTGCCCTGCGTCCTGATAGACAAAAGTGACTAGAAGGTGGCAAATAACCTACAGATGTTGGATTCTGCTGCTGCCCAAATGATGAGCTATACAAGTATATACAAGGACGGATGATGGGGAAAAGAGAAAGCTTCTAGGCCTAAGAGGAGTAAGGAAAGGGTGAACTTGTGGAAGTGTGGGGTCCTCATTCTTCCAACACAGTTGGCATTATACCACACTCCTCTTTTAAAATATGAGAAAAGTTATACCAGAGGAAGGCAAATGCAGGGAGTGGTTTCCAGCCCCTGAGCAGGATGATAGCATTGTCTCATCTGTGTGGCTTATGGACTTTGACAGAGAAACCCTAAGAGCACATGATGCTGAAGGTACAAAGGCCACCAACCATGTAGGAAAGGCCATCATACCACATAGGAAAGAGGAAATCACCCTGTAAGGACTGGTGTCCAGAGTAATAGGATTTTTGGATGGTGCAGCTAAATGCATGGAAGAAAGAGTGTTGGAAGGGCAGTGAGTTAAGTTGAGGATGGAAAGGGGCACAGGCTCCGTTTTGCTGTTGCCTTATTGCAAAATTGTTTCCCTTCAGTGTTGTTTGCAAGAATAAAGTTGATTTATGAGAGTAAATTGGTTTCTGGACTAATACCAATGTTTTTCTTAGCTAGTGGTATGTAAACAGTTTTTTTGCCACAGTTCTGGCTACGAGTAACCTTACTGGATTATAAAAAATGCTAAAATAGTGAAGAAAAAAAAAGGGTTTTAGGAGTAGGGTACAGTGCAGTGGTGGTGTAAGTGCTTAGATACCACAGACTGCTTTTTTGCTTGTGAAACTTGTTTTCTTTCTGTATATTCAATAAAGGAACATTATTTATTTATTTAAAGAAATTAATGTGATTGATTGTTTCTTGTAGCTCAGGACTTCATGCTGCTTAGCTAATCAAGGACCATGAGTGTTGCATGTGTAAGTAGTTAGAAACACTGCTTTGTTCATGCTGATTTTTATCATAAGGCATCATCGCTTGTACTAAGGAATACCGCAGGTGGACCATGGCCCTTGCAGTCCACTGCAGTGAGGAGAGCTTTCAAAGGGCCTTATCTATTGCCACATCAGTGCAAAGCCTAAACATCTACAAATAAGCTCACAGGATCAGAGAGCAACTGAACTGGAGATGATGAGAATATGGTACTCTAGGTTAGGAACAGGTACAATGTTGGTGGTCCTTGAGGGACACACTGTAACTCTGCCTAAGGCAGCGTGGCTTCTTCCAGTCTTTTCTTCAGCTATGGGCTTGTTGCATAATGCCATGTGCTAGGTCTATGCATTTGATTATGAACCTTGTATTTAAAAGCTATCTAGCTGCTCTCAAGACAGTATTGTTAACTTCCTACCTAACTATGGTGATAAAAATGGAAGTTGTTTGTACTTGTTTATCTTGTTTCATGATCAGATGCATCTGGGAACTCAATTGATAGAATCTTCCTAGAATTGTGTAAATCTTTCTGAATGCCAAATACAACCAGCTGAAATGTCCAGTGATTAATAGATTTTAAATTACTTTTGGTCTAATCGAAAAATCACAGCACATTTTTACATAGAAGTTTTGGTGTCTCCCATGCATGGGATTTTTTGTGGCTTTAATGTAGGGTAAATAAACATTTTTTAGATGGGAATGCAGAATATAAGTGGCTTGTTGACTGATCTGATATTTTCACCTACTGTATATGTGTTAATACAGTATCATATTAGTACTGTATTGATCAGTGCTCATGAGAGATTATGCTGGTGGAAAACATGATCATGGGATTTGACCTTCTTGGAAGCGAGGTGTTTTCTAGGTCATGGAAAGCTACATATTCAGCTCATGTGTAGCATAGAACTCATTTTCTGTCATAACTGAAATACTGACACCTGGTTTGCACTTAAAAGTGTTATCAAGGAGACCTGTCAGGGAGGGATAGAAATTTTTTGCTGACATAGCTATCTATGCCAGCAAAAACCCTAGTGCAGAAGCTGTGTAAGAAGTTCTTTTGCCTGTGCATTTTACTTCTCTTGAGGGATAGGTTTAAGTTGCTTGGGAAGAGAAGTCTTAGTATAATTTCTAAATTAATTTCTATATTATTTCTAGTTTAAAGCAACTGTAGGCCTTATCCTGTAGGGACTCATATGCAAGTTTATCACTGAACATAGAGATGATGTATAATAGCCTGTGCTTACAGTGCTCTGAAGAACGACCACTGGAGCAATTCTAAGAGTAGTATGTGGTCTCTGTCTCCTATTAATCTTCTGTCTACAGGGTTGTCTTTACATCTGCAAGTTGCCTGAATACTGCCTGGCAATGCATGAATTTTCATGTTTAGCACCTGTCCTGTTAGTGGTTCTAGTCTTGAAAATAGTTTTAGAGCCACACTTAGAAGACATTATAGGCATAACCATTGTTTAACTGTACTACATGCAGAAAGAAAATCTGGATGCAGATTGAACAATGAAAAGGAAGGAAGGAAACTCCCTAGCAGTGAAGCTTGTGGTGTGCAACACACAACTAAAGGATGAGAAGTACAAAAGTGGAAGCTTCCTTGGGTCAGTCAGCTCCAGAAAACATAAGCATGTGGAAGCACTTGATGTAGTATTGTCCTTTGCTGATCCAGCATGCAGCACCATAAATCCCAAGTAGTTCTAAAGAAATTGATATTGGAACAAGAGAGCAGAAATGGTATGAGTGAACTGAGGTTATGACTTGAAACCTTCCTTTATCTCTTAAGATGCAGTTCCTGTAGGCCTCTATCTTTCATTTAGATGTTCTACCTCAGTTGGAATTGATGACCTAAAGAGTGGACTGTTAGTGTTTGTCTGCAGGAAGGACCTCTTTCTTTCTTATACAGAGAGAGACCCTAACTAAAAATTACAGCTAGCCTCAAGCGTATGTATATTTTGTTTGTTCAAGTTCTTTTGTAACATCAGAAATGAAGGCTGGACCAGATACCAGAATACATAATTTGCAGTAGCAGAAATGATTTCACAAAACACTCTGCAGGAATTTGGATTTGTTCTGGTTTTGGGCTTGAAGCAGGAATAGCTTGAACAAACTAGATGATGTTTCATTTGAGACAAAGGGTTCCTTTTTCTCCAAAGTTTTTTTCAAGAAATGCAGAAAGCCCATTTCAAATAATACTACCAGAGCCAAAACTGCATATGTAAGCTATGTGGTCCTGCACTGAGGTTGATTAATCAGCCAAGGTTAATAGGAATCAGTATTTTCACTTCAAGTCCTAGAGACTTACTTTGGAAATGCATGAATTTGTAGGCTTGCAGTCTCCCTGACAGGTGAATCTGGTCTTGAGGATGGTAAGTAGAGATACAACTATGGCACTGGATGTGATCATAATCATAAAAGGGAGATATTTTGAGATACAGAAATTGCAAATTCAATCCCTGCTGTTACCAGTCCAGCCGCAGGGGCCGTTTAACAAAAGATCCCCGAGTTAATGATTGCTGTTCTATGACAGGGATATTGGACTTATTATACGCTGAACACAAAGGTCTCTGATCCATATTCGTGCCTTGTTTCCTGCTTGGGATTCAGCACCACATGGTGGTAACTGTCTGCTTCATGCAGGAAAGCGTTCTGCTGTGATATCAGTGAGCGATAGTATCAGAAGAACATCCATTTTCCATGAATTTAAACTATTACTGCAGTTTGGTGCAATTATTGAGAATCCCTGTAGAGTCATACAAAAAATGTTGTCTCTGTCCAAAGATGTTGATTCCGGAATGTAGCAGTACCAGTCTATGACATTCTTAGTTCGGAGTCTCAGCGGCTGCTATGAATTGTACCCTGGAAAATGGTTACCAGGACTTTAAAGTATAGTGCTGCATTTCAAGCTCTATTTTAAATACCAGTGGCTTTGTCAAACTATACATGTAATTTAAATCAAATTTATATGGAGAAATACGTTGAAGATGAACCAATGGGAGAAGATGGCTTCATAACAAAGAATATTGACTTTGCATATTAACTTCCTTAACTTAATGCTGTCTCTTGTGTATTGGAAAACTGTTCAAGTGAGAATAATAGCTTCTGAACTACTTACAGCCTAATAGGTAGTGACTGTAGTCACTAAGACTTTGAATAGCTGTGGCTGTTGATTACACAGATTAAATGTGAGTGCAGTTTTCAATATGGCTGATTTAAAAAACCCTCATTTTCTGTCCTTCCTTTTGACTTTCATGGCTAATGACAGTGGCTGCTAATGCATATTAAATTCTGAGACTGGGAAATTAAATTCCTCTCCCTCCATCTCATGGTAGACACATGAGTGCAGAAGCATGCCATACGCTTATTTTAAATTGTTCAAGACTGAAGCTATATTAGTAAAATATAAGATTGCATTAGTGGTAATTCCCATATAGTGGGACATGCTCTACTTACAACAGCTGATTGGTTATAGATGTTTGTAGTATTCATAGCACTAATATTTCATGCATTCCATCATTTATGTTTTTTCTCCTCATATCTGAACTGTCTGCCCATCTCGTTGCATCCACTGTGGTTTCTCAGTGAATGTTGGTTCCCAAGTTCTTTCTCTATTCTCTCCTTTCTTTTTTTTTTTTTTCTCCAGGGCCTAATTATGAAACAGCTTCAAATAAATACAAATTTTTAACAAAAAACATTCTGCTTCCTGTGAACAATGGGCTGAATTTTTCTCTTTATTCTTGGGGAGTTCTTATTCAGTTGGAGTGCTTTGCAGTTGGCTAGGCCTGAGATTTCTGGGAGCTGTAATTGTGTCTCATTAATTCTTACAGTAATGTAGGGTAACTATAAGGAGCTTGCAATTAGTGGTCTGGTCAATGAATAGAGCAGTTAATCAGCAGACAAAGGATGGGGCTCAGGACCTATTAGGCTGAAAGGAAGTGTTACTATTGTCACAGGGAGTAGGAATGCATGCAGACATGCCTTAAAGTTGTACCGTTTAAGGGAGCTGTGTATGTCTTTTTGCTAAACCTGTTTTCCTACCTATTCCACTGCTTGAGAGAGATTCATTTAGGTTGCCTGTTGGAAGTCAGAGACCGTATCGGAGGTTTCGACAGGCTGAACAGACTGAACTGTGGTGTGTTCTCTCCCCTTAACAGGGGCCTCAGGGTTTATCAAAAATAAAAAGTGGCCAAAGAGATGTAAGGCATCCTTAGCTGTTTCTCCTTGTCAGAAAAATGGTCGGTGAATGGAGGAAACCAATAAAGTTTAAATCAGCCATTGTGTAGATTGTCACTCAGTCATACTATGCATGTTTGTCTTCATAATGAACCTTGTTTGTTCTGAATGGCTGTGCTTTCAGTGCATGTAAATGTATGCAAATACTCATAACAGTTTAAAAATGGTAGCTCTTAGGGTAACAAATAACCTTTCCTAATTCTACAAAGCTCTGTCTTTTCCTATATCTAGGGTTTAAAAACCAAAAATTACTCCATCTCTAGACAGTGCTTCGGGGTTTTTTGTTAGCTCCAGATCAGAACCTCCAGTTGTTTCTGACTTTGAAAAAATACGAACCTCATGAATCCTGTGAAATGTTATGACATATGATGATTTTAAAGAAAAAAAGATTTATCAATAAAACAGTGCCCTTTAGTAAATCTTATTTCTAGTAGGCTTTGCTTCAAATAGAAAGTAATTTCTTCTCTTAAGTAATACAGACACTTGGTATAAAAAAGCAGTAATTAAAATAACTTTTTTGGGGGGGGGGGGGGGGGGGAATTGAACTTTAATAATTAACTTGTATCCAGAGCCTAGTGCTTTTCTCAAAACTGAAAGTAATTTTTTACTGTCTTCTTTGTATTAACAGGTCTGTAGCTTTATCTCTTCTCATGGTATTCACATCAGCAGCAAGTAATGATAGAAGAATAAAGTCTCTCAGGCTTTATATTAAGGATTCAATTATTCTATATAATTAGCCCTGATTTGTTAAATATTTGAAACATTTTCTACTCTTAGGTGTGGAACAGCATACTGGAGTGATCAGAACCACAATTAACTTGTACTTTTACTCAGAAAATGCTTCTTATCAAATAATAAAGAAGATTAATCCTAAGTCTGTCTCTCTTTCTCTTATTCTGTTTGGATTTTATTCCCACAAGACATAGCAGTTTTGTCCACGATATCTTGTGTATTTCTTTTCCCTTGAAATACAAAGAGGCAATGGATTCTGCTATAAATTAGGTAAATTTAATGAAATTTGTGAGTTGTAACTCGTGCCTTGAATATGAAATATTTGAGTGAGGCATAAGGTATTTTGCTGATGCCATCATTGTCACCTGTCTGGTTTTTCATTCTTCTGTGCCTGTTTTTGAAACACTTAGGGGCTGTGGAGTCTTGGGAATAACAGGGTTTTTATGCCATACATAGCAAATCTTTCCAAGGTCACATTTTCCTTTACAGTGTCTTCTTTTGAGGAAGCAGGGCAGACTTACCCTGCAAAATGAGAAAATGGTACTACTTCCACACACAGAAGCTGCCTCTTATCTCATATGTATGCTACTTTTCCATTTAATTAGTGATTTCTCATCTGGTGTCAGACAGCATTAAAAATGTTGCTGCTCAGTATCACTGATAAGCTTTACAAATTTAACAGAAATTACCTTTCTTTTGCCCCCAGTAAAGTTTTTCCTGTTGAAACACAGGTTCAGTCATGGGGGGCTATTGATCTGGAAGGTGTCTTAAGTAATTCTGAAGTCACTGAAATATTAGGGGGAGGTAGCAGATTAATTGTGGTCCTCCGTAAGAGCAAAATGTTGTGACTGGAATGGGTGTTATGATAGAAATTATAAACACTTCTTAATATGTAAAGATTGATTAAAGGTCTTTAACCTTCTTTTAAATTAACAGAATATCCGTCTCTACCTCTCTCTTTACATAGACACATATATTTTTACTTAGCAATAAGAACTAGTGTTACTCTGATGAATAGTGTAGGGTAAGGTAGATTAAACAACTCCATGGCTGTTTTGAGAACTTCTGTTTTTCTCTTTCATAGTATAGTGTGAATCTTAGCTGGTGTACCTAGCCTGTTACACAAGTCTTAACTTTGCGAGAATACCACAGCCAGGAAAAGTTTATAACTGCTAACAAAACATGTAATATCACTGTATTTTAAAGTGCATTAGCTTTAAATAAGTACTTGTGTCCGGTTTCTTCTGGTACAAGATGACGTTGACTATTGTAAGATAAACATATGGAAGTTGCTCTCTGAGCTAGTTGTCAATGCTTCTTCATCTGTTGTCAGACCAGAGAGAAAGTATTGCTCTCTGGCCAGTTGTTCCATCTGTTTCAAACTTTTGTTCATGAGTATTTTTATTAAGTGGCAGGTCTGACCTTGTTGAAGTTGCTGCTTAAGAGGGTACCACCGCCAAATTACTCTCCCATTATGAAAGAGATCCTAGGTAATTAATTGAGAAAATACTGTTTTTTAAAAGATGGCTGAAAGGAATTGAGTTGAATACTGAAAATCATTCCATTATAACTATTTCATATATTATTTATACAGCATTTCTACCCTGAGGTCTCATCTTAGAGATCAGGCTGTGGTGTACACAACCACTAAGTAATTTTCTCAGTTTTCTTGAGGAATAAATTTGTGGAGTGTACAATACTGCTGAGAGAAATAGATCACTGAAGTCCCCCCTTTTTTAACTTAATTTGGAAAAGTAAGCTGTTTAAGTCCAAAACTATGACTGTAAGAATGTCTCCTTAACTGCAGTCTGGCTCTGGAGACACCTAAGCTCCATGAGCAACTGATGCCTGGCATGTGGTTTAAGCTGAGGTCCAAAACAGCCCTGTTTGGGCAGAGCTAGTTGCCCTGCTCCTTCAGCTTGGCTGGGATCCAGGAAGCAGGTGTTCTGGGATCAGAATTACCTGGGAGAGCCGAGCTGGTAAATGTTTCCAGAGCACACAGTGTCCATGGGCATCCTCATAAAATGCAGTGACAGCTGCTACCACTGGGAGAAAAATGGTGCAGCTGCAGCTCCTTTTTATATAACATTAGAGTTAGGCTAGACAGTAATCCAACAAATACCTGAGTGGGCTTGCGTCCATGTTGCATATTGCCTTGTAGACTCTTCTAGCTCCTAGAGTACAGGCAAGTCTGAGCTAGCAAAAGAAGAGCTAGCAAAATGGGGGTCCCCCAGTCCTGTTTGTCTGGAATTTGAACCAGAATCAATTCAGTGACCCAGAAGAGAATATGGACTATTGGTGTGTGACATGCTTTGCCACAGTAAATAAGCTGCTTTATAGGCTACTTGCTGCAACTGTTGTATAACATTTTCTATATACAGTGTCTTTAGTAAGCCTGCCTGACTGTAACAACAGCATGAATTAAAATGGCTGGGAGCAAGAAAACGTAGTCTTTCTGATGGCCATGCTGAAAGAAAATTCCTTGTGACTGTTGCTCCTCATTTTGCTGTGGTCTCTAATAAAGTAGGAAATAAAACCCTTCCTGACCTATTGTTCCAGCTGTGTTTGAACTGTGAGGATTTGGGGCATCTGTGTACAACTTATAAATTATGGTTGACATCATGACTTTGTTACTATATTGCAAAATATCTCTGCATATCTGCTTTTGCTCCCAAATGCCTGCTGGAGGGATAATAGACACTGTACTTCGTGAATATGTTTTGACTTGCATATGAGAAGGACTGGTGGCACTGGGAAGATTTGTTTTCTTGCAAAGACCTAGAAAATGCAGTGCAGAAAATGTCCACATTGGCAATAGAATGATGACAGATATTAATTCACAGATAAAGGAAAGAAACTTTTTTTTTTTTAAATGGAATGAAATATTTAACTGAAGGACCAGATGAGGATAGAGGAAGTGGTTAGACTACAAAGGTGTCCCACATCCTAAAGACAAGTCCTGAAATGTGTGAGAAGGGATTTGAACAGTACAAACTTCTCCCAGGAGTGAAGTCCATAGTGATCTGAATTCGCCCAGAGTTGACACCTCTCCATTTGAATCCCCTCGCTGTTGGCTGCTATGCCTGCATCAACTTCAAGTTTCATGTGATCCGCCTGAGTTGCCCGTAACTTTCTTCCCATCCACATTAATGTCTCACTATCACAAAGTAAGAACAGTCATACAGGATCAGACTAAACATCTGTCTAGCTGGGTATCCTGTTTCTGACAGCAACCTGGGGGAGCATATAAGAAAATGTCAAGTATGTAATGATCCTTTCTTGGTGTGCTTTTCTACCTTCTACTGAATCATGGCTTTGGGACTTCCTGAGCCAGAGATAATACTAACATTTTTCATCCCTCTTCTCAATCCTCTTAGTGGCACAAGCCTTGGAAACTTACTTTCTATTTTGTTTAAGACCGTTTTCTTACATGCAGTCTTACACAAGTGCTCTTTCTTACGCTGAACTGTGAAGCTCGTACATCTTTTTCCCTGTTTAGATTCCTCTTTGGGATTCTCTTCTTCCTTGACATCTACCAAGATAAGTTAGTTGCTAATTTATTTCTATTTACTCTGTTAGTTAGCCGCTCATTATGGGGGTCCCCAGGGAAGCTGCTGGCTGTGCAGGCTCCAGCAGGATGGCTCCATTTTAGCTGCTGTGCTAGAGAACAGGGAGGAGTTAAGGTGCTCGGTCCAAGACTAAATAATTGAAAATGAACAGTTCCAGGAGCCTTTTAACTCCCAAAACCTAACGTTTCTGTGCAAGACAAACTTGTTGTGCAACCCAGGTCCCAGTATGATAGGAAGCAAGCCAATTGCCACTTATGCTGTTTTTGAATGATGCGGATAATCAAACAGTAAAATAATTTATTTGGCTTCTGGTATCCAGCAAGTTGTGGCTGGTTCTTGTCTAAATCAAACCTTGTCTGAAAAGGATAAATGGTGCTATACTGCACACTGCCTCCCTCCCCCTTCTTTGCAGCAGGAAGTAAATGCCTCTGTGGAAGAACTGTGGTGTGAGCAAACACAATACTGAGCCAGGAAATGTTTATGCAGGAGCATGTGAAAACCTGAAGGAAAATGTAGATCTAAAAAAATCCCATACCCAACGACTATTTCCACCTCCCTGCCGAATGTAAAGGAGTTTAAAATTACTTGGTATTTTAGTGGACATGGATTTTCATAAAATAAATTCTAATAGTATTAGAATTCTGAGTTAGACCAGTTCTTTCCAACTTCAGTATTTGCTTCTTCTCTTGGAGAACTTGCTAAGCTAGTACTGGGTTCAGAAGGAAGAGTGGATTCTGTATCCTTTGTAGCTGTAGATGTATAAGTTTCTAGGCTCCTACATTTGAAAATACTGCCTTTACTACTAAACTGTTATAATTGTAACAATTCTGACTACTGAAATTCTTATCTGAATATTAGATGGGAAGGAATAAGAAGAGAGGATGTAATCTCTGAAAGCTTCATACATAGGAAAGAAGCCAGAAATATTACAGAGTCATTCATGGTCACGTAGTTACTGTCTCCAGCTATGATTAAGAGTTTACATATTTTTCTGTTTCTACTTTTACATGCTGATAGGTTTAAGTGAAGTGATTAAGCCACTGGAACACAAAATGCAGTCTATGTATCAGCTAATCCAGTGCTGACCCCTACTTTCTAGTCTCTGTGGGAGGGTTCTCCTCTGCTTCAGCATTTTGTCAGCTACTTTGAATGCTCTTAGTCCTACTCATATTTTGTGGTATAGACCAGGCCAAAAATATGTCCTCATAATTCAGTCCAGGCAAATTAGAAGACATTAAGGCCCATGTTGAAAGGGTTTGCCTTCTAGGCAAGCTCATGATTTTATTGCTCAAATGTTTCACTATGAAAGCAATGTCATGAGGAACAAATAGGAGGAGCTAGAAGCCTGGGCCCAATCCCAGAGATAATGACATTATCAGCATTAGTGAAACCTGGTGGGATGAGTCCTGTGGCTGGTGTGCCATGATGGATGGTTACAGGCTTTTCAGGTGGGATAGATGGGGCAGGAGAGGCAGGGGGGTGGCATTGTATGTAATGGAATGGCTGGAATATGTGGAGCTTGCAGTTGGGGATGGCATAGTTCAGAGCCTCTGGGTAGGGATTAAGGGACAAACAATTAAAACAGATGTCGTCATGGGAATTTGCTGTAGGCCACCAAGTCAGGATGATGAAACTGATGAGTAATTCTTTAAGGAACTACAGAATGCCTCCAAGTCATCTGCCCTTGTCCTCATGGAGGACTTCAATTTGCCAGGTATCAACTGGGAGTACCACTCAGCTGGTACAAACAGGTCCAGAAGATTTCTAAAGTATTTGGATGATAACTTTATGATACAGGTGCTGAGAGAACTGACCAGGAAAGGTGCCTTCCTTGATTTGTTACTTGTGAACAGAGAGGGTCCCATGGGTGAAGTGGTGATTGGAGGCTGCTGTGGCCACAGCGACCGTGAAGCAGTCAAGTTTAACATCTATGGTAATAGGAGGAAAACCAACAGTTAGACCTCA
>VZZY01023523.1:0-14668 GCA_013400335.1 Eurystomus gularis
AGTTTTGTATCATCAGCAAATGATACAAAATTTCAAAATGATACAAATATTCAAAGCAGTCTTAAACGTATTTAAGAAAATATTTAAACAAATAAACAAAGAAAAACAAAACCCTATCGTAGTATTATCCTGATTGCTTTTTAGCTGTTTTGCCTACCAAGCTGTCAGTGATTTCAAGTGATAGGAAGGCATGGCAATGTAGAATTGGATCATTAGGGGCCTTTGTCAATATCTGGAGAAACAGGTGACAACCTTCTGCTCTGTAGTTATTATGTTTTGTATTGCTAATGCTGCTGTCATTTCTATTTGCCTATGACATGTTGCATACACCTATGAGGTTGTAAAAATAATGATTGGGATATTGTAGGATACCCAATTTCATGTATTGCTTTCATCAGCATGACATTCATTCTCTGCTTCACTGTTGTATTAAAGTTTGTATTTGTGGAAAATGTAATCAAAACAACCAAGAAACTAGCCACTGCTGAAAGTCCTCTGTGCAGCCCCAACCCTATTTAATTATTGACCTGAAATTAAAATAAATAGTAATTAGACATGATTAATCTAAGATTGGTTTTAAGACTAATGAGTAGACAGTCTGGCTTTGTTGATAAGAAGGATGTTCCTGACAGAAATGGAAGGTAAAGAATGACGAACTATTGGTTTGGTTAGCAAACCATATAGAACTGCTTGCAATTGCCAATGTTAGGGCAGGAGGAGGCAAAAGGTAATTCCAGCAGGGAGAGATCATGACCACCAACTCATGGACCACCTACTCAAACTATACCACCTACTCAAAAGAAAACAATGAAAGAGGATGGTGAAGCCTGCATGCTAATTTAAATAAGAAGCAAGGACACCAGAGCCAATCAATAAAAAAAATATCAATAAAAATGTATTAATTATTTGAATATGTAATGCTAAGTTTATAAAAATAGAAATTTCTTGAGCTAAGGTGTACTGTCTTGGGACAGGCACCCAACCGTGCACATCAGTGAAATAAATTTGAAATACCTCCACTCTGTGTTGTTGGCTTGTACACAGGGTAATGAACCCAGATTTGGGACAACATTCTTATTAACATCTAATGTCTTTCCAAGCTTCTCCATAGTGAGCTTAACATAAAAGGAGTTTTTGAAACAGTTTAAAATTTGCACATCCCACACAAGAACGCAGGAAGGTCATATTTAGAATATTACTTTGTAGCAGGGTTATGTATTGAAAATGTAGAAGTCAGGCAAATGAAATGCATGAAATCTTAAAATAAAAAGCTCTGTAGGTATGTGGTAACTTCATTCTTAATCCCCTTGAGAGACTTAAGTAAGCTGTAGTGTTTCCTTCCTTTTCTGAAATTCTTCTATCTTTGTGCCATGGTACAAAGATAAATACATAAATATAAAAAGAAGCCAAAAGCCTCCGAGGCAAACAGTTCTGAAAGCTTACTACCGAGAAAGCAACACAGTGTGGAAACTAAAAAAATATCTCTAGTTCCCTTTTTTGCTTTGCTGAAGTGCATTTTTCTGTTTCATCTCTTGGAAGAGTTTCTTCATATTTTATGCTTAAAATTAAGATATAATTTCTGTAGAAGAAGGAAATATTTATTTAGGCAATTACCTCATATCCAGTGATAGCATGTGTGGGAATAGTTCAAAGCTGCATCGGGGTGGTTTAGACTTGACATTAGGAAGCATTTCTTTACTGAGAGGGCAGTTAAACACTGGAACAGGCTTCCTAGAGGTCTAGTCAATGCCTCCCTCATGCTTGTTGGTGCTTCAGAGGCATTTGGACAATGCCCTTAATAATATGCTTTTATATTTGGTCACTGTTTAATTGGTTAGTCAGTTGGACTAAGTGATTGTTGTAGGTCCTTGCCAACTGAAACAGTTTAGTCTAGTCTAATTTATTTCATTAGGTTCATTTATTTATTTCACTGCATCACTCTTAGTATTCTTATTGCTATTTCCTTAGTTGTCTATTTCTCCTTGGGTGGGTGGTCATGGTATTTAATTGAGGCTGTCAGTCTAAAATTATGCATGAAAAGTACAGTGTATTATGATTAACTTCTCTGTTTCAAACACTAGAATATTTTTTTTTTCTGTGCAAGTACCTCTTCTGACACACCTAAGCCACAAACAGTTCTACTGTAATTTTATAACCCCATTCTAATTGCACAGTGGGAGAAAAATAGGCCATATAAGGTAATTTGATGCTAGAGGTTACAGTAGGTTAATATATCTTGATTAAAGCAATGAAACATATTAATAGAAGAATAAGGAAGGATCATCCTCCTGAGATTATATCTCACAAGATTAGCAAATAATTTGTTCTGATTCACAGCATTGAAAGAATCAGCTTATATTTAGGAATTTATTGTGTTCTTCATACTGTTCTTTTTATATGAAATATTATTTTAAGCAGTGAATGCATTTGTGTGACACACACATACACAAAGATTAGCATACATGCAAGAATGGGAATCTGTTTCTCATATTAGAACACACAGCAAAGTCTCTTTTCTTACAACCTGGTAAGTGCAATTATAGAATTCTGTTGTAAAATCTTTATTCATTTCATTGTGGCAAAAATTTCATTCCACTGTATGTGTTATTTATTTCACCATTCCTCTCACTGTACTTTTCCAGAAAATTTCTAGATTTAATTTTGTCCTCACCTTTTTTATCCTATTTTAGTTATTTTTCCCTTCTTTACTTCTGCTAACATCTGATAATAATTTTTACATGAATCTAACCACTGAAACTAAGGTATTAAAGATAGCTTGAAATCTAGTTATAATATGTCAAATCATTTATTAAGACATCAGCAGGGACACTAAGAAAAGCTTAGTAAAACCTTGCACTCCGGTGTCATGTGACACTCTTGTACTTGTTAAGATGACATCCTCTCCACACAGATCACCCTGTCATGCACAGTCAAGTCTCAGTGCAACTGTCCCAGCAACTGATAAGATTCAGTATTGTGGATATATAGCATTGTCTCTTTCCTATTGTGTGCACCTCCAGAAGAAAACTCTCTGAAAATGCCACAGCCTGTGCGCTTGGAAACAGACTGGTGTGCTGCATTGACCAGAAGGAAACAAAATGGGAGAATGTGATAACACTAAGGGCTAAATTTATACCAGTCAAATGAATATGCTTGGGACTTCTCTCTGGCACTGATACAAACAGGCATAGGATTGCACTCATCTGAAACAGTGTGACCTGTGTAAACTACTGTGGCAGGTACAGCCTCACCCACCCACAAAACAGGGCAAAAACAGGACATGCAGAATGGTTTGGTACTTCTCAGATGTTAATTGCACCTCATGGGAGTGGCTGGTGCCTCAGGGTCTAGACCCTTAGCCTGTTTTGCCTGGGCTTGCCCCTTCAACCAATTAGAATGACCACAGTGCACCCTTGACTAGGGTATAAATGGGGCACTGCCTAAGAACTCTGCTGTTCTTTGCATAGCAGCAGGCCTGGCAGTAGGACCCTCCCCTTGGATATGCTGTCCAAGGATACTTCCACAGATTGAGCATGTCTCTGTGGTTTGAGTGAGGCACACCCTTCTTTTGGTGAGTCTTTGGCCACTTGTGTGGGAGGTTTCCCTTGTATGAGTGAGTGTATGACCATCTTGGTTCACCTTTCCTTGAGGTTTAGGAATTAATTGTTCAGTAATTATATTCCCAACAGACAGCTGAACTTGTATTTTGTCAGGAAGTGCTGGACAACTGGTTGCAATAAACCCCTGTTTTGATAGCTGCTGCTGTCTGTTTGTGGGTTCCTCCATGACAGTTACTTACTAGAATGGTCTTTAGCTCATGGTATCTCCTGAGTCATACCTGGGAATCTTCCAAACTGATGTTTGGAAGAACATCAGTTTATTCAGGACAAAATGATGTTATGAACCATGCTAACAATAAAACAGTACTAATGTTTTCGATGTACATTAACTGCCATTTTTTATTATATAGCCACCTTAAGTTAATTTAAATTAATAGATTATCTAGTGTACTGACAGCCTATAAGTAGGAGATGCCAATTCTTGGAGGTTTTGATGGGGATTTCAGGTGGAATGGAAAAACTGTGATCAGAATTAATCATGTTCTTATTGATATATTATATTTAAATTCAATAAGATTTCTGAAGCACAAGTTACTGGATATGGCATCTTCACTATACAACCTTTAAATTTTGAGGTTTATTTTTTATCTCTAATATGCTGAGAAGAAATGCATTTCTGGTTCTTTCCCCTGGTTTTTTTGCAGTAACAGTATAAATCAAATTCTGAGTAAAAAAAATAAATGGCATGTATTGCTGAAAACAACACCATCCTAGGTAGTATGGTAGAAGATTATAAAAGCACAGGATGCATTTCAGTCCACAAGTAAGTGAGAATAATCACATATAGAGAGATTCGTGTTTGCTCAATAAGCATTTTTTGCAGTAGACTCATACAGCATTTGTAAATGCCATTATTTCAGCAGTCTCTATTTCTAATGGCAGTGTTTCTATGTGGCAAGAATTAACCAATGTATACTTATTCCAAGAGAAAACATTCTCTTTTTTTCAAAGCAACACATTTATTTTTAAGAAAAAAGACTAGATTTAACTCACAGATATCCACTAGAAATGCATTACATCACTGTCACCACCAATGCTGTAGTGACACTACTGGTGATGCCAGCAAGCAGTGGGGAAGTCCCAGACTGAACTCAGTGGCAGACAGGAACCAGATTCAGGAGCTGGATTCAGGACACATGGATCGGGATCAAAGGCAGAATGGACAGAGTCCTCCTTCGATGCTGGCCTTTGAAGAAGAGAGCTTGACCTTTATAATCCCTCAGCTTTATGCTAAATATGTGTCCTGGTCTGGCCAGGACAGGGTTAGTTTTGTTGAGGGGAAAGCCACAGCAGAGCTATCCCATACCATGCTGATGTCATGCCCCCAGGGCCAGCTCTGGATTCCATGCCATTTGTCCCGGTGAGGAGGGTGCACTCAGGTCCCTGGGGTCTGCTCCCCCTTGTCTACGAGCTCAGTATGGTTTGTCTTGTACCTTGTTTTGCTCACTGTTGTTATTGCTGTTGTTCCTCTGATTGTTTCTTGTGTGTTATTGTATTAAAATCTCCTTATCTAAATCCCAGGCTTTGTGCTTTTCCCGTCTCCCTGCTCTACCCGGCAGTGGGGGGGCAGAGACTAAACCACCACAATATGACATATATGGGTTGGAATATCTCTTTGGTCAGTTTAGTGTCACCTATCTTATCCACTTCTCCCTGAAGGTGTGTTCTTTCACTTTCTGCACCCCCCTGTGTAGTACGCAAGATTTAGCAGTGACCTTGGTCTGCGTACCAATCCTTAGTAGTAACTCTAAACATCAAGGGTTATTGCTAGAAGTAAACACTGTCTGCAAAAATATGGCATTGGCTTCAGAAAGTGCAGTTAGTTAGAAGAGACTGACCTGAAAAGTAAAATCACTGAATAGAATTAGTTCTGCTCTAACTCAAAACAGGACAAACTCAAACTTTTCTGCTTCTATCCCCTTTTACAACAAGTTTCCTTTATACAGGCTTCATATCATTCAAATTTATATAACAATTCTATTTATCTTAATTTACCTCACTGATAGTCAGTGCCTAGTGCAGTATTTCTTCTGAAGCTGAAAAAAAATTTAATGTAGGCAGAAAAATAGATTTTAAAATGTGCGTGTATGGGTACATATTTAAACATAATCCCAGAATAAAATTTTATTATATTGAAATTAAGATGAAATCATTTATCAGCTCTCATGGTTGTATAAAATAAAACAAAAATCATAAGGATATTGTATTTTTCTTGAGCCAGTATATTATAAATAAAGAAAATTCAGCATTAGATTTACCCACGAAGGAAACACAAACAGGTGACCTAAGCAAAGCAATTAGCCTACCTAATTTTACTTTGGTACTGTAAGACTTTGCTTATTGATAAGGCACTTTAATGCTTGTGAACTCAGGTCAGATTGAACTGTGTTTTTAAAAGCTTGGACCTGAATTTACCTCAGATAATTTTGCACTTCAATTAATCTCTTAAATTAGGAACCAGTTTGACCATGGCTATCTCCAGGCAAAGATTTCACTGAGGGAGTTTGTTCTCACTTTTCCTTCCATTTGTGGACACTGGCTGATGTGTCTTGTTGTCCTGTGCCATCTGATATAGATAAAATCTATTGATCTCACAGCTCTTTCCTCCACTTAATGCTGAGGTAGCATCTGCAGTCCTTTATATTGAGTGAACACATACTGCCAGACAAAAATTCAAATTTTAAGAGGGCTGAATAATTCCCTCAAGAAATCTCTTTTGATAAAAGGAGCATATAGTGCTTATTTGCATCCTGTCTCAAACACTTAAACTGAGTGCATAAAATTAGATGGGATTCTCCAAGTAGCATGATATATAACATCCAATAAGGAATAAGGTCGTTAATCCTTTTAAAGCCAGTGACATTAGAGACAGATAATGAAGTTCTAAGTGCTTTTGACCTTTATCTAATCTCTCTCATATCTTAACCATTATAATAAAGAAAACTGTCTGCAGGAAAGCTGTAAAGGAATAATGCGTTTCATGAGTTGTCTGATCCAGCACTGGTTTCTTTTACTATTGGAAGCCTAGCATTAAGCTCTGTAATTATAAATATTAGATGTCATTTTCAATACTTAGAGCAACAACAATCTTTTCTTCCCTAACTGTGATTTTTATATAGTGTACCAGTTAATTCAGTGTTCACAGTGTTCTTCCATTTAGATTGACAAAGAATACACTAAAAATAGTGATAAAATAAAGTATATAAATTAATTTTATAGTTTAAAACATTTATGTTACAGACAATACGTAACTCTCTAGAACTGCAAAAAAAGTAAATGCTTCTTATGGTTATCTTATCCTCCTTTTCTTCTTTCAGTTGTTCCTTCATCATATTTCTCCTCTCTCCATCTCCTTTTACCTATAGACATCGATCTGTTTAAATTTAGTGTCACAAAACCTATCAAAATAGATATTTGACTCTGACAGTGCATTTGCACTACTATATAAAGAAGAGTGGAGGTGTGCACAACTAAGAATGCTCAAGAACTTGGATTATTTTAAGTACTTGATTCTTAGATCACTTTCTAATTAGCTCACCTCCTTTTTGAACTGTTGAACAATAATAATGTTTTCTTCCAAATAAGTTTGTAGGGATGGGACTAGTCTTTCCAGACATAGAACTGAGAAAATAGTTTTTACTTATCTTGGACACAAACAACAATTTTTTTTTCACTTTAACATGTGGACAAAATCAGAGATGTAACTGCAGCTTGCATAATGATATTTTCTTATATTTTTTCTAATTGATATTCTCTGTTACCCAACAGATACTAAGCCATAGTTACCACTGTCTTGTATGTATCAGTGACAGACGTGTGGTCGTTTAGTAAAGCTGCGGTGGGGCCTGGTCTCTGCAGGCAGCCGAGTCACGTGGCTACTGCCGCTGCCCCCTGCTGCGGACAGAAAAGAGTTTCAAAATGCCTTTTTGAGTTGAGATAAGGAGGGTTTAATGCAGTGACACATAAGAAACAATCACAGTAACAACAGCAATAACAACAGTAAGCAAGGAATCTACAAATAAGCGATACCACATAGACAAAGAGATACTCCTGAGCGGATCAATTGCAGACTGTGTGTAGCCCCTCCCCCCACCCTGGAACCGGAACTGGCCCTGGGGCATGATGTCAGTATGGTATAGAATGGCCTGACTGCACCAAATTAACCCTGTCCTGGCCAAACCAGGACAACATGCTACCTAGCAACTGCCAAATCATTTGAAACAGAGCCGTTTTGGACAGGAAAGAAGAAAATTTGTTGTTCCTTCTCAAGAAAATAGGACTGGAAACTCAACAAAGGCCCCTATTTCTGTCTGCTGGTTAACAGAGAAAACTCTGTTTATTTTGTTTAGCCATGTTAAATTAGAAGAAGGAAATTGATTTGCAACAGTCATGTTCGCTGAGTGTCTCACGAAAAATTAGTAGTTGCGGAATAATCCTCTGCCAAATGAAGTCTACCAAGGCTTCAAAGAGGTGGTTTTCAGGGGTCTCCCCCACCCCTCTAGGAAAGACAGCAAGGTTATCTGTAATGCAGGACAGATGGAAGCTGAGTGATCCTTAGAGTAAAATGTGCTAATCAGTCTAAATTAATTAAAATGCTTTACTTTCACAGCACATTTTCTTGACTGAGGCCAAAATCCTGCAGCCCAAGTATGTTGATGTCTCCACCCAAACAGACCTCTGAAGGACTGAAATAGCTAGCAAACCTTAGGCTGCATGGAGTTTCTCACCTAGAAGTCCTCCACAGAAGGTAGTGGTGGATGTCATAGCTGTAAATGTTCCCAGCTAGAAGAACTCTTCAAACGTAGCTATGTTACAAGAGCTCAAGAGGCAGCACAGTATCCGGGAATGGAGCTGGAGGTCAATATGTGGTATTGTGCACTGTCCCAGGCTGAGTGACAGCACTCATTTTCCATCTAGACAGTTTCTCTAGAGAAGTATGCTGCCTACCAGGAGCTCAAATCATCACTGAAAGGCTGCCAAACTGTTATAATAGAAGATCAAGTTCAAGACCATATAAGGAACTTGAACATGTATAAGTCCATGGGATCTGCTGAGACGCATCCCAGGATCCTGAGGCAACTGCCAGATGTAGTTGTGAAGCAACTCTCCATCATATTTGAAAAATCATGTCAGTAACACAAAGTCCATAGGGACTAGAAAAAGGAAACATGATAACTGTATTTAGAAAGGGTAAAAAGGAGGACCCTGGCAACTACAGACCAGTTAATCTCACCTCTGTGCCTGATAAGATTATGGAGCAGCTCCTCCTGGAAGACATGTCAAAACGTATGGGAGACAAGGAGATGATTAGCCAACATGGCTTCACCAAGGACAAATCATGCCTGACTTACTGAGTGGCCTTCTATGATAAGAGTAACTGCATCAGTGTATAAGGGAAGAATTATGGATGTCACCTACCTGGACTTCTTTAAGGCCTTTGGCATGGCCCCACACCACAACCTTGTCTCTAAATTGGAGAAATACGGATTTGATGGATGGACTGTTTGGTGGGTGAGGAACTGGTTGGATGGCTACATTCAAAGAGCTTTAATCCATCTCTTAATGTCCAAACAGAGATCAGTAGCAAGTAATGTCCTTCAGGGGTCCATACTGCAAACTGCACTGTTCAATACCCTCATTAATGACATTGACAGTGGGATTTGAGTGAACTCTCAGCAAGTCTGCAGATGACTCCTTCCCTCTGCTCTGCTCTCATGAGACCCAACCTGGAGTTCTGCATCCAGTTCTGCAGTTCCTGACACTCAACAAGGTGTTGACCTGAGCAGATCCAGAGGAGGGCCATGAAAATGGTCAGAGGGCTGGAACACATTTCCTATGAAGAAAGGCTGAGGGTGTTGGTAGTTTTCAGCCTAGAGAAGAGAAAGGTCCAGGGAGATCTGATTGCAACCCTTCAGTGTATAAAAGGCGCTTGTGAGAAAGACAAAAACTTTTTACAAGGGCTTGTAGTCACAGGAGAAGGGGCAAGAGTTTTAAACTGGAGATTTACACCTGGCATAAGGAAGACTTTTTTTTATTATACAGGTGGTGAGACACTGGAACAGGTTGCCCAGAGAAGTTGTGGATGCCCCATCACTGGAATTGTTCAAGGTCAGACTGCGTAAAAGTCTGAGCAACCTGATCTAGTGAAAGATGTCCCTGTTCATGGCAGAGGCTTTGGACTGGATATTCTTTAGAGATCCCTTCCTACCCAGACCCTAAGCTACCCAAATCATTCTATGATTCTGCATTCTAAGATGCAGTAATAACTGCTCTTATCTTTTCCCCTGTTCTATGCATCCTTTTCCTTCTCATTCTTTCATATTTCTACCAGCTTTTACAGTTTCAATTTCAAGTTCATCCACTTCCTTCCTAATGTACCAGGTTTTTACCCTTGTGACAAGCATCTGTTTACTTATTCCCTGTCTTTCTCCCCAACCGTTCTTCTTTTACTAAGCACTGTATTGCAATGGATGTAAAAAGACTGAACTATGAAGACTATTGTTCCAAAACAGATCCTTCACTTTTATGTGAATGTGCAATTTTTACTTTTTTTCAGAAACCTAGGACAAGCAAAATTGCTTTCAAACAGCTTTTTCTCAAAGATGCCCCAGCAGGCTTCTTCAATTTTGTCGTTCATTTGTCTCTTGGTCAGAGATTACACAATGCTAGGATTTATCTACATTTCTATTTTTTGAGTTTTTTTAATTTCTCACATAGAGTAACCTCAGCCTAGGCATATTAAAAATCTATTCTCTCTCTAACTTAATCAGTTTAAATCTTTCCAATGTGTAACCCTCACTTTAATATTCTCTTCAAAAAAAATATGAAAGTGAGATTTTATGTCTTACATACTCACAGCTTCCAAAATGCATCTGTTTCTCTCTAACCTATATGGAAGAAAAGAGAAAGAAAACAAACAAACAAGCAACAAAAAACAGGATAAAGCCCTAAATAGTATATGAAATATTTGTAGTCTAAAACCAACTTTGTATTTCAGGTTGCCTAGCTGTCATTCTGAGTGCTTTTAAAACAAACATCTTGTAAAAGTCTAATTGCATTTTAATACTGGACAGAAAAAGAATTGCTAGCCCAGACCTAACTATTTGAAAAACTGGAGAAGAAAAAAATCTTTTCTGGCTAAGAATGGATATGCATTCTCCAATATGTTATGTTTCTAATTCATACAGTTTGTAGTTTGATGTTTGGTCAAATTAAACTAAATAGTCGAATCAAATTCAATTTTTAATTGAAATTGTTCTGTTTGTTCCTGCATTTTGAAACCTATTAAAAAAAGAACAGTGTAATTTATGTCTTTATGTTGCTGAGTTCTAAATATTACTCAGTTAGAGAATGCTGAAAGAATGGGTTGCTGCTCAGTGCACTGAGAAAAAACATCAAATAAATGAAGGACACAGATGAGTTCCTTAGCTGGAGTAGATCAGTATGATTTTATGGAGTTCAAAGGGATATTTCTTACTGTAAATGGTGTAACCTGTAGCAACTGATTTCACAATGAGTGCTTTGAAATGTGGGAGAGAAAAACCGAGTTGTAAGGATAAATGTTCACTTAAGATTATAGAATGCTGAGAGTGTCCTTCAAGGGCTGGGGGATAAATAGACAGTAAGAGATCTTTCTTAATAAAATGAGATGAAATTTCATTTTCTAAAGGTTAAGGTAAAAAGCTACCTGAGATTTGAAGAACAACGACCCGGATGCTGCATATTTGATTGTCTTTTCCTTGAGTAGGACAGTATTTTACTCTAATAAATAGACAGACCACCTTTGGACAGACACTTTTTACTCTGCTGAAATCTAAGACTTACCTTCAGGTGCATTTTACTCTTTGCTTTAATTCAGTCTCACTGTACAGGAGATACTGATTAGAATTTTAATCCACTCAACACTAAATTTATCTGTCTAAAAATTATGCTAGATATGTCCTTTTCATTCTGAAAGAAAAATAATAATTCCCAGTATTTTTGTTGGGGTTTTAACCCATAATTCCCAGGGTTTTGGTGGGGTTTTAACCCCAAGATTATATAAACTTATAAAGTAATCTAAATGCTTGGAATCCTGAGTACAGGAAAGCCATGGACTTCTTGGAGCCTGATCAGAGGGCTGGAAAACCTCTCCTGTGAAGACAGGCTGAGGGAGTTGGGGTCATTCAGCCTGGAAAAGAGAAGGCTCTGGGGACAGAATCACAGAATCGCCATGGTTGGAAAAGACCTTCAAGGAAAAGACCTTTAAGATCATCCAGTCCGGACATTATCCATCTCTAGCAGGCCCACTTCTACACCATATTCTTGAGTACCCTATCTAGACGGCTTTTAAATACATCCAGGGATGGTGATTCAACCACTTCCCCTGGGCAGCCTGTTCCGGTCTTTGTTAACACTTTCGGTGTAGAAGTTTTCTTAATATCTAACCTAAACCTCCCCTGATGTAACTTGATGCCATTTCCTCTTGTCTTATTGATTGTGACTTGTGAGAAGAGACCAACATCCACAGGAAAAGACCAACACCCACACCAGGGACACCTGATTGCAGCCTTTCAATACTTAAAGTGAGCTTGTAAGAAAGATGGGAACAAACTTTCAGTAGTGCCTGTTGTGGCAGGACAAGGGGTAATGGTTTTAAACTAAAAAAGGGTAGATTCAACCTAGTTATAAGGAACAATTTTTTTTACAATGAGAGTGGTGAAACACTGGAATGGGCTGCCCAGAGAAGTGGTAGATGCCCTATCCCTGAAAATATTCAAAGTCAGGTTGGACGGGGCTCTGACCGACCTGATATAATTAAAGATGTCCCTGTTTACTGCAAGGGGGTTGCACTAGATGATATTTAAAGGTCTTTTCCAACCCAAACCATTTTATAATTCTATGTTTCTATGATTCAGTTCGAACAATACAAACTGGAGTTTGAATACTATGTATATTTTTGTTTGCAGAAAGTAAAACTGTGTTTAAAATATATATTTAAATTCACCAGGCTATGAATACATTAGTTAGTTAGGATATAGCTTCATCATCTGCCATCAGGTATGTGCTAATTATCGCCACACTCATCTAGCCAGCTGGATAAAAGTTGGTAGAAATAATGAAACTGTCATTTGCGTTGCACTGTCATCTAGATAAAATGCTTGCTTCTAGGCAGAAGGACCAAAATACTCTAGATTATGCTATATGTCATGCTAATACATCTTTAACCAAATGCAACTGCACAGCTTTTGCATCACAGTGTTTTATGCCTGGCTAATTCGCAATGCAGTGAAACGTATGCCCCTTTATTCATAGAAGACACACTCCTAGAAGCTTAAATCTTACTGGCATTGAATAAGATATGAGGACACCCACAAAAATATTTAGATTGTGGGAGTGTTACATATTCTTAGTAGTAGATCAATACATAAGCTGAAGAGAGTTTAGTGGATAGCTGAAAAACTGCAATAGAACTATCATGTTTACTTGTGTAGAAAAATAAAAATAAAACTGTTATATTGTAAATCCATTTTAATGTACGTTAACACTGGGCTAGTAATAGACACCAGGAATATGTACATCAAAAGATATTAGTAGATACAAGGGGGAGGGATCAAAAGTCTTTGTTAAGATTTAATTTCACTATAATGATAAATAAATGTTCTATTTTAAAAATATTTAAACAGTAGAAGTGAAGTCTAAGATACCTTTATGAGAAAACACAGATGTTTTCCTGAAACCTTTATAAATCATAACCAAATGATTTTTAGACCACATATAGCAGCTATTTCTTATATTAATTTGTTGCCAATTAAAAATAGAGTGGGATGGTGAGAAACAAATACAAAAATTAGAACATCTTCCTCCACTTCATCCCAGGCTCAATTTCACTCCTTCAGTCCTGAATCTTCTACCTCTTCCTCACCCTAATTGATGTAGGGGCTTGAGGAATGGGAGTTGTGGTCAGTTCGTAATAGTTTGTCTTTGCCACTCCCTCCTCACACTTTTATCCCGCTCCAGCATGGGTCCTTTAATGGACTGCAGCCTTTCAGGGAATATCCACCCTCTTCAGCGTGGGTTGCAGTGTGGTTACCTGCTCTGATGTGGTCCTTTTCATGGCCTGCAGTGTGGATACCTGCTTCACCATCGTCATCTTTGTCATCTTCCATGAGCTGCATGGAAATCTTTGCTCTAAGTGCCACAAGTGCCTCCTCCCACTATTTGTTCTCTGACCCTAATGTTCTTACGGCATTTTCTCACACTTTTTTTTCCTCACTCTTTGCTATTGTGCAGTAATTTGCCCTTTCTTAAATATGTTTTCCCTGAGGTGCTACCAGCTTGGCTGATGGGCTCAGCTATGCCCTGCATTTGTCCCATTTGAGCTGGCTGTGTCCATCACTGGACAGGCCTGTACTCTCAGAAGCCACCTCTTCAGCCCTGCCCCACTACCAAAACCTCACCACATAAACCCAGCCCATAAGACTTTCAGGATTATTGTAATAGGCAAGAGTATTGGTAAAATTTTATCCAATGCATAAACAGTTCATCAAATGCATCCACATTTCTTCAACTCTTCTTGCTAACAGGATAGCTTATAAGAGTCTTTTTCATAAAGTATTTAAGCAGTAAACTGTTTTAATTTGGACTTAATCAGAATTGGGACTATGTGCTTAGATTCTTCTGAGAAGAATCCATCTCAAAGGAAAACTATGGTTTGGCTGTTTAGAGGATTGAACTGTAATAAATGATGAATATATACTTTATCTTCTGGAGTGCTTGCAGAATGAGAGAACAGAGGTAAATAAGATCTAATTTGCCTGACCTGGCAACCTAATTTACTCATACATTTTACTTCCAGCTCATACATTACTCATACATTTTACTACCAGCAAGGAAGCTGGTGAAAGGGCTGGAGAACATGCCCTATGAAGAGCGGCTGAGGGAACTGGGTTTGTTTAGTCTAGAGAAGAGGAAACTGAGAGGAGACCTCATTGCCCTCTACAACTACTTAAAAGGAGGTTGTAGCGAGGCTGGTGTTGGTCTCCTCTCTCAAATTAGTAATGATAGGA